>OY992881.1:133627611-133642611 GCA_963921405.1 Cepaea hortensis | reverse complement strand
ATGTCAGTGTGATAATGTCAGTGGGATAGTGTCAATGGGATAATGTCAGTGAGATAATATCTGTTTGATAATGTGAGTGAGATAATGTCAGTGAAATAATATCAGTGAGATAATGTCAGTGAGATAATATCAGTATGATAATGTCAGTGGGATAATGTCAGTGAGATAATATCAGTGAGATAATATCAGTGAGACAATTTCAGTGAGATAAAAATCTGTGTGATAATTTCCTTGAGATAATGTCAGTGGGATAATGTCAATGGGATAATGTCAGTGTGATAATGCCGGAGGGATTATGTCAGTGTTATAATGTCAGCGTGATAATGTCAGTGTGATAATGTCAGTGTGATAATGTCAGTTGGATCATGTAAATGGGATAATGTCAGTGAGATAATGTCAGTGCGATAATGTCAGTGAGATAATGTTAGTGAGATAATGTCAGTGAGATAATGTCAGTGTGATAATGTCAGTGTGATCATGTCAGTGTGATCATGTCAGTGTGATAATGTCAGTGGGATAATACTAGAGGGATAATGTCAGTGAGATACTGTCAGTGAGATAATATCAGTGTGATAATGTCAGTTGGATCATGTAAATGGGATAATGTCAGTGAGATAATGCCAATGTGATAATGTCAGTGGGATAATGTCAGTGGGATAATGTCAGTAAGATAATGTCGGAGTGATAATGTCAGAGTGATAATATCAGTGAGATATTGTCAGTCTGATAATGTCAGTGAGATAATAACAAGTAATAATATCAGTGAGATAATTTCATTGAGATAATGTCAGTGAGATAATGTCAGTGAGATAAAATTAGTATGATAATGTCAGTGAGATAATGTCAGTAAGATAATGTCAGTGGTATAATGTCAGTGAGATAATGTCAGTGAGATAATATCAGTGTGATAATATCCGTGAGATAATGTCAGTGTGATAATGTCAATGGGATAATGTCAGTGTGATAATGCCAGAGGGATCATGTCAGTGTGATAACGTAAGTCTGATTATATCAGTGAGATAATGTCAGTGTGATAATGCCAGAGGGATTATGTCAGTGTTATAATGTCAGTGTGATAATGTCAGTGTGATAATGTCAGTGTGATAATGTCAGTGAGATAATGTCAGTGTGATAATGCCAGAGGGATTATCTCAGTGTGATAATGTCAGTGGGATAATATCAGTGAGATAATGTAAGTGAGATAATGTCAGTGTTGTAATGTCAGTGAGATAATGTCAGTGAGATAATATCAGTGTGATAATTTCATTGAGATAATATCAGTGAGATAATGTCAGTGAGATAATGTCAGTGGGATAATGTCAGTGTGATAATGTCAGTGTGATAATGTCAATGGGATAGTGTCAGTGAGATAATATCAGTGTGGTAATGTAAGTGGGATAATGTCAGTGAGATAATATCAGTGTAATACTGTCAGTGAGATAATGTAAGTGAAATAATATCAGTGAGATAATGTCAGTGAAATAATATCAGTGTGATAATGTCAGTGGGATAATGTCAGTGAGATAATATCAGTGAGATAATATCAGTGAGATAATGTCAGTGAGATAATGTCAGTGAGATAGTGTCAGTGTGATACTGTCAGGATGATTATGTCAGTGAGATAATGTCAGTGAGATTATTTCAGTGTGATCATGTCAGTGAGGTGATGTCAGTGTGATAATGTTAGTGTGATAATGTCAGTGAGATAATGTCTGTGTGATAATGTCAGTGTGATCATGTCAGTGTGATCATGTCAGTGTGATCATGTCAGTGATAACATGTCATTGAGATCATTTCACTGTGATAATGTCAGTGAGATAATGTCAGTGTCATCATGTCATTGGGATAATGTCAGTGTGATAATGTCAGTGTGATAATGTCAGTGTTATCAAGTCAGTGACGTAATGTCAGTGTGGTAATGCCAGAGGGATAATGTCAGTGTGATAGTGTTTGTGTGATAATGTCAGTGTGGTAATGTCAGTGAGATAATGTCAGTGGGATAATGTCAGTGTTATAATGTCAGTGGGATAATGTCAATGGGAAAATGTCAGTGTGATAATATCAATAAGATAATGTCAGTCTGGTAATGTCATTGAGATAATGTCAGTGTTTAATGTCAGTGAGATAATGTCAGTGTTTAATGTCATTGAGATAACGTCATTGGGATAATGTCATTAGGATAATGTCAGTGTGATAATGTCAGTGGGATAATGTCAATGGGATAATGTCAGTGAGATAATATCTGTTTGATAATGTGAGTGAGATAATGTCAGTGAAATAATATCAGTGAGATAATGTCAGTGAGATAATATCAGTATGATAATGTCAGTGGGATAATGTCAGTGAGATAATATCAGTGAGATAATATCAGTGAGACAATTTCAGTGAGATAAAAATCTGTGTGATAATTTCCTTGAGATAATGTCAGTGGGATAATGTCAATGGGATAATGTCAGTGTGATAATGCCGGAGGGATTATGTCAGTGTTATAATGTCAGCGTGATAATGTCAGTGTGATAATGTCAGTGTGATAATGTCAGTTGGATCATGTAAATGGGATAATGTCAGTGAGATAATGTCAGTGCGATAATGTCAGTGAGATAATGTTAGTGAGATAATGTCAGTGAGATAATGTCAGTGTGATAATGTCAGTGTGATCATGTCAGTGTGATAATGTCAGTGGGATAATACTAGAGGGATAATGTCAGTGAGATACTGTCAGTGAGATAATATCAGTGTGATAATATCAGTTGGATCATGTAAATGGGATAATGTCAGTGAGATAATGCCAATGTGATAATGTCAGTGGGATAATGTCAGTGTGATAATGTCAGTGAGATAATGTCAATGTGATAATGTCAATGTGATAATGTCAGTAGGATAATGTCAGTGTGATAATGTCAGTGAGATAATGTCAATGTGATAATGTCAGTGGGATAATGTCAGTGAGATAATGTCAATGTGATAATGTCAGTGGGATAATGTGAGTGTGATAATGTCAGAGAGATAATGTCAGTGTGCTAATGTCAGTGTGATTATGCCATTGTGATAATATCAGTGAAATAATGTCAGTGTGATACTGTCAATGTGATTATGTCAATGTGATAATGTCAGTGTGATAATGTCAACACCAACTCTTCTGTCCATTGTGGAATCGTTCCACATAGGCATGAAGGGTATAATCAAGTTTGATGGCTCAACTTCAGAAGAGTTTGAAATCAAGAGTGGAGTTAAGCAAGGTTGTGTACTATCCCCCACCCTCTTTGGGGTATACTTTTCACTTCTACTGAAATATGCCTTTCGTGATCAGGATGACGGTATATACATTCACTCACGCTCAGATGGTGGCCTCTATAATTCTCAGAGATTGAAGGCCAAGACCAAAATTAGCAGGGTACTAATCAGAGAGTTGCTTTTTGCGGATGATGCTGCGATTACGACCCACTCTGAGGAAGAATTACAACATCTACTATCTGCATTCTCCAATGCTTGTTCTGAATTTGGTTTAACAATTAACAAAAAGAAGACACAGATTATGTCACAAGGTGCACATGGTGTACCATCAATCTTTATTGACGACGCCGAACTGGAGATAGTAGACCATTTTACATATCTAGGATCAGAGGTAAATAGCAAATTATCCCTCGATCAGGAAATCAACATCAGGATTGGCAAGGCAGCAACAACAATGAACATGTTAGGAAAAAGAGTCTGGGAGACCAGGAAGCTTACTGCCAAAACAAAAGTCCTCGTCTACCAAGCCTGTGTCCTTAGTACTCTTCTTTATGGCAGTGAAACCTGGACAACTTACTCACGCCAAGAGAAACGTTTAAACAGCTTTCATATGCGGTGTCTGCGAAGAATACTTGGTATTAAGTGGCAAGACAAAATCACAAATACTGAAGTATTGGAAAGATCAGGTTGTGTGACGGTGTATTCCATGCTCAGTCTTCGTAGACTTAGATGGATAGGACACGTTAGGAGGATGGATGATGGTAGAATACCAAAGACATCTTTTTTGGTGAATTACAGACGGGTAGGAGATCTCAGGGTCGGCCTCTACTACGATACAAAGATGTGTTTAAGCGGGACATGATTGATACAGGCATTGATAATGCACATTGGGAGCACGTCGCCGCTGAACGTGTTGCATGGAGGGCAACTATGAGAAATGGAATAAAGACAAAAGAGAAAATGATTGCAGATAAAGCACACACAGAGCGTGAGAGACGTAAGATGGTTCAAAATGGTGGAAATGACCACGTGTTCACATGCACCCACTGTGAACGGACATTTACAGCGCAAATTGACCTTATCAGTCACACTCGCTACCGCCATAGGTAAAAGTTATTATGCCTTTTTAAAGCACAAACTATCGTCTGTCAAGACGGCAAGGTGCCAATGTGTATGTAATGTAATGTAATGATAATGTTAGTGTGATCATGTCAGTGGGACAATTTCAGTGGGATAATGTCAGTGTGATCATGTCAGTGGGATAATGCCAGTGTGATAATGTTAGTGTGATAATGTCAGTGGGACAATTTCAGTGGGATAATGTTAGTGAGATAATGTCATTGTGATAATGTCAGTGGGATAATGTGAGTGTGATAAAGTCAGAGCGATAATGTCAGTGTGATAATATCAGTGAAATAATGTCAGTGTGATAATGTCAATGTGATTATATCAATGTGATAATGTCAGTGTGATAATGTCTGTGGGATCATGTCAGTGGGATAATATCATTGTGATAATGTCAGTGTGATAATGTCAGTGGGATAATGGCAGTGTGATAATGTCAGTGAGATAATGTCAGTGAGATAATGTCAATGTGATAATGTCAATGAGATCATATCTGTGTGATATTGTCAGTGGGATAATGTGAGTGTGATAAAGTCAGAGCGATAATGTCAGTGTGATAATATCAGTGAAATAATGTCAGTGGAGAACACATACCTGATCCACGGATCTTGTGTACGTGTGTGATATAGAACCATGACCACCCACACCTCTAGGCATGGCACGTGATGATGATAACATTAATCATACCGACTCTTGCACAGAACACCGTGCGTCAATGTGATTATATCAATGTGATAATGTCATTGTGATAATGTCAGTGAGATAATGTCAGTGAGATAATGTCAGTGAGATAATGTCAGTGAGTTAATGTCAGGGAGATAATGTCAGTGTGATTATGTCATCGTGATAATATCAGTGAAATAATGTCAGTGTGATAATGTCAATAAGATAATGTCAGTGTTATAATGTCAGTGTGATAATGTCAGTGAGTTTCAAATCAAATCAACTTTATTAGGGTCACAAATTGGGCGCGCAGGCCCGTCTTACATTCGGCCCTTCCAATCACTCGTCTTTCGTTCATCAAGAGCATTATACATTTACATAGGAAGAAAAATAAACATTGTGAAATGAATGTTGTAAACATAAACAAGGCTAAACATGGAGAAAAATGTGTACATAAAAAGTATGTGACGTAAAAGTAGTGATGCCAGCGCGTCCCACACACACACACACACCACACACACTCTCTCTATCTCTCACTCTCACTCATTCACTCACACACACACACTCTCAATCATTCACTCTTCCGCTCACTCATTCACTCTCACGCTCACTCATTCACTCTCACGCTCACTCATTCCTTCTCACGCTCACTCATTCACTCTCACTCATTCACTCTCACGCTCACTCAATCACTCTCACGCTCACTCATTCACTCTCACGCTCACTCATTCACTCTCACTCATTCACTCTCCCGCTCAATCATTCACTCTCACTAATTCACTCTCCCGCTCACTCATTCACTCTTCCGCTCACTCATTCACTCTCCCGCTCACTCATTCACTCCCCCGCTCACTCATTCACTCTCACGCTCACTCATTCACTCTCACGCTCACTCATTCACGCTCACTCATTCACTCTCACTCATTCACTCCCACACACAGACACTCTCACTCATTCACTCTCCAGCTCACTCATTCGCTCTCACGCTCACTCATTCACTCTCCCGCTCACTCATTCACTCTCACTCATTCACTCTCCCGCTCACTCATTCACTCTCACGCTCAATCATTTACTCTCCCGCTCACTCATTCACTCTCACGCTCACTCATTCACTCTCACGCTCACTCATTCACTCTCATGCTCACTCATTCACTCTCACGCTCACTCATTCACTCTCACGCTCACTCATTCTGTCTCTCATTCACACTCACTCACTCTCTCACTCAAACTACAGTAATGAACATAAGTTTAGATTATACATGATAAAATCAAATGGTATTTAACTTATAATATGACAGATGAGAATACACAAACATATGGATTCGCGTGTTACATAACATGCGTGTTACATGACATGCATCTGCTCAGCTCTCTCTCTCTCTCTCTCTCTCTCTCTCTCTCTCTCTCTCTCTCTCTCTCACTCTCTCTCTCTCTGTGTATTCTTTCATATACACACACTCACACGCATGCGTACGCTCACACACACACACACACACTCTCTCTCTTTCTCTCTCATTCACTCTCACTCTCACTAATTCACTCTCCCGCTCACTCATTCACTCTCACGCTCACTCATTCACTCTCACGCTCACTCATTCACTCTCACGCTCACTCATTCACTCTCCCGCTCACTCATTCACTCTCCCGCTCACTCATTCACTCTCCCGCTCAGTCATTCACTCTCCCGCTCACTCATTCACTCTCACGCTCACTCATTCTGTCTCTCCCGCTCACTCATTCACTCTCCCGCTCACTCATTCACTCTCCCGCTCACTCATTCACTCTCCCGTTCAATCATTCACTCTCACTCATTCACTCTCACGCTCACTCATTCACTCTCACGCTAACTCATTCACTGTCCCGCTCAATCATTCACTCTGCCGCTCACTCATTCACTCTCACACTCACTCATTTACTCTCACGCTCACTCATTCACTCTCATGCTCAATCATTCACTCTCCCGCTCACAGATTCACTCTCACGCTCACTCATTCACTCTCACGCTCACTCATTCCTTCTCACGCTCACTCATTCACTCTCACTCATTCACTCTCACGCTCACTCATTCACTCTTACGCTCACTCATTCACTCTCACGCTCACTCATTCACTCTCACGCTCACTCATTCACTCTCCCGCTCAATCATTTACTCTCCCGCTCACTCTCACGCTCACTCATTCACTCTCCCGCTCACTCATTCACTCTCCCGCTCACTCATTCACTCTCCCACTCACTCATTCACTCTCCCGCTCACTCATTCATTCTCCCGCTCACTCATTCACTCTCCCGCTCACTCATTCACTCTCACGCTCACTCATTCACTCTCACTCATTCACTCACACACACAGACACTCTCACTCATTCACTCTCCTGCTCACTCATTCGCTCTCACGCTCACTCATTCACTCTCCCGCTCACTCATTCACCCTCACGCTCACTCATTCACTCTCACTCATTCACTCTCCCGCTCACTCATTCACTCTCCCGCTCACTCATTCACTCTCACGCTCAATCATTCACTCTCCCGATCAATCATTCACTCTCCCGCTCACTGATTCACTCTCACGCTCACTCATTCACTCTCACGCTCACTCATTCCTTCTCACGCTCACTCATTCACTCTCACTCATTCACTCTCACGCTCACTCATTCACTCTCACGCTCACTCATTCACTCTCACGCTCACTCATTCACTCTCACGCTCACTCATTCACTCTCACGCTAACTCATTCACTCTCACGCTCACTCATTCACTCTCACGCTCACTCATTCACTCTCCCGCTCAATCATTTACTCTCCCGCTCACTCTCACGCTCACTCATTCACTCTCCCGCTCACTCATTCACTCTCCTGCTCACTCATTCACTCTCCCGCTCACTCATTCACTCTCCCGCTCACTCATTCACTCTCCCGCTCACTCATTCACTCTCCCGCTCACTCATTCACTCTCCCGCTCACTCATTCACTCTCACGCTCACTCATTCACTCTCACTCATTCACTCACACACAGACACTCTCACTCATTCACTCTCCTGCTCACTCATTCGCTCTCACGCTCACTCATTCACTCTCCCGCTCACTCATTCACCCTCACGCTCACTCATTCACTCTCACTCATTCACTCTCCCGCTCACTCATTCACTCTCACTCATTCACTCTCCCGCTCACTCATTCACTCTCACGCTCAATCATTCACTCTCCCGCTCACTCATTCACTCTCACGCTCACTCATTTACTCTCACGCTCACTCATTCACTCTCACTCATTCATTCTCACACTCACTCATTCACTCTCACGCTCACTCATTCTGTCTCTCATTCACACTCACTCACTCTCTCACTCAAACTACAGTAATGAACATAAGTTTAGATTATACATGATAAAATCAAATGGTATTTAACTTATAATATGACAGATGAGAATACACAAACATATGGATTCGCGTGTTACATAACATGCGTGTTACATGACATGCATCTGCTCAGCTCTCTCTCTCTCTCTCTCTCTCTCTCTCTCTCTCTCTCTCTCTGTATTCTTTCATATACACACACTCACACGCATGCGCGCGCTCACACACACACACTAACACATCAACTCTCCCACTGTCTCACTCTCTAACACACAATCCTACACACACACACACTCACTCTCTCAATCACACTCTCTCACACATACACGTACACATGAACGCATGCACGCACGAACACACTCCCTCACTCACTCTCACACATACACGTACGAATGCATGCACTGACACATTCCCCCACCATTTCTCGCTCAATCACTCTCTCCACACACACGCATGCACACACGCATTCACTCTCTCCCTCTCTCTGACACCCACTCTCTCTCTCTCTCTCTCTCTCTCTCTCTCTCTCTCTCGCTCCCACACGCACACACATATATAGTGAACAATTATAATGAACAATTATACTGAACAATTATACCAGTAAATGAATTATGGTGGCATATAGTCGGTATGGATTAAGTATTGAAAGAGTTTTCGGTTAAATGTGTAGGGACTCATTGGAGTTTTCAGATCTGGAGGCAGATGATTCCATAAGTGAGCACCTGAATAGGCAAAACATGTTTTGTATAGGTCCAATCTAGGCTTTGAGACATGTAACAAATTTAGGCGCTTGCTGTTCATTGCATTAGATTGAATCAGCGGCAGAAGATACTCTGGGGTATTTTGAGATATAATTTTATTCACTAATTTGGCTTTGTTGAAAAGGAAGCGCTTTTGTAGTGGTAGAAGTCTTAGATGACTGTACAAATTATTACTTTCAACGTGCTTTATGCCAGAAACCAAACGAATAGCGCGGTTTTGTAGAGAACATAGTCGTTTTAAATTAGATTTAGGGCAACCATCCCAAACTGTGGAACAGTAATCGAGATGTGATTGGATATAGCATGTATAGAATATTTTTCGTGTGCTTTCGTCCAGGAAGTGCTGAATTTTAGCAAGTTGGTAAACTTTTTGTGCTATTTTCTTGGTAAGAGCGTGAACATGAGAGCTCCAGTTCAAATGGCTGTCTATTAAAAGCCCTAGTGTTTTA
The DNA here is from genome assembly GCA_963921405.1 of Cepaea hortensis. NCBI lineage: Eukaryota > Metazoa > Mollusca > Gastropoda > Stylommatophora > Helicidae > Cepaea > Cepaea hortensis. The sequence goes on along the minus strand of OY992881.1, from coordinate 133,633,030 downwards.
TGTTCAGTCACATTAACTATAGGTAACGTGCCCATGCGGAGTTCGAGCGGTGATCCAGTTATGGCTAGTGTCTGTAGTTTTTGTCTGGTCGTTATTAGCATGGATTTGGTTTTGCCGATGTTAATTTGCATGCGGTTTTCATTGCTCCATCTAGTAAGATTATCAAGTTCCTTTTGTAAAGAATTCTCTAATTCACTACGGTTTTCTTGACTAGTATATATAGTACAGTCGTCAGCAAATAGATCACAAGTTGTATTGATATATAAAGGAAGATCATTAATATAAACTGCAAAAAGCAGCGGACCTAGTATTGAGCCCTGAGGCACACCAATATTAAGCTGTGTGGGTCTTGATAGACAGTTGTTGAAGGACACGACTTGTTGCCTGTCGGATAGAAATGACGTAATTATGTTCACCATGTTGGTGCTTGTCTTCATTTGCTTTAGTTTTCTAATTAAAATATCGTGATCTACCATATCAAAAGCTTTTTTAAAGTCTACAAACACCGCTCCACAAATTCTACCGTTGTTGATGTTTAAGTGCCAGTTATCGGTCATTTTTGTTAGAGCACTATGGCAAGAATATTTAGGTCGAAACCCAGATTGACTGTTAATTATTAGATCGTTGTTAATTAAATGGTGTAACGTTATTTTATGAATGTGTTTTTCTAGTGGTTTTGATAGCGACGATAATAAGGAAATAGGTCTATAATTACCCAAAACGCTATTATCGATTGAGCCATTTTTAATTAGCGGAAACACTTTAGCAATTTTAAAAGCAGATGGAAAGTAGTTTTTGGCCAGGCACTGGTTATATATGAACGTTAAGGACTCACTAATGACTGGTGCAGCACAACGAAGAATTCTATTACTGATACCATCTAGGCCGTGTGAGTTTGTTGATTTGAGGTTCAAGAGATATTTATAAACGTCTGCAACAGACATTAAAGGAATCTCATCGGGAATATTTCTGGTGCACTTCTCCTCACAGAATGATGCCAGTGAACTTAAATTACACGATGAGTCTGGTATTGAAGACTTTAGATTCTCTATTTCTGATTGAAAGAACCAACTGAATTCATCGCATGTTATAGAATTTGGTATTGCTGATTCTGTAGGGCGTTTCTTATTGGTTAGCAAGTTAATAGCCTTCCATATATTTGTACTGTTTGAATTATCTACAATCAAATTTTTAAAATGATCTTTTTTTATCCTACGAATGTCATATTTAACTTTATTCTTTAGTCTGCGGTAATTGATGAAGTCTTTATTTTTGTGTGCCGTATCTCGCTCTCTCATGATTTCCAGCACTTCTCTAGTGACCCATGGGGATTTATGTTGATTTTTGACTCGAACTTCTTTGATTGGCACGTGTTTATCGAACACATTGTAGACTGTCTTCGTCCAGAAAGCTAATGCATCGTCCGGGTCAGGAAGTTGGTAAACGTGATCAAGGGCTGCTTTTCTTAAGTCTTGCAAAAATAAATCTTGGTTGAATGCTTTAAAATTCCTAAATTTGATACTTACATGTTTATGTTTAAGAGGTTTGAACCCAATTCTTGACCATGTACAACATACCGGGTAGTGGTCACTAACTGTACAAACAGGAACAGAACATTCAACAATATTATCTGGACAAGTAACATATATATGATCAATTATAGTTGAGGATGTGTCAGTAACCCTTGTGGGACGGTTTATTAGTTGTTTGAAATTGTAAGAAAGAATGATATCGTCCCATGTCTGGTTGGATTTAGGAATATCTATGTTAAAGTCACCTAATATCATGACTTCTCTACCTTCTGTAAACACTATATCCATCATTGTAGTGAAACAGTCATACCAATTGTACCCAGCACACGGATTCCTATATAGGTATCCAATGAGAAACGGCTGTTGGCTGGCTGGCTTCACCTCTAACCAAACACATTCTATCTCTACTGACTCGAGATCACTTCTACGGTAACAGTTGAGAGAATTGGAAATGTATACAGCAATACCTGTCTCTAATTTTTGATTTGCGTCTCTTCGAATTACTTTAAACCCCTTAAGAGTGATTTCAGAGTCGGATATTTTGTCGTTGAGACAACTTTCTGTGATTCCAAACACATGGAATTGTTTGCACAGTATTACCGAAAGCTCAGGTAATTTATTGAGCAAATGATAGATGTTGAGATGGCCTATACTTAGGCCATCTTTGTGAAGCCACTGATCGTGATTTGCGAACATTGCACGATGAAAGGATGATGTCGCTTGCGGTAGAAATTTTCAGAGTTTTTGAAACTTTATTTAGTAGTAGTTAAGACTATTAGATGGGGTAGGAAAATGTCTGTGCTGGAGTGACATCATGAAAGCTTGATGCAGGGCTGCAGGATTGTATTGCATTATCTGTTGAAGTTGGCGGTTCCACTGATAGGAGTGTAGATTACCATCCAACGAGGGACCACTGCTGTGAGAGTTACTGGAAGTGCCTACATTAGAAGCATACATCGGGGGCACAGCAACATTGTTTAACAGTGTTCCCTTTGACACAATAGGGGGAGGATGCTTTATTGGCAAGGGAGGAAACAAACCATCATAGTTAGCAACATTGGGATTGGAGCATGGGTTGCTATCCACGGCATTGTATTCCTGGGGTATAGGCAATGGTGGTGCAGGAAGAGAAGGAGCATTTTCTGAACACTTAGATGTCGCTGTCGCCGGGGGTGAAGTTCGGGTTACTCCTGTAACTGGTGCTGGTTGTTGTGCACGTTCGGGATATTTTATGTTCTTCGCTAGTATACTACTTCCTAGCTTGGAACAATGTATTTTATCCCTGTATAGTTTTTTCTTAGGAGCCCCGGACGACGAAGTAAAGTACGGGGTGTTATTAATGAAACTAATGGCATTGTCTTTACAAAATTTAAACAAAGTTAGATTGGCAGCATCGGCAGTCCGACGCTGGAATCCATAACATGGTGGAATGATGGATGAAATGAACATAGATGAGTTAGGAAATTTATTTCGTAACAGTACCTCCAGCGTAGATAGTTGTGAGGTGCTTATGATGTTATTATCCATTATGTCATTGACACCAATATGGACTGTCGCTTTTTTAATTCTCTCATTCACTTGGAATTTTCGCAGTGTAGCGGTAAGCCTATCAATGTCAGCGCCTGGTAGAGGAAAGATTGAAGTTGACTCGCTGTCAGAAGATGACATGCGATCACTATAGATTCCCTTCAGCAGGGAGTCTCCAATGATAACATGAGTTGCACTGTCATCAATTGTAAGGTCACGCTGCTGGCGTGTCCGCTTGGGCTGTTGTTGCCACTGACCACTGCGGTCTTTCTTGTGTTCTTGATTATTATAGCTTGCTTGCGTTGGTTGTTGATGCCCAGTAGTGGTAACAATTGAACTTTGTGATTCCTGGTCTGCTGCTGGAGAGTCTACACTTAAAGCCTGGAACCTGTTGCTGATATGCACATCAATGGGGTAGATGGATGGTGTGCGTTCTACAGGTTTAGAAGTAGTTTTGTTGATTGTAGAAACTGTCTGTATGTCATTATGCGACGAACATTCACTGGTAGCACACGCATCTATAACACCAAGGGTAGTTTCTGTCTGTGCACTTTTATTAGATGACTGTGCACTTCTTAGTTCTAAAGCATGTATTGATGCTTTGAAAGTTTCCTTCTCTTGTCTAAGGAGGCGGATTTCTTCTCGAAGAAGAAGGTTTTCGTTTTTAAGCACAGCAATAATATTAGTGGTGTTGCTGGTAATAAAATCTGTTAACCTCATCTCCAAAGCCTGAATAAGTTCACGACAATCAATATCATTGTGGCTCTGTGGTTCGGCCGAAGAAAGAGTGCTTGAATGTGATGTGCTGGTTTGATTAGATTGAGCTGGTGAATTCTGTTGTATGTCCAGCTGGAATTCAGTGTCTGATTGTTCACTAGACAACACGATTGAGGTTGGCGATGTAGATGATCGATTCATTCGCTGAGCTGGCGTGCTCGTCAAAATTTGTCCCGTCTTGTTCTTGTTTACATTGTGCCTCTTGGACACAGTTGATGATCGCAAGTTGGAGGACATTTTAGCAACATAGGCAGCTCGATAAGGCAAGGAATAAAATAATATTGCAGGCTTTTCTGTAGGTCGTGCGTGACGTTTACTTGCTAGCCATGCATGGTTAATTCTCACGTTGTCGTAGATCGATAATTGGTAAAATTGAAAAATGGGTGATCTTACCGTCACGATTCACAAAGAAATCCTCATTTAACTAAATACACATTCACATAAACTTGACATTTTGTGTTGTATGTAAATCCAGCTTTAAACGAACAAAATGATGGAGTAAATATACGCGCAGGCCTTTCTGTAGAAGGTGCGTGGTGTTTATCACTTGTTAGTCACGCATGGCAAATTCTCACGTTGTCGTGAATCGATAATTGGTAACATTCATAGATAGGTGCTCTTACGGCCACATAAAATAAAGAAACTCTCATTTCATTAATTAAACAGTCACATAGACTTGAACTGTTGAGTAGTATGTAAATCCAGTTTAGAATGAACACAATGATATACACAGCATCGTGATTGAATTGAGTAAACTTATTAAAATAATCAAAAATCAGGAGAATATGTTAAAACACGTCCTCTCGAAGCCGGAAACCGGAAAAACAAGCTGTGGGAAATCCTTAAACAATATGGAGTGATGTCAGTGAGATATCTGTGTGATCATGTCAGTGGGATAATACTAGTGTGATAATGTTAGTGTGATAATGTCAGTGGGACAATTTCAGTGGGATAATGTCAGTGTGATCATGTCATTGTGATAATGTCAGTGAGATAATGTCAGTGGAATAATGTCGTTGTGATAATGTCAGAATTTCAGTCACGTGGCGAAGTGGTCAAGCCGTTTGACTCGGTCTTCGAAGGTTGTGGGTTCGATTCCTGGCCGCGTCCTTCGGTTCACGAGTGACATTTTTCGAAGACTCCCGTTGGTCATCGCTAGAGCTACGGAGTTCGTGCTTTGTGGGAAAGAGACCGAGCCATATGGGATAAAACCTCGAACACCGTGCAACAATTGTCAATGTTTTCCGCGTCAACAATAGTCAATATACCTTGAACGTCGTGCAACAATAGTCATTCAATATAATAACTCGAACACCGTGCAACAATAGTCAATATACCTAGAACGTCGTGCAACAATAGTCAATATACCTAGAACGTCGTGCAACAATAGTCAGTCAATATAATAACTCGAACACCGTGCAACAATAGTCGATGTTTGCCGCTGTCAATAATAGTCAATATATCTCGAACATCGTGCAACAATTGCCAATATATCTCGAACAGCATGCAAAAATAGTGAATGTTTTCCGCTGTCAGTTATGGTCAATATACCTCGAGGTCTTAACAGAGCTGACATGTACTAG
>OY992881.1:133552749-133627411 GCA_963921405.1 Cepaea hortensis | reverse complement strand
GGAGGAGGAGGGATGTGGAGGAAGGAGGAGGAGGGAGGAGGTAGAGGGAGGATGAGGAGGGAGGAAAAGGGAGGAGGAGGGAGGAGAAGGAAGAAGGAGGAGGAGGGAGGAGGTAGAGGGAGGAGGAAGAAGAGTGAGGAGGAGGAGTGAGGAGGAAGAGGGAGGAGGAGTTTTTAGAGGTGTGGTCAATAATGTGGGTGCTTTCATGAAACGTGATTATTTTATAAATTTTACCATTTATCGCTAACGTTTGAATGTGTGAATATTCTTGAATAGGATTGAATGTGAAAGCATCGCTATGAAGTTGTACACATATTTTTGTCAAGAAGTTGATCGCAGGAAACTGTTTCATACTATTACAAATCCCGTGAAAAGTACAGCACATGCAATGGGTTTGAGTAAACGGTCATTTTGTTCATTTCCATAAACGTATTTCAAGCTAGAATTGTTGTCCCTTTGTAAAACAGGTGACAAAATGCAAGAAATACCAAATCGACTAGTACGTGTGAACAAGTTGATAGAAGAGCATGGCCATAGTTGCTTGAGACTTCCGCCGTACCATTCTCATTTAAACCCTATAGAACTTATGTGGGCTAAAATTAAAGAACAAACAGGTGGCAGCTAACAATCAATCAATCAATCATGTGCCATGCCGGAAAGCGTGGGCGGTCATGACTCGCCATTTCACTCGATCACCAGTGTCGTGGATCAGCTCAGTGTTCCTGTCTCGTCCATGCCATGTGGCCAAGCCATCCAGGTATTTTCCTCTCGGTCTGCCTCTTGATCTGTTTCCTTCGATCTTGCCAGTTGTCACCAAGTTCTCCAATCCATTTCTTCTCATAACATGTCCAAAAAATGTGACTGTCTACGTCTAATTTCTCTAATCAGTCTACGATGTTCATTTGTCTCTTGTAGTATTTGGTCATTGGTTTTTCTGTCTGTCCATGGTATTCTTTGCATTTTCCTCAGAAACCACATTTCTGCAGCCATCAGATGTTTTTCAGCTTGACTGCCCATTGTCCAAGTTTCACATCCATACAAAAAAAAAGAGGCTCTATGTATCCCCTCAACACTCTTTTTCTTGTTTCAATTGACATCTTTTTATTGGTCAGAATGTTTTTCATCTTGCTAAAGGCTACTTTCGCCATGGCGATTCTTGTTCTAATCTCTTCAAGGCATCTCCCATCAGATGTTATGACTGTTCCAAGATAATTGTACCGATTCACTTATTGAAGAATATTTCCATTTACTCGTATATTACATTGTGGCACTTCTTCCTTCCCAGTGACGACCATAACCTGAGTCTTTTTACAATTTAATTCTAACCCCAGTTGCTCACTGTGTACAACAACCGCATCTACTAATTGTTGCAGGTTCTGCGCATTGTCTGCAATTAATACTGTATCATCTGCATATCTAATGTTATTGATGTTTCGTCCTCCAATGCTGATTCCATTTATATCCTCTACATTTCTGAAAATATTTTCACTGTATAGGGAAAAAAGATCTGGAGACATCACACATCCCTGCCTAACACCTCTTTTAATTGGCTGATACTGTCCCACTTCATTATCAATCCTTATTGTAGCTTGTTGTTTCCAATACATGTTTTTTATAAGTCTAATGTCTTTCCCATCAATCTGTAGATCTGCAAGCATATCCACCATGTTGACATGTCTAACTCTATCAAAAGCCTTTGTATAGTCAATAAAGCAAAGATGTATATCCTTGTTTACTTCTATGGCACGTTCAATAACTGTTCGCAGCATATACACAGCATTTACTGTACCCTTTCCTTCTACAAACCCACATTGTTCTTCCCCTATTACAGGTTGTATCTTCTTCCTCACTCTTTGCATGATAATTCTTAGCCAAATCTTTGTGATGTGACTCATTATACTAATTGTTCTATGTTGATCGCATTCCAAGGCTCCTGATTTCTTTGGGATTGCAATAAATACAGAGTTACATAATTCAGGAGGTATATCTCCAGTATCATATAATGTGTTCATCAGTCTGGTGACTTGCTCTAGTCCAAATTCTTATAAAGCTTTAATCATTTCTGTTGTGATGTTATCTGCACCGGGGGCCTTGCCAGCTTTCATATGCTTAAGAACATTTCGAACCTCCATCTCCAAAATTGGCGGTCCTTCATTATTAAATCTAATATCATACTGTTCGTCTCTGTTATCATCATAAAGGTGTTTCACATAATCTGTCCATACATGTAGAATCTGGTCTTTTTCTATTATGATTTTGCCATCGTTAGTTTTTAGACACCCTGTTGATGTACTTGTTCTTTTATTAGTGAGTTCCTGAATTCTTTTGTGCACTAATTTGGTATTTTGACTGTTGTGTTGGTTTTCAATTTCTAAGCACTTTTCCTCAAGCCATGCTTCTTTTGCCTCCTTACATAATATTCTGACTTGTCTGTGGATTTCTTCATATTTGACAGAATTATTTTTGTTGAGTCTTCTTGTTTCCATGAGGTGTAAAATTTCTTCAGTCATCCATTTCTTACGACTCACCTTCTTTAATTTTGGAATAGTTGTTTCTGCAGCCACGGTAGCTAACAATACTACATTTAAATTATTCAATTCGAATCAATTCAGTTCAACTTTATTTTAAACGGGTTACAAATTGGGCAGGCGGGCCCGTCTTACATTCGGCCCTTCTAATCACTCATCGTTCATTCATTAATAGTGCATGATACATTCACATACGAAAATACATTGTCAAATGAATGTTGTAAACATAAGCAATGCATATTACAATGTTATGAGACACATCCCTCACCCACTCACACATCCCCCCTCCCACCCACATACACCCCTAACCACCCACACACACCCCTACTAACCCACCCACCCACACCTCACCCACCCACATATATCACCCACCCATACACATACACCCTCCATCCACCCACTCACATCCCTCACCCACACACACCCCATCCACCCCCACCCTCCTGACGTCAAGATACTAACCCCGTCCACGCTATTAAATATTGATAAAAGTTACTGGAAAAAATGTGAGGACCATGCGTTGAAAGAGGAAGGTAACTATTGGAGAAAGGATGGATTGAATTTTATGCAACCGAGAGCAGTCATCAACCTACTGGAATCGTCCGACACAGACGATATCTGGGCAGATATCGCAGACATTAATCCACATTCACACCTGCTGGGATACTTTTGCTGCAACTATTCAGAAGAACTGCAGGCCCTAAACATTACAGCATCGGCACAAACAATACAACTTGTCAATGGCAACAGTTTGTATTCCACAGTGATGAATTTTCAGTTCCTCGAGCCCTCAACGGTGACAAATAACTGGCATTGAAAAAATAACAACAACAACAACAACAACAACAACACTAAACGCATTGAATACCAACAGAAGATTAATATTGTTGTGGAAACTGACATATTGTGGCATAACAAGAAACGTGAGAAGAAACACGTTGTCAAATGAGGGGACAACACACGAACATACGAATCATTCTATAAACTTCAACGAAAAGAGGACCAACATCTTGACCGTTAAGAAGGAAGCCCACTACAGAGACATTCACAGCTATATTCGTCGGGCAAAACAGATAATCATGTTCCGTCTCAACAGAGTACACATTGCACCCACTCCCATACGAATTTGGATACGCCTTGTGTCGTCACCCGAACTGGCGGGCATTACTGTAAAACAGTTGGGTTAGCGTGAATTCACTAGTTTTTCGCCAAAACATCAAATAAATGTCGCCGCTTTCCATGATTTAAGTTGCCTTTGGATTTATCAAAGACATATTCCTTGGGTGGGGGTAAATATAAGACGGCAGGAAAAATTTCATAAAGATGCAACAGACGATTTTCACAAAATTTGATCGTGAATGCGGGCACTCATTTCTGAGTGGACTATAGTTAGTGGCACGACCCCCACCCCCTCCCCCAGCCCCCTACCCAGACTGATGGAAGAGTCGTGGGGATAGGCTGAAGGAAGAGTCGTGGGGATAGACTGAAGGAAAAGTCATGGGGGTAGACTGAAGGAAGAGAAGTGGGATAGACTGAAGGAAGAGAAGTGGGGATAGACTGATGGAAGAGAAGTGGGAATAGACTGATGGAAGAGAAGTGGGAATAGACTGATGGAAGAGAAGTGGAAATAGACTGAAGGAAGAGAAGTGGGAATAGACTGATGGAAGAGAAGTGGGAATAGACTGAGATTGTTCACAAGTACCAGGCCGGGTGTTGCCTTGATGTGGGTAGAGCAGGTGCTGTGGTTGTGAGGGTGGTGTGGTTGTGAGGGTGTTGTGGTTGTGAGGGCGTTGTGGTTGTGAGGGTGTTGTGGGTGTGAGGGTGTTGTGGTTGTGAATGATCTTGCTTGTGAGGGTGTTGTGTTTGTGACTGGTATTGCTTGTGGGGGTGTTGTGGTTGCGATTGTGACTGAATGACAGGGTAGACAATAAGTGAGAAGGACACATTGAGAGGTCAGAGTCAATGCCGGAGTTGTCTGCTTTATTTATTTGAGTACCAAGTACTACCCCCGTTGTACGTCGATATCTACACGGGTTTTTCAGTCTTCTCCCATAGATAACATGGGGAGAATCTTCGCAAAGTGCACAAACTTCTCCCATAGATAACATGGGGAGAATCTTCGCACAGTGCACAAACTTCTTCCATAGATAACATGGGGAGAATCTTCGCACAGTGCACAAACTACGTAGCTGGCACGAGGAAGCATAAATAAATTAATACCACAATCACAAGGCTGTAGACATTCCACCTTAGGTAGATTTACTCATGTAGACATTCCACCGTAGGTAGATTTACTCATGGAGACATTCCACCTTAGGTAGATTTACTCATGGAGACATTACACCGTGGGTAGATTTACTCATGGAGACATTCCACCTTAGGTAGATTTACTTATGTAGACATTCCACCGTGGGTAGATTTACTTATGTAGACATTCCACCGTGGGTAGATTTACTCATGTAGACACTTCCCCCCCCCCATGGGGAGATTTACTTATGCAGACATTCCACCGTAGGTAGATTTACTCATGTAGACACTCCCACCCCCACCCCCCATGGGTAGATTTACTCATGGAGACATTCCACCTTAGGTAGATTTACTCATGTAGACATTACACCGTAGGTAGATTTACTCATGGAGACATTCCACCTTAGGTAGATTTACTCATGGAGACATTCCACCTTAGGTAGATTTACTCATGTAGACATTACACCGTGGGTAGATTTACTTATGTAGATATTACACCGTGGGTAGATTTACTTATGTAGACATTCCACCGTGGGTAGATTTACTTATGTAGACATTCCACCGTGGGTAGATTTACTCATGGAGACATTACACCGTGGGTAGATTTACTCATGGAGACATTACACCGTGGGTAGATTTACTCATGGAGACATTCCACCTTAGGTAGATTTACTCATGTAGACATTACACCGTGGGTAGATTTACTTATGTAGATATTACACCGTGGGTATATTTACTTATGTAGACATTCCACCGTGGGTAGATTTACTTATGTAGACATTCCACCGTGGGTAGATTTACTCATGTAGACACTCCCACCCCCACGTCCCCCACCCCCCATGGGTAGAATTACTTATGTAGACATTCCACCGTGGGTAGATTTACTCATGTAGACACTCCCACCCCGCAAACCCCATGGGTAGATTTACTCATGGAGACATTCCACCTTAGGTAGATTTACTCATGTAGACATTACACCGTGGGTAGATTTACTTATGTAGATATTACACCGTAGGTAGATTTACTCATATAGACACTCCCCCTAGGTAGATTTACTTATGTAGACATTTCACTGTGAGTAGATTTGCACATTTAAACATTCCACCGTGGGTAGATTTACTTATGTAGACATTCCACTGTGGGTAGATTTACTCATGTAGACATTACACCGTGGGTAGATTTACTCATGTAGACACTCCACCCTGGGTAGATTCACTCATGTAGACACTCCACCCTGGGTAGATTCACTCATGTAGACACTCCACCCTGGGTAGATTCACTCATGTAGACACTCCACCCTTGGTAGATTCACTCATGTAGACACTCCACTCTGGGTAGATTCACTCATGTAGACACTCCACCCTGGGTAGATTCACTCATGTTTGCCAGGACAGCGGCACATATTCACACGCACTCCCAGTGTTTGATCCCTGTTTGGATCACCTAGACCTCGGGGCCAATACTCCGCGACCAGCGGGCGGACTAGACCTCGGGGCCAATACTCCGCGACCAGCGGGCGGACTAGACCTCGGGGCCAATACTCCGCGACCAGCGGGCGGACTAGACCTCGGGGCCAATATTCCGGGATCAGCGGCAGTGTAACCTGATGTTTCTGGTGTGGCCTGGCCCACACAGACCCTCTCTACAGCCAGATTATGGATGCTGCAGGTGGGGGCGGACGTCGGAACTTGTCACCTCACATACACAGACTGTCTTAACTCGTTCTTCTTCTTCTCCTCCTCCTCCTCCTCCTCATCCTTCTTCTTCTTCTTCTTCTTCTTCTCTTCTTCTTCTTCGTCTTCTTCTTCTTCTTCTTCTTATTATTATTATTATTATTATTATTATTATTATTATTATTATTATTATTATTTAACATCATAATTGTCTTTTCCTCCTTCTCTACTTCCTTCTCCTCTACTACCTTCTCCACTACTTCCTCTTCCTCTACTTCCTCCTCCTCTACTTCCTTCTCCTCCACCTCCACCTCCTTCTTGGGCCTAGGAGGCGGCGAGGTGAACTCGTGTTACTGAAATGTTGCAGCCAACAGCCAGAAACAACATTGACTGTGTCAGCAGAAGAGAGGCCCCTATGTCGTCCTTCAGCTTCAAACAGATCAGATGCCAGAGTTTAATCAACAGCCAGCTAGACCTCGTCAATACCCAACATGTACCCCTGGGTTCTATTTCAGCTTCAAACAGATCATGCCAGAGTCAATCAACAGCCAGCTAGACCACGTCAGTCACTAGCATGTACCCCAGTGAAGACATCGTTCCCTCCATTATGAAACTACGTTGTCTTCACATCTCGGGTACACTCAAGCGTTAGGCAAAGCTACCAGGGCCAACCCCAACAGTTACTGACTGACTCAATGTTTACCTGGAGCTACCAGGACCGACCCCAACAGCTACTGGCTGACTCTATGTTTACCTGGAGCTACCAGGGACAACCCCAACAGCTACTGACTGACTCTATGTTTACCTGGAGCTACCAGGGACAACCCCAACAGCTACTGACTGACTCTATGTTTACCTGGAGCTACCAGGACCGACCCCAACAGCTACTGACTGACTCTAAGTTTACCTGGAGCTACCAGGGACAAACCCAACAGCTACTGACTGACTCTATGTTTACATGGAGCTACCAGGACCGACCCCAACAGCTACTGGCTGACTCTATGTTTACCTGGAGCTACCAAGGTCAACCCCAACAGCTACTGGCTGACTCTATGTTTACCTGGAGCTACCAGGGACAACCCCAACAGCTACTGACTGACTCTATGTTTACCTGGAGCTACCAGGACCGACCCCAACAGCTACTGACTGACTCTAAGTTTACCTGGAGCTACCAGGGACAAATCCAACAGCTACTGACTGACTCTATGTTTACCTGGAGCTACCAGGGACAACCCCAACAGCTACTGACTGACTCTATGTTTACCTGGAGCTACCAGGGACAACCCCAACAGCTACTGACTGACTCTATGTTTACCTGGAGCTACCAGGGGCAACCCCAACAGCTACTGACTGACTCTATGTTTACCTGGAGCTATCAGGGGCAACCCCAACAGCTACTGACTGACTCTATGTTTACCTGGAGCTACCAGGGGCAACCCCAACAGCTACTGACTGACTCTATGTTTACCTGGAGCTACCAGGACCGACCCCAACAGCTACTGACTGACTCTAAGTTTACCTGGAGCTACCAGGGACAAACCCAACAGCTACTGACTGACTCTATGTTTACCTGGAGCTACCAGGGACAACCCCAACAGCTACTGACTGACTCTATGTTTACCTGGAGCTACCAGGGACAACCCCAACAGCTACTGACTGACTATGTTTACCTGGAGCTACCAGGGACAACCCTAACAGCTACTGACTGACTCTATGTTTACATGGAGCTACCAGGGACAACCGCAACAGCTACTGACTGACTCTATGTTTACCTGGAGCTACCAGGGACAACCCCAACAGCTACTGACTGACTATGTTTACCTGGAGCTACCAGGGACAACCCCAACAGCTACTGACTGACTCTATGTTTACCTGGAGCTACCAGGGACAACCTCAACAGCTACTGACTGACTCTATGTTTACCTGGAGCTACCAGGGACAACCGCAACAGCTACTGACTGACTCTATGTTTACCTGGAGCTACCAGGGACAACCCCAACAGCTACTGACTGACTCTATGTTTACCTGGAGCTACCAGGGACAACCGCAACAGCTACTGACTGACTCTATGTTTACCTGGAGCTACCAGGGACAACCGCAACAGCTACTGACTGACTCTATGTTTACCTGGAGCTACCAGGGACAACCCCAACAGCTACTGACTGACTATGTTTACCTGGAGCTACCAGGGACAACCCCAACAGCTACTGACTGACTCTATGTTTACCTGGAGCTACCAGGGACAACCCCAACAGCTACTGACTGACTATGTTTACCTGGAGCTACCAGGTACCTCTATTCCTTTACTAATCACAGTGTGGCCTCTATTCCTTCACCAACCACAGTGTGGCCTCTATTCCTTCACCGAGCACAGCGAGGCCTCTATTCCTTCACCAACCACAGTGTGGCCTCTATTCCTTCACCAACAACAGTGTGGCCTCTATTCTTTTACCAACCACAGTGTGGTCTCTATTACTTCACCAACCGCAGTGTGGCCTCTATTCCTTCACCGAGCACAGCGAGGCCTCTATTCCTTCACCGAGCACAGCGAGGCCTCTATTCCTTCCCCAACCACAGTGTGGCCTCTATTCCTTCACCAACAACAGTGTGGCCTCTATTCCTTTACCAACCACAGTGTGGTCTCTATTACTTCACCAACCACAGTGTGGCCTCTATTCCTTTACCAACCACAGTGTGGCCTCTATTCCTTCACCAAGCCCAGCGAGGCTGTGGTGTGCTGGTTGCATTCTGGCTTTCTGTTGCCAGGTACAGTTACCATTTCAGTTTAAACTGTCCATCAGTTGACCAGGTGACATGGATTAGGGCAGCAGTCTGGAGGTTTGTCATTGTGTCTTTCTCCATATTTTTGTCACTGTCTCTTTCTCCATCTTTCTGTCACAGTCTCTTTTTCCATCTTGTTGTCACTGTCTCTTTCTCCTTCTTTATGTCACTGTTTCTGTCTCCTTCTTTATGTCTCTGTCTCTTACTCTACCATTTAGTCACTGTCTTTTTCTCCATAATTCTGTCACTATCTCTTTCTTCATCTTTCTGTCACTATCTCTTTCTCCATCTCGTTGCTATTGTCTCTTTCTCCATCTTTTTATTACTGTCTCTTTCTCCATCTCTCTGTCACTATCTCTTTCTCCATCTCTTTGTTACTGTCTTTTTCTCCATCTCTTTGTTACTGTCTCTTTCTCCATTTGTTTGTCACTGTCTCTTGGATGATGTGTGGGTGTGAGTGGTTGATGGATGAGTACGTGAGTGGGTGGATGTGTGTGAGAGATGAGTGTATGGTTGGGGGATGTGTGTGTTTGTGGGAAGATGTGTGTGAGCGGCGGATGTTTGTGGGTGGGGTATATATGGGTGGTGGGGTGTGTGTGGGTGGGAGGTGTGTGTTTTTGGTTGTTTATGGGTGAGGGATATGTGTGGGCAGGTGGGGAGATGTGTTTGTGGGTGGGGATGTATGTATAGGTGGAGGATGTGTAGTTGAGAGGTGGCGGATATTGGATGGGTGAGTGGGTGTAAGTTGGCTGATGTGTGTGTGGGTGGGTGGGGACAATTGTGAGGGTGCAGGATGTATGTATGGATAGTTTCGGGATATGTGGATTGATGTGTGTGTGGTTTTGTGATGTGTGTTTTGCTGGGTGGTTGCGGGTGTGTGGGTGGGTGGTGGAGAATATGTGGGTGGGAGTGTGCGTGTCGGTTATGGAATGGGTGGGGGATGTATGTGTGGGTGGGGAAATGTGTGTGGGTGGGAGATCGGTGGGTTGGTGGCGGCATGTATGTTTGCCTGAGTCTGTGTGAGTGCGTGGAGGTATTGTGGGTGGGTGGGGGATGTGTGGGTGGATGCGTGGTGTGAGGATGGATGGGGAATGTGTCTCACAACATTGCAATATGCACTGTTTATGTTTACAACTTTCATTTGACAATGTTTCTTTTTTCCCATGTGAATGTACCATGCGTAATATGCATTGTTTATGCTTACAAAATCAATTTGACAATGTTTTTTTTCCCCCATGTAAATGTAACATGCACATTTGATGAATGAAAGATGAGTGATCGAAAAGGCCGAATGTAAGACGGGCCTGCGTGCCCAATTTGTTACCATTTTAAAATAAAGTTCATTCGTTCGTTCGTTCGTTTGTCTCTTTCTCCAGCTGTCTGACTCTATCTGTGTTTCTTTTTCCATCTCTATTCCCCTTCTCATCTCTCTCTATACCTCCTCTCTCGGTGTCTCTCCACCCCTCGCTCTCTCCTCTCTCCTCTCATTTCTCCCATCTCTCTCTCTCTCTCTCTCTCTCTCTCTTTCTCTCTCTCTCTCTCTCTCTCTCTCTCTCTCTCTCGCATTCGCTCTCTCACTCACAAACACACAGACATACATACACATATGTACACTTACCCCGGTCACGTATCTATCCAACATGAAGCTTCATGAAATCATCCCAAACTTCCGGGTTCAGTATTCCAGAAATAGGACACCCATGACTTAAGTCTGAAAGGACCTCAGGTCGGTGGCCTGGAAATGTCCAGCCAGGAAATATCTGCGGACTAGTTAACGAGCCGGACACCGGGGCAACATCGCTGGTCACGTGATGCATCGGTTCCTGGATGCAGCAGGTCGGAGATAAAGGTCTGCGACATCAGTTGCTGTACGTGGTTTGTCTCACAGACTCGCTGTACGTTGTTAGTCTCACAGACTCGCTGTACGTTGTTAGTCTCACAGACTCGCTGTGCGTTGTTAAGTCTCACAGACTCGCTGTACGTTGTTAAGTCTCACAGACGAGCTGTATGTTGTTAGCCTCACAGACTCGCTGTTCGTTGTTAAGTCTCACAGACTCGCTGTACGTTGTTAGTCTCACAGACTCGCTGTACGTGGTTAGTCTCACAGACTCGCTGTACGTGGTTAGCCTCACAGACTCGCTGTTCATTGTTAAGTCTCACAGACTCGCTGTACGTTGTTAGTCTCACAGACTCGCTGTACGTGGTTAGTCTCACAGACTCGCTGTACGTTGTTAAGTCTCACAGACTCGCTGTACGTTGTTAGTCTCACAGACTCGCTGTACGTGGTTAGCCTCACAGACTCGCTGTTCGTTGTTAAGTCTCACAGACTCGCTGTACGTTGTTAGTCTCACAGACTCGCTGTACGTGGTTAGTCTCACAGGCTCGCTGTACGTTGTTAAGTCTTACCAACAGTCACACCTGAGTGTCCGCCGCGTACAGGTGCAGCAGGCGGTCTGGCCACGTGACCTGCAGAAGATAAGTACGATCAGTACCAGCTGGGTGTGCCTACAAGTGGGCGGAGCATGGTGCCTCAGGGTGACATTGATGGATGAGTTATATGAACATGATTGCCTGACGGTGCCATTGATGAGTGAGTTATATGAACATGATTGCCTGACGGTGCCATTGATGAGTGAGTTATATGAACATGATTGCCTGACGGTGCCATTGATGAGTGAGTTATATGAACATGATTGCCTGACGGTGACGTTGATGAGTGAGTTATATGAACATGATTGCCTGACGGTGCCATTGATGAGTGAGTTATATGAACATGATAGCCTCACAGTATAAAGTAATAATTGAGCTATATTAACACGATAGCATCACAGTGCAACGGATGAATGAGTTATGTGAACATGAAAGCCTCACTGTGTAACGGATGAATGAGTTATATGAACATGATAGCCTCATAGTATAACGGATGAATGAGTTATATGAACACGATAGCCTTACAGTGTAACGGATGAATGAGTTATATGAACATGATAGCATCATAGTATAACGGATGAATGAGTTAAATGAACATGATAACCTCACAGAATAACGGATGAATGAGTTGTATCAACACGGTATAACGGATGAATGAGTTATATGAACATGATAGCCTCACGGTATAACGGATGAATGAGTTATATGAATATGATAGCCTCACGGTATAACGGATGAATGAGTTATTTGAACATGATAGCCTCACGGTATAACGGATGAATGAGTTATATGAACATGATAGCCTCACAGTGTAACGGGTGAATGAGTTACATGAACATGATAGCCTCACAGTATAACGGATGAATGAGTTATATGAACATGATAGCCTCACAGTATAAAGTAATAATTGAGCTATATTAACACGATAGCATCACAGTGCAACGAATGAAAGAGTTATATAAACATGATAGCCTCACAGTATAAGGGGTGAATGAGCTATATGAACATGATAGTCTCATAGTATAACGGATGAAAGAGTTATATGAACACGATAGCCTCATAGTATAACGGATGAATGAGTTATATGAACATGATAGCCTCATAGTATAACGGATGAAGGAGTTATATGAACATGATAACCTCACAGAATAAAGGATGAATGAGTTATATGAACATGATAGCCTTACACTATTATGGATGAATGAGGAATATGAACATGATTGCCTCAAAACATAACGGATGAATAATTTATGAGACCATTATAGCCTCACAGTCTCATAGATGATTGAGTTATGTGAACATGATAACCTCACAATGCCATTGATGAATGAGTTATAGAAATAGTGTGTAAAACATAACCTCTCATATAGCAACAGAAATAGTGTGTCCATTAATTATATATGTTGTAGTTACAGAAGTTCTTCTTCTTCTTCTTCTTCTTCTTCTTCTTCTTCTTCTTCTTCAGCGTTCCGAGCCATTGAGGTTTTTTGCTGCAGATACAATCCGTCTCCATTCGTCTCTCTGGTGGACCTTCTCTTGCCAGTCGTTGATTCCAAGTGCTTGTAGGTCTGTATATATATTATCTCTCCACCGTCTTCTTGGTCTTCCTCGGGGTCTACGGTCATTTATTTCCTGAGTGTAAGCGAGTTTTGTTTCCCTATTGTCTTCCATTCTTTCTTTATGCCCCAGCCATTGTAGTCTATTAGCCTTCATAATACCAGTGATTAGCGGGGACTTAAACAGATCATAAATGTCTTTGTTCCTTCTTCTTTTCCACTCTCCACTTTGTGTATCCCTAATGGGTCCAAAAATGCGTCTTAAAACTTTGTTCTCAAAGGTTTGTAACAAGGCAGAAGTTGTGTATCTATAAATTATATATGTGATAGTTAAAGAAATTTTCTGTCCATAAATTATATATGTGGTAGCTGCAGAAGTTAATTGTATAACTATAAATTATATATGTGGTAGTTACAGAAGTTGTGTGTCTATAAATTATATATGTGGTAGTTACAGAAGTTGTGTGTCTATAAATTATATATGTGGTAGTTACAGAAGTTGTGTGTCTATAAATTATATATGTGGTAGTTACAGAAGTTGTGTGTCTATAAATTATATATGTGGTAGTTACAGAAGTTGTGTGTCTATAAATTATATATGTGGTAGTTACAGAAGTTGTGTGTCTATAAATTATATATGTGGTAGTTACAGAAGTTAATTGTGTGTCCATAAATTATATATGTGGTAGTTACAGAAGTTGTGTGTCTATAAATTATATATGTGGTAGTTACAGAGGTTGTTAGCGCTATGCACAAACATGGAGAGCCACGACTTCTGCCTTATGCGCCGCTTTAGGCCCACAAGGAAAGACTAAAATCAGAGGTTGTGTATCTATAAATTATATATGTTTTAGTTACAGAGGTTGTGTGTCTATAAATTATATATGTGGTAGTTACTGAAGTTGTGTCTATAAATTATATATGTGTTAGTTACAGAAGTTGTGTGTCTATAAATTATATATGTGGTAGTTACAGAAGTTAATTGTGTGTCTATAAATTATATATGTGGTAGTTACAGAAGTTAATTGTGTGTCCATAAAATATATGTGGTAGTTACAGAAGTTGTGTGTCTATAAATTATATATGTGGTAGTTACAGAAGTTAATTGTGTGTCTATAAATTATATATGTGGTAGTTACAGAGGTTGTGTGTCTATAAATTATATATGTGGTAGTTACAGAAGTTGTGTCTCTATAAATTATATATGTGGTAGTTACAGAAGTTAATTGTGTGTCCATAAATTATATATGTGGTAGTTACAGAAGTTGTGTGTCTATAAATTATATATGTGGTAGTTACAGAAGATGTGTGTCTATAAATTATATATGTGGTAGTTACAGAAGTTAATTGTGTGTCTATAAATTATATATGTGGTAGTTACAGAAGTTGTGTGTCTATAAATTATATATGTGGTAGTTACAGAAGTTGTGTGTCCATAAATTATATATGTGGTAGTTACAGAAGTTGTGTGTCTATAAATTATATATGTGGTAGTTACAGAAGTTGTGTGTCTATAAATTATATGTGTGGTAGTTACAGAAGTTAATTGTGTGTCCATAAATTATATATGTGGTAGTTACAGAAGTTGTGTGTCTATAAATTTTATATATGGTAGTTACAGAAGTTGTGTGTCTATAAATTATATATGTGGTAGTTACAGAAGTTGTGTGTCTATAAATTATATATGTGGTAGTTACAGAAGTTGTGTGTCTATAAATTATATATGTGGTAGTTACAGACGTTGTGTGTCTATAAATTATATATGTGGTAGTTACAGAAGTTGTGTATCTATAAATTATATATGTGGTAGTTACAGAAGTTGTGTGTCTATAAATTATATATGTGGTACTTACAGAAGTTGTGTTTCTATAAATTATATATTTGGTAGTTACAGAAGTTGTGTGTCTATAAATTATATATGTGGTAGTTACAGAGGTTTTGTGTCTATAAATTATATATGTGGTAGTTACAGAGGTTGTGTGTCTATAAATTATATATGTGGTAGTTACAGAGGTTGTGTGTCTATAAATTATATATGTGGTAGTTACAGAGGTTGTGCGTCTATAAATTATATATGTGGTAGTTACATAGGTTGTGTGTCTATAAATTATATATGTGGTAATGACAGAAACTGTGTGTCTATAGATTATATATGTGGTAGTTACAGAAGTTAATTGTATGTCTATAAATTATATGTGTGGTAGTTACAGAAGTTAATTGTGTGTCTATAAATTATATATGTGGTAGTTACAGAAGTTAATTGTGTGTCTATAAATTATATATGTGGTAGTTACAGAAGTTGTGTGTCTATAAATTATATATGTGGTAGTTACAGATGTTATGTGTCTATAAATTATATATGTGGTAGTAACAGAAGTTAATTGTGTGTCCATAAATTATATATGTGGTAGTTACAGAAGTTGTGTGTCTATAAATTATATATGTGGTAGTTACAGAAGTTGTGTGTCTATAAATTATATATGTGGTAGTTACAGAATTTGTGTGTCTATAAATTATATGTGTGGTAGTTACAGAAGTTGTGTGTCAATAAATTATATATGTGGTAGTTACAGAAGTTAATTGTGTGTCCATAAATTATACATGTGGTAGTTACAGAAGTTAATTGTATGTCTATAAATTATATATGTGGTAGTTACAGAAGTTAATTGTGTGTCTATAAATTATATATGTGGTAGTTACAGAAGTTAATTGTGTGTCTATAAATTATATATGTGGTAGTTACAGAAGTTAATTGTATGTCTATAAATTATGTATGTGGTAGTTACAGAAGTTAATTGTGTGTCTATAAATTATATATGTGGTAGTTACAGAAGTTGTGTGTCTATAAATTATATATGTGGTAGTTACAGAAGTTGTGTGTCTATAAATTATATATGTGGTAGTTACAGAAGTTGTGTGTCCATAAATTATATATGTGGTAGTTACAAAAGTTGTGTGTCTATAAATTATATATGTGGTAGTTACAGAAGTTGTGTGTCTATAAATTATATATGTGGTAGTTACAGAAGTTGTGTGTCTATAAATTATATATGTGGTAGTTACAGAAGTTGTGTGTTTATAAATTATATATGTGGTAGTTACAGAAGTTGTGTGTCAATAAATTATATATGTGGTAGTTACAGAAGTTAATTGTGTGTCCATAAATTATATATGTAGTAGTTACAGAGGTTGTGTGTCGATAAATTATATATGTGGTAGTTACAGAAGTTAATTGTGTGTCTATAAATTATATATGTGGTAGTTACAGAAGTTAATTGTGTGTCTATAAATTATATATGTGGTAGTTACAGAGGTTGTGTGTCTATAAATTATATATGTTGTAGTTACAGAAGTTAATTGTATGTCTATAAATTATATATGTGGTAGTTACAGAGGTTGCGTGTCTATAAATTATATATGTGGTAGTTACAGAAGTTGTGCGTCTATAAATTATATATGTGGTAGTTACAGAGATTGTGTGTCTATAAATTATATATGTGGTAGTTACAGAAGTTAATTGTGTGCCCATAAATTAAATATGTGGTAGTTACAGAGGTTGTGTGTCTATAAATTATATATGTGGTAGTTACAGAGGTTGTGTGTCAATCAATTATATATGTGGTAGTTACAGAGGTTGTGTGTCTATAAATTATATATGTGGTAGTTACAGAAATTGTGTGTCCATAAATTATATTTGTGCTAGTTACAGAAGTTAATTGTGTGTCTATAAATTATATGTGTTGTAGGTACAGAAGAGTCTTACAGTGAGAGATGTTGTGTTGTTGTGTTACAGTGAGAGATGTATAATTTGTCTTAGAGTGAAAGATGTTGTATGTCCGTGAGTTGCAGTGGTGTCTGGTGTATCTGAGATGCTGTGTTCTTCCGTGCAGCGACTAGTAGACATTCAGAAGCACTGTGTGAAACGCGGTTATGAGAACGACCTATCCGATACCGACGTGTAGTGTAGCCCACTTGTGATTGACAGAATGGACACGAACTGCCACTCACAGCCACACACAGCTACTCGTGCCTGCCTGAACGTCACTGTGTTGTGTGAGTGTGGCGGAGTTTCATCTACTCCACATTGGAGATCACTCGTTGTGTGTGCCTACCTATATTTCCATGAAAACATTGGAGATCACTTGCTGTGTGTGCCTACCTATCTTTCCATGAAAACATTGGAGATCACTTGTTGCGTGTGCCTACCTATCTTTCCATGAAAACATTGGAGATCACTTGTGTGTGCCTACCTATCTTTCCATGAAAACAAACAGACGACAACAATACTGTCATAATCGAGTGAAACATCCGGCAAAAAGTTGACAGAAACCAAATACCTCCGTTTACCTCAAGTGGAGCACACGTCAGATGCAGTAAACACTTCACTCCTCACAAGCACAAAGTGCTATCCCTGGCGCTCCGACGAACCCTGACACCTGTCTAGTGCAGACTTTGTCACCGACTGAACTCTCCACTGTGTGTCCGCGTGTCTGTCTGTCTGTGATGGCAGCCAAGCTTCGGAAGCTGGGTGATGCTATCAGCTTCTCTAACACGGCCCCTTGCCCCTGGCTTTCTGCCCCCCTCCTCCCCTCGCCGCACGTGGATGACGCCAGGGCGGGAGCGGGCCCAGCAACTGCAGCAGACGTGAATACATCACCGATCAATATGTTGATAGTTGCTGATCACTGTTCTTACATCTCGCTTCTGGCCAGGCACACGACCTTCCCTTCATCACGTGCGCATCATCTCCGCAGACATGGTCGGTCTGGTCAGTGGCAGGTCATGGGGTCATCCTTCAGAACAAAGCTTTCAACTAACTAAAGACAACAGGTGCAGCCCACAGATAAGAGATATTCAATAGGGAGACATGGTCTAGCATCAATACAGATGATGTACACAAGTCTGTTCACGTGACCACCCACCCACTAATTACACTCGTCCACATCCACACACTCTAACATGTGAACACAGCCACACACTTCAACATGTGAACACAGCCACACACTTCAACATGTGAACACAGCCACACACTCTAACATGTGAATGTGAACACAGCCACACACTCTAACATGTGAACACAGCCACACACTCTAACATATGAACACAGCCGCACACTCTAACATGTGAACACTGCTACACACTCTAACATGTGAACACTGCTACACACTCTAACATGTGAACACTGCTACACACTCTAACATGTGAACACAGCCACACACTCTAACATGTGAACACTGCTACACACTCTAACATGTGAACACAGCTTCACACTCTAACATTGAACACAGCTACACACTCTAACATGTGAACACTGCTACACACTCTAACATGTGAACACAGCTACACACTCTAACATTGAATACTGCTACACACTCTAACATGTGAACACTGCTACACACTCTAACATGTTAACACTGCTACACACTCTAACATGTGAACACTGCTACACACTCTAACATGTGAACACGGCCATACACTCTAACATGTGAACACTGTTACACAATCTAACATGTGAACACAGCTTCACACTCTAACATTGAACACAGCCACACACTCTAACATGTGAACACCGCTACACACTCTAACATGTGAACACAGCTTCACACTCTAACATTGAACACAGTTACACACTTTAACATGTGAACACTGCTACACACTCTAACATGTGAACACTGCTACACACTCTAACATGTGAACACTGCTACACACTCTAACATGTGAACACTGCTACACACTCTAACATGTGAACACAGCCATACACTCTAACATGTGAACACAGCTTCACACTCTAACATTGAACACAGCTACACACTCTAACATGTGAACACTGCTACACACACTCTAACATGTGAACACTGCTACACACTCTAACATGTGAACACAGCCACACACTCTAACATTGAACACAGCCACACACTCTAACATGTGAACACTGCTACACACTCTAACATGTGAACACTGCTATACACTCTACCATGTGAACACAGCCACACACTCTAACATGTGAACACAGCTTCACACTCTAACATTGAACACAGCTACACACTTCAACATGTGAACACAGCCACACACTTCAATATGTGAACACTGCTATACACACTCTAACATGTGAACACTGCTACACACACTCTAACATGTGAACACAGCTGCACACTCTAACATGTGAACACAGCCGCACACTTCAACATGTGAACACTGTTACACACTCTAACATGTGAACACTGCTACACACTCTAACATGTGAACACTGCTACACACTCTAATATGTGAACACTGTTACACACTCTAACATGTGAACACTGCTACACACTCTAACATGTGAACACAGCCATACACTCTAACATGTGAACACAGCTTCACACTCTAACATTGAACACAGCTACACACTCTAACATGTGAACACTGCTACACACACTCTAACATGTGAACACTGCTACACACTCTAACATGTGAACACAGCCACACACTCTAACATTGAACACAGCCACACACTCTAACATGTGAACACTGCTACACACTCTAACATGTGAACACTGCTATACACTCTACCATGTGAACACAGCCACACACTCTAACATGTGAACACAGCTTCACACTCTAACATTGAACACAGCTACACACTTCAACATGTGAACACAGCCACACACTTCAACATGTGAACACTGCTATACACACTCTAACATGTGAACACTGCTACACACACTCTAACATGTGAACACAGCTGCACACTCTAACATGTGAACACAGCCGCACACTTCAACATGTGAACACTGCTACACACTCTAACATGTGAACACTGCTACACACTCTAATATGTGAACACTGTTACACACTCTAACATGTGAACACTGCTACACACTCTAACATGTGAACACTGCTACACACTCTAACATGTGAACACTGCTACACACTCTAACATGTGAACACTGCTACACACTCTAACATGTGAACACTGCTACACACTCTAACATGTGAACACTGCTACACACTCTAACATTTGAACACTGCTACACACTCTAACATGTGAACACAGCCGCACACTTTAACATGTGAACACAGCTGCACACACTAACATTGAACACAGCTGCACACTCTAATATGTGAACACAGCTGCACACTCTAAAATGTGAACACAGCCGCACACTCTTGCATGTGAACAAAAATACACACTCTATGTGAACACAGCTGCACACTCTAACATTGAACACAGCTGTACACTCTAGCATGTGAACACAGCTGCTCACTCTAAAACTCACATGTACACTAAAATCAACCAGAAACCAGGTGTACACAGCTGTACATTATAGTGTGGAATCAAATGCACACTCTAACGTTTGAACGCATCTTTAGCATCTAAAGAGAGAGCACGCAGGACAAACTACACAAAGGACTGAGTGGACACAGATGACAGAGAAGACAGAGATTACATAGGACAGGGAAGTTACAGGACAGAGATGACAGAAAGGACAGATAGGACAAAGATGACACAGAGGACAGACAGGACAAGAGAAAAGAGAGGGCACAGAAGACATAAAGGTCACATAGGGCAGAGAATACAGAGAGCAGAGAGGACACGAAGGAGACATGGTAGAGAGGACACAGAGGACAGAAAGGACACAGAGGACAGACAGCACACAGGATTGAGATAACAGAGAGGACACAGAGGACAGAAAGGACACAGAGGACAGACAGCATACAGGACTGAGATAACAGAGAGGACACAAGACTGAGATGACAGAGAGGACACAGAGGACAGAAAGGACACAGAGGACAGACAGCACACAGGACTGAGATAACAGAGAGGACACAAGACTGAGATGACAGAGAGGACACAGAGGACAGAAAGGACACAGAGGACAGACAGCATACAGGATTGAGATGACAGAGAGGACACAGAGGACAGACTGCACACAAGACTGAGATGACAGAGAGGACACAGAGAACAGACAGGACACAGAGGACAGACTGCACACAGGACTGTGATGACAGAAAGGACACAGAGGACACAAAGGACACGGAGGACAGACAGCACACAGGACTTTGATGACAGAGAGAACACATAGAACAGATGCCAGAGAGAACACACAGGACAGAAAGGACACAGAGGACACAAATGGCAGAGAGGACAGAAATGACAGAGAGGACAGAGAGATCACAGAGGCAGAGAAGACACACACCTGGACAGAGAAGACACGAGGGACAGTAAACGAACGAACGAACGAACGAACGAACAAACTTTCTTTTCGAAGGGTAACAAATTGGGCACGCAGGCCCGTCTTACATTCGGCCCTTCCAATCACTCATCTTTCGTTCATCAGTGCATAGTGCATTCACATAGGGAAAAAACATTGTGAAATGAATGTTGTAAGAATAAACAATGCATGTTACCATGTTATGAGACATATCCCCCACCCACCCATCTCCTATCCATCCGCGTGTCCCCTACACACACATCCACCACCCAACCACACACATACCCACAGGCACATACATGACCCCATCCATCCACGCATCCCCCAACCAACACATCCCAAACACACCCCCACATACATCATCTCCCTACCCACACACACACATCTCCCACCCATCACACATCCCCCCACCACACATTCCCCACCCACCCACACACCCAGGCACACATGTATGCAACCACCCATCCATACCCACCCACACGCACACATCCTCCACCCATCCCATAACCTACCAACACTTACCCACCCACATATCATCCACCACCCACCCACACACCCCCAAACACTCAGCCAAACACACATCCCCCAACCCTCCCTTGTGTTGCCGGGGCCAATAAGGGAAGCAAAGAATAGCAACACTGTAGCCTACCACGCATATCGTAAGAGGCGACTAAGGAGGCTTGATGGTTCCGTCGCCCTGCTACTGAGTGAGTGCGTGGCGAGACACTGTGAGCTGTGAGTTTCGTGTGAAGTGCTTTTGAATCTGTCCAAGCTATTTTTCTTTGGAACGTGACTGCATGTTCGGAGCGATGGCAGGTGGCTATGTCCCAGAGTTGACCGGTTTTTGCCTTATGCAGAAATGTGTGGCGGCTGGGCTTCTGGTTGACTGCCACTGCCGTCGGTGATGAACTGTATTTTCGTGGACTGTGTGGGTGAACATCTAGGAAACATCCAGATGGGAAAATGACTGCCGATTCCATCAGAGATGAATTGGGTGTTTCGTGGGGGACTGGTGTGTTGACATTCTGGCGGCGGCATTATGCACAGTGTATTTGTGCGGGCTGTTGTTTGTCGAGACTCCTGTCTTTTCCACTTTTTACATTGGGCAGTGGGGAGCGTTTTGTGTGATGTTCACTGGCACAGGAACGGAGCATAATGGGGACGACCCGTTGCTGTGAAGTTGGAACTGCGACTAACTAACTAACAAACACTCCCCCAACCACATTTCCAACACCCACACACACACATATTCCCGCCAACTCACATATCCTGCACTTACCCACACACAAAACCCGAACCCACCCACACATCCCCCCTTGCAGAGAACACATGAGATGGATGTCCAGAATGTGTGTCCCTGTACAGTAAGAATATCATGAGAACTGTAGAGGGTATGAGATGGATCGCCAGAATGCGTGTCTCTGTACAATGACAATATCATGAGAACTGTAAGAAATGGATCTCCAGAATGTGTGTCCCTGTACAATGACAATATCATGAGAAGTGTAAGAGATGGATCGCCAGACATAATCTACTGACTACATACCATCTGTGGTACCACACATAATCTACTGATTGAATAACCTTCTGTGGTACCACATGTAATCTACTGATTGAGTAACGTCTGTGGTACCACACGTAATCTACTGATTGAGTAACGTCTGTGGTACCACACGTAATCTACTGATTGAGTAACGTATGTGGTACCACACGTAATCTACTGACGGCATAAAATCAGTGGTACCACACATAATCTACTGATTAAGTAACCTTCTGTTGTGCCACACATAATCTACTGATTGAGTAACGTCTGTGGTATCACGCGTAATCTACTGATTGACTAACCGATTATGATACTAAATACATATACCATTAGTGACTGGGTAACCGTTGTGATACCGCGCGCACACACATACACACACACACATATACACAAACAATGATTGGGTAACGAGTGTGACACCAAAGCACGCACAAACACACGCACACACTCACATACACACACACTCACACACACACACACATACACACACACACGCACGTATCACGCTAATGATTGGGTAACGATTGTGCTACTAGCCAAACAGCTATTGTTGGGAAATGATCGATGAGAAAACCGGCGAGGCAACCATCTGAGAACGTGAGCGGTAGCGACCCGGGGACTGTGAAGTCGATCAATGCATGACGGTTTCCCCAGCCAATGGCAGCCCGCCGCAGCTTGTCATCGTCGTCAGCGCTGGATTTAACTCACCCGCAACAGCCCATCCCCGACCGGCCATGACCCATTTATTGATCTGTGACGTAGTCCTTGGAGCCGGCCAATCAGACGCAACTAGCAGTCACATGCAAACATGTTCTAGCGAGAGTAGCTGCACTCACCTCGACCTGTTTGTCTGTCTGTTTTTTTTTAAACTGAGTCTAATTGTCTGTCTGATGTCTACATGTCTGTAGGCCTGTACATTTGTTTAATTGTCTGTCTGCTAGTCTGTATACATAATATATGTCTGTATATGCCATTTATATTTGCTTGACGGTCTGTCCAACCATCCATCATGTGCCATGCCGATAAGCGTGGGCGGTCATGATTTTTGCCATCTCACTCGATCACCAGAGTCGTGGATCAGCTCCGTGTTCCTGTCTCGACCATGTCGCGTGGCCAAGCCATCCAGGTATTTACTTCTCTGTCTTCCCCTTGGTCTGTTCCCTTCGATCTTGCCAGTTGTCACCAAGTTCTTCAAGTCATTTCTTCCCATAACATGCCCAACAATTTTGACTGTCTACGTCTAATGACTCTAATCAGTTTATGATCTTCATTTGTTTCTTGAAGGACTTGTTCGTTGGTTTTTCTGTCTGTCCATGGTATTCTTTGCATTTTCCTCAGAAACCACATTTCCACAGCCGTAAGATGTTTTTCAGCTTGACTGCTCATTGTCCACGCTTCACATCCATACAAATGTACAGATTCTATGCAGCACTTCAACACTCTTTTTCTCATTTCAATTGATATCATTTTATTGGTCAGTATGTTTTTCATCTTGCAAAAGGCTACCTTCGCAATGGCAATTCTTTTTCTAATCTCTTAAAGGCATCTCCCATCAGCCGAAATAACTGTATCTATTCACTTGCTTAAGAATATTCCCATTTATTCGTATATTACACTATTGTATTTCCTTCTTCGCAGTCACGACCATAATATGTGTCTTCTTAATATTCAGTTCTAACCCCAGTTGTTCACTTTGTGCAACAACCGCATCTACTAAATTTTGCAGGTCCTGTTCATTGTCTGCAATCAAGACTGTATCATCTGCATATCTAATGTTAAAAAAAGATTCCCATATGTATGGCACGTTACACCTTCCTTAAACATTGCCTCAGTGAGTCATTTGTTATTGATTATTTTTCATGCGTTATAATGCTATTGTTCTTTTGTTGTCAAAAATTTGCTTCATAAGTACGTTGAATGAAAGAGTGTATGAGAGGAAATTGTGAAGAAGGGCAGAATGTCAGACGAGCCTGCGTGCCTAATTCTTAACCCTTTGAAAATAAAGATGTTCATAAAGATGTATCGTCCCCCAATGTTGATTCCTTTCATATCTTCTATATTTCTGAAAATATTTTCACTGTACAAGGAAAAAAAAAAAGATCTGGAGACATTACACATCCATGTCACACAGCTCTTTTAATAGGCTGAGATTGACCTACATCATTATCAATTCTGATGGCAGCTTGTTGTTTCCAATATATGTCTTTTACAAGTCTAAGGTCCTTTCCATCAATTTGTAAATCTTCAAGCATCCTTATCATGTCGACATGTCTCACTTTATCAAAAGCCTGTGTGTAGTCAATAAAGCAAAGATATAGATCTTTGTTTACTTCTATAGACAGTTCAATTACTGACTGTCTGTTGGTCTGTCTTTATGTCTGTCTGATTGTTTGTCTGACAAATGTATGCATGTATATCTCTATGTCTGTCTGACTGTATATCTGCATCTGTCAGTCAGTGTGTCTATATGTCTATATTAGCCTGTCTGTATCCCTATACACTACGAAAGATGAGCCGAATGTAAGACGGGCCTGCGTGCCAAATTTGTGACTCTTAGAAAAATAGTTCGATCGTTCGTTCGTTCTGTCTGTATCCCTATATATCAGTCTGTCTGTATCCCTACACATCAGTCTTTCTGCATCCCTATATATCAGTTTGTCTGTATCTCTATATATCAGTCTGTCTGTCTATATCTCTATTTATCAGTCTGTCTATATCTCTATATATCAGTCTGTCATCATCCCTATATATCAGTCTGTCTGTATCCCTATATATCAGTCTGTCTATATCTCTATATATCAGTCTGTCTATATCTCTATATATCAGTCTGTCATCATCCCTATATATCAGTCTGTCTATATCTCTATATATCAGTCTGTCATCATCCCTATATATCAGTCTGTCTGTATCCCTATACATCAGTCTGTCTGTATCCCTATACATCAGTCTGTCTGTATCCCTATACATCAGTCTGTCTGTATCCCTATACATCAGTCTGTCATCATCCCTATATATCAGTCTGTCTGTATCTCTATATATCAGTCTGTCATCATCCCTATACATCAGTCTGTCTGTATCCCTATACATCAGTCTGTCATCATCCCTATATATCAGTCTGTCTGTATCCCTATACATCAGTCTGTCTGTATCCCTATACATCAGTCTGTCTGTATCCCTATACATCAGTCTGTCTGTATCCCTATACATCAGTCTGTCATCATCCCTATATATCAGTCTGTCTGTATCTCTATATATCAGTCTGTCTGTATCTCTATATATCAGTCTGTCTGTATCTCTATATATCAGTCTGTCTGTATCCCTATATATCAGTCTGTCTGTATCCCTATACATCAGTCTGTCTGTATCCCTATACATCAGTCTGTCTGTATCCCTATATATCAGTCTGTCTATATCTCTATATATCAGTCTGTCTATATCTCTATATATCAGTCTGTCTGTATCCCTATATATCAGTCTGTCTGTATCCCTATATATCAGTCTGTCTGTATCTCTATATATCAGTCTGTCTGTATCCCTATATATCAGTCTGTCTGTATCCCTATATATCAGTCTGTCTGTATCCCTATATATCAGTCTGTCTGTATCCCTATATATCAGTCTGTCTGTATCCCTATATATCAGTCTGTCTGTATCTCTATATATCAGTCTGTCTGTATCTCTATATATCAGTCTGTGTGTATCCCTATATATCAGTCTGTCTGTATCCCTATATATCAGTCTGTCTGTATCTCTATATATCAGTCTGTCTGTATCTCTATATATCAGTCTGTCTGTATCTCTATATATCAGTCTGTCTGTATCTCTATATATCAGTCTGTCTGTATCCCTATATATCAGTCTGTCTGTATCCCTATATATCAGTCTGTATGTATCCCTATATATCAGTCTGTCTGTATCTCTATATATCAGTCTGTCTGTATCCCTATATATCAGTCTGTCTGTATCCCTATATATCAGTCTGTCTGTATCCCTATATATCAGTCTGTCTGTATCCCTATATATCAGTCTGTCTGTATCCCTATATATCAGTCTGTCTGTATCTCTATATATCAGTCTGTCTGTATCTCTATATATCAGTCTGTGTGTATCCCTATATATCAGTCTGTCTGTATCCCTATATATCAGTCTGTCTGTATCTCTATATATCAGTCTGTCTGTATCTCTATATATCAGTCTGTCTGTATCTCTATATATCAGTCTGTCTGTATCTCTATATATCAGTCTGTCTGTATCCCTATATATCAGTCTGTCTGTATCCCTATATATCAGTCTGTATGTATCTCTATATATCAGTCTGTCTGTATCTCTATATATCAGTCTGTCTACATCCCTATATATCAGTCTGTCTATATCTCTCTATATCAGTCTGTCTACATCCCTATATATCAGTCTGTCTGTATCTCTATATATCAGTATGTCTGTTAGTTAGTTAGTTAGTCGACAGATCATCCTCGTTGCACATCGAACCATTCAGTCCATAAGTGCTCGGATCCCCTCCTCAGCAAATCCCGCAGCGTGTAGCGGCTAACGACGCCAGTTCTGTGTTGGTTTATCAATCTTCTTTGGCTTCCTGCGTAGTGTTCTTGTTTGGCCACCCCTCTTTTAATTTGCTGCTCCTGCAGTCTGGCCATTGTTGTAGATTCACAGTCATCACTTGGTTCTCGCAAAAGTCTCACTTCTCGTAGAGCATTCAGAATGTCAGCCTGGTCCATGGCGCGTCCGCCCTCCACAGTAGCCTCACCTGCGAGCTTGTCAGCCCGCTCATTTCCTTGTACTCCCGCATGTAGATGAAATTAATCTTTGCCAGCCGAGACCGCTTCAGAGGCAGCAACCATTCTCTTCGGATCGACCCCTCCTCTATCCTCTTGATCATGTTCATTGAGTCGCTAAGGAAACAAGCCCTAGTGAATGTCTGTGTCTCGAGCCATGTTATTGCTTTACTTACTGCCATGACTTCCATGGTCAGGCTACTTGTGGTTTCAGTGAAAGCACCAGAGTCCTCCTTCACAATTCTCCCTCCGGCCCGAGCTGTAAAGGCCCATGAGCTTCTCACATGTCGGACGACCGACCCATCTATGTAGATGACCGCGTCACCGTCTAGCGAATTCTCGAAAATCAACGCTTGTACTTCAGCCTCAACAGCAGCTGGATTTTCTTGTCTGCATTTTCTATCTAGTTGGATGCAAACTGAAAAGGATGTGCAGAAGTCTGTTGGCACTTGCACCCACTCCTCGCCAGGTTCTAAGTCCTCAAGTGAACACACCTGTTGAAGAATGTCTTCGGCTTGACCCATCCACGACCGTCCTCTTTTTAACCTGCTGCCCTTCACCTTCCTAATTTCACTATGCATTGGATGTTGTGTGTTTGCGTTAATTCTGAGGTAGGCGCGTGCCCTGCAAACTTGTATTCTTTCTTCAATGGTTGGAAAATCAAGCAGGTAGCGCATCGCCCTGCATGCTGTATCTCTTGTACATCCAAGAATAATGCGCATAGCTTCATTCTGTATCCTTTCCATCCTTTCTATCTGCTTATGGCTGAGAGTCAGGATTGCCATTGCATACTCCAAAACAGACATGACCAGCCCCTCGTACAGAAGACATAGATGGCGCTGCTCACAGTTTGCTGCCGCCATCACCCGCATCGCTGCCAAACCCCGCTTGGCCTTTGTTATAACCTGGTCTATGTGCACATTATAAGCAAGGCTTCGATCAAACCGTATCCCCAGGTAATTCATTGCCTGCGTTCTTTCCACCGTCTCTGAACACAGCATTACAGTTGGTGTTGGAGTGTTGACAATATTATTATTCAACGAGAACCAAGTCACTGTTGCCTTTGTTGGGTTGACCATTGCCCCAGCTTCATCACACCAAGTACTTATGCGATTGAGTTCGGTTTGTAGTTCCACAGCAACCTCCTCTCTATCCTTACCCTGACGATA
This sequence comes from Cepaea hortensis, assembly GCA_963921405.1. Taxonomy (NCBI): domain Eukaryota; kingdom Metazoa; phylum Mollusca; class Gastropoda; order Stylommatophora; family Helicidae; genus Cepaea; species Cepaea hortensis. The sequence goes on along the minus strand of OY992881.1, from coordinate 133,598,502 downwards.
CACTAAAACATCATCGGCATATGACAATGTCCTGCCAGGTCCAGTGATCTGCTCACTGGTGATTCTCACTGTGTAGGCGTTGAACAGTACCGGAGATAATGGTGATCCCTGTGGTAGGCCAGGATATATTGTTGTTGGTTCCGAAGTCCAACTGCCACATCTAAAAACTACTTTCCGTTGGTAGAGGGCTGCAGCGATCCAACTAAGGAGGAATGGACTTACGTTTAGTTCAAGAAGCTGAAACATTAAAAAATCCAGTGGTACTCTGTTGTATGCGTCCTCAAGATCAATCGCTGCAGCAACGGTTTCAGTGCCTGAGTGGAAACCTTCATAGACATCTTGGGCAAAGACTGCTGCATTGGTCCAGGTTTCTCTTTTTGGACGGTACCCACCCAGGGTAGGTGGGAAAACACCTTGCCTCTCTAGTTGGCTTGATATTTTCCTGGCAATTACCTTCTCCAGCAGCTTGCCTATTGTATTCTGCATGGTTATAATTCGATATCCCTGAATTTTTTTGTGGTTTTTGTCAGGCTTCGGCAAGGGAATCAGATAGCTGTGTAACCATTCCTCCTTGATGCTAGCACTCCCTATACTGTTGTTGTACATGTCTGCTAGTTTCTCTAGCTCATTGTCGGTACACCTATTTATGTCGTCGTATCTTATGCCATCAGGACCTGGAGCACTGTTTTTTGATCGTCGAAGCACAGCCTTGATTTCTTTCACTGTCACTATGTCCTCCTCCGAAGTGTTCTGGGCCTTGCATCTGTCTGAGGTGACCTCCTTGGCCAGATTTCGGCCTCCCATGTCTGTCTGGTTGCCCTGCTCAAGGTAGCGTTCAAAGAGGGCTTTGCCCTTGTCCTCGTCAGTTCTCTGCCAGGTGAGGTCAGCACCTTGGAAGTCTGAAATGCTCTTATTCTTGACTACACCCCTCATGCTTTTATGAAGTCGCCAGAACAATTTCAGTGACTTGTCTGTGCTTACTCTTTGACACACCTCTGCCCATTTTTCGCTTTTAACCACCTTGACCAGTTTTTTGAAATAGCTTACTTTTGTGTGCATCTCTCTTTCTAAGTGCAAGCAGGGACTAGGATGTCGAGCTCTGTTCTTCTTGGCATTTTGCCATCTCCTTACAGCACTACGCTTATCCACCCAAGCCTTCTCCACCTCGAGACTCCACCACGGTGGCTGCTCCCAGCTTTTTTTCCTGCCCTGAAACGTTCTGCGCTTGTCACGTCTTATTTTACTCACCACATCTTGCCCTGTACTGTCATACTGGAACGTCTTTACCTTTAGCTTGTGCTGCCTGGTTCTGCCTTTCTCCACCAATATGCTGCAAGGGTGGTGGTCGCTGCCATGGTGTCCTAGGACACCCCATCTACACACTGTAGTGAGTGAAGGTGAAACTAGCGCCAGATCAATAGCACTGTCCTCATCGCTTGGACGGCTTGCTGTCCTGGTGACACAGCCACTGTTGATACAAACCAGGTCGATGGTTTCCAGTGCAGTCTCGAGCTCCTCCCCTTGTGTATTGGAGGAAGTGTTTCCCCATGATCTGCCTTTAGCGTTGAAGTCACCACAGAAAATAACATTTCTCTCGTGGCCTAATATGCCACTTAAGCACTGCCACTTCTGGGCGTCCACACTCGCATTGCGGGCATAAACATTAACCAACACGAATGGTGTACTGGAATGAACTCTCAACGCCTGTATTTGTATATCGTCACTGTCCCAACTGGACATATCTAGCTCTGACGCCACCATGCTGTCGCGAACGAGAATCGCCGTTCCCAGATGTCGTCTGTTGTAGAAACATTTGAAGCCGGCAATTCGGAGTAGCTGATCGCCCAGTCTCGTCTCCTGGAGTGCTACAATGTCGTTCCTGTAAACTAGGGTTTCTAAAATAGAGCCCCGTTGTTTTACACTGGCACAGTTCCAATATAGAATACGGATGTTCCTGAGTCCTAAACGGTGACACTTGAGTCTAAAACGTCTCAAACCACCGCGCTTACCTTGTTTCTTTGTCCCTGCGCGGCTACCACGCCGCTTCGTTATGTTGACTGCTGACCGCTCGGAAAAACACGTTCTTCCGCCATGTTGAAAAAACGTAAACACACACTGCTGAGAACCACACACGCTGCTGAAAATTTACTCAAGGATGGCTTCGCTCGATGCACGAACTCCGTAGCACCCGCGCAGATCTTGAGTAGAAACTCCTGGTTTTACATCCTGGCACACCAATTACACGCAAGAGATGAATAAATCCATCCTCTACGCGAAAAAGTTAACGAACACAAAACAACACGACCGTCCGTCGCCATCTTGAAACTATGTCAGTATCTCTATATATAAGTATGTCTGTATCCCTATATACCAGTCTGTCTGTATCCCTATATATCAGTCTGTCTGTATCCCTACGTATCAGTCTGTCTGTATCCCTATACATCAGTCTGTCTGTATCGCTATATATAAGTATGTCTGTATCCCTAAATATCAGTCTGTCTGTATCTCTATATATCAGTCTGTCTGTATCGCTATATATAAGTATGTCTGTATCCCTATATATCAGTCTGTCTGTATCTCTATATATCAGTCTGTCTGTATCTCTATACATCAGTCTGTCTGTATTCCTATACATCAGTCTGTCTGTATCTCTATACATCAGTCTGTCTGTATCCCTATATATCAATCTGTCTGTATCTCTATATATCTGTCTGTCTGTATCTCTATATATCAGTCTGTCTGTATCCCTATATATCAATCTGTTTGTATCTCTATATATCAATCTGTCTGTATCCCTATATATCAATCTGTCTGTATCTCTATATATCAATCTGTCTGTATCTCTATATATCAATTTGTCTGTATTTTTATATATCAATCTGTCTGTATCTCTATATATCAATCTGTCTGTATCTCTATATATCAATCTGTCTGTATCTCTATATATCAATATGTCTATATCTCTATATATCAGTCTGTCTGTGTCTCTATATATCAGTCTGTCTGTATCTCTATATATCAGTCTGTCTGTATCCCTATGTATCAATCTGTCTGTATCCCTATATATCAGTCTGTCTGTATCCCTATATATCAGTCTGTCTGTATCCCTATATATCAGTCTGTCTGTATCTCTCTCTATATATATAAGTCTGTCTGTATCCCTATACATCAGTCTGTCTGTATCTCTATATATCAGTCTGTCTGTATCCCTATATATAAGTCTGTCTGTATCCCTATATATCAGTCTGTCTGTATTCCTATATATCAGTCTGTCTGTATCTCTGTATATATAAGTCTGTCTGTATCCCTATATATCAGTTTGTCTGTATCCCTATACATCAGTCTGTCTGTATCTCTATATATCAGTCTGTCTGTATCCCTATATATAAGTCTGTCTGTATCCCTATATATCAGTCTGTCTGTATTCCTATATATCAGTCTGTCTGTATCTCTGTATATATAAGTCTGTCTGTATCCCTATATATAAGTATGTCTGTATCCCTATATATCAGTCTGTCTGTATCTCTATATATCAGTCTGTCTGTATCTCTATACATCAGTCTGTCTGTATCCCTATATATCAATCTGTCTGTATCTCTATATATCAGTCTGTCTGTATCTCTATATATCAATCTGTCTGTATCTCTATATATCAGTCTGTCTGTATCTCTATATATCAGTCTGTCTGTATCTCTATATATCAATCTGTATGTATCTCTATATATCAGTCTGTCTGTATCTCTATATATCAATCTGTCTGTATCTCTATATATCAGTCTGTCTGTATCTCTATATATCAGTCTGTCTGTATCTCTATATATCAATCTGTATGTATCTCTATATATCAGTCTGTCTGTATCCCTATATATCAATCTGTCTGTATCTCTATATATCAATCTGTCTGTATCCCTATATATCAGTCTGTCTGTATTCCTATACATCAGTCTGTCTGTATCCCTATATATCAGTCTGTCTGTATCCCTATATATCAGTCTGTCTGTATCCCTATACATCAGTCTGTCTGTTTCCCTATACATCAGTCTCTATGTATCCCAATATATTAGTCTGTCTGTATCTCTATATATCAGTCTGTCTGTATCCCTATATATCAGTCTGTCTGTATCCCTATATATCAGTCTGTCTGTATCTCTATATATCAGACTGTCTGTATCCCTATACATCAGTCTGTCTGTATCCCTATATATCAGTCTGTCTGTATCTCTATATATCAGTCTGTCTGTATCCCTATACATCAGTCTGTCTGTATCCCTATATATCAATCTGTCTGTATCTCTATACATCAGTCTGTCTGTATCCCTATATATCAGTCTGTCTGTATCCCTATATATCAGTCTGTCTATATACCTATATATCAGTCTATCTGTCTGTATCCCTATATATCAGTCTGTCTATATCTCTATATATCAGTCTGTTTATATCTCTATATATAAGTCTGTCTATATCTCTATATATCAGCCTGTCTATATCTCTATATATCAGTAACTAGAGTCATGCAAACCGCATGCAAATTAACATTTCTAAAACTAAATCTATGTTAATAGGAATTAGGCAAAGACTTCACACTCTAAACTCAGCTGCACATACAAACACATATACAAACACATATTGATTATTGCTCCACAATCTGGGATGGATGCTCCAAATCAATAATAAAACGCCTCATATCCCTATATATCAGTCTGTCTATATCTCTATATATAAGTCTGTCTGTCTATATCCCTATATATCAGTCTGCCTATATCTATATATATATCAGTCTGTCTGTCTATATCTCGATATGTCAGTCTGTCTGTCTATATCTCAGTCTGTCTGTCTATATCTCTATATATCAGTCCGTCTGTCTATATCTCTATATATCAGTCTGTCTATATCTCTATATATCATTCTATCTATATCTCTATATATCATTCTATCTATATATCTATATATCAGTCTGTCTATATCCCTATAAAAGTAGTGGTATTTCAATTGCGCTTGCGCTCCCACCTATGCTACACCCTTCATGTGTCTTCACAAAGTCGGACTAGAGTCAAGCTCAACAGGGTCTTCTTTCCCCGCTGATTCTACCAAGCCCGTTCCACTACTTTTATCGTTTTATCGTTTCTTTACTTATTCAGTCTCTCGGTAGAGATTTGTTCGCAGCAGACGAGCAAATCTCCGGCGGGCCTATTCTCGCTGGTCGCGAGATCCGCACAGTGGAAGTATGGGAGATTTGCTTGCAAATAGACAGGCAATATCTCCTGCGGTAGCTATGGCGGACCTATTCCCGCTGGTCGCGGGGACCGCTATAAGTCAGGTGGGGAGTCTGACGATAGTGCACGCTTTACACAGGTCCGGACACTTGTGATTGACAGATGTGCGCGCCCTCATGGTCCGGGCTCGTACGAGGCCCTCACCTGTGGGACATGGCTGAACGTCTCTAAGCCGTGTCCCTTGGGTGTCAGGGTCTGGCCATAACTCGCCACCGGCTCGTGGTGGTGAGGTCTCGGTGGATTGACGCTGAGCCGCCAGCGTCTGCAGCCTACCTTGTGCCAGATGTATTGGTTACCCATTCCTCTGGAATACACAAGACTAGGCCGAGGGAGGGGTCATGTCGTTTGGGCATCACATGATCTCTGAAGCTCTGCCCAGACATTGTGATGGAATATATCAGTCTGTCTCTATCTCTATATATCAGTCTGTCTATATCCCTATATATCAGTATGTCTATATCCCTATATATCAGTCTGTCTATATCCCTATATATCAGTATGTCTATATCTCTCTATATCAGTCTGTCTATATCCCTATATATCAGTCTGTCTATATCTCTCTATATCAGTCTGTCTATATCTTTATATATCAGTAACTGGAGTCATGCAAACCGCATGCAAATTAACATTTCTAAAACTAAATATATGTTAATAGGAATTAGGCAAAGACTTCACACTCTAAACTCGCAGAGAACTCTTCAGCTGCACATTGGTAGCACGTCTATAGAAAATGTAACCGAGCACAAGGCACTTGGTCTTATCATGGATCAAAATCTATCCTTCAATTCCCATGTTCATGCTCTAGTTAAACAAATAGCCAAAAAAGTAAACCAACTTGCCAAAATTAAAAATTTCCTCGACGAAAACACAAGAAAGATATTCTATACTTCCCATATACAAACACATATTGATTATTGCTCCACAATCTGGGATGGATGCTCCAAATCAATAATAAAACGCCTTTATTCACTCCAGAAAAGGGCAGTGCGTCTAATCAATGGTGATAAGCTTACAGACAATTCTAACCTACACGAACGTCTTCAGCTACTGCCACTCCACAACGCATACTTTTTAATAAGGCTAAACTAATTCACGAAATCCTATTTCAAAATGCCCCAACCTACCTTTGGCCATTGTTTAAATATAATGCAAGACATAGCGAACGACTAAATATACTCCCATGTCCCTTAACCTAGGATAGACTTATTTAAAACAAGCTTAGCATACTCTGCCACTCAGTTGTGGAACAATATTCCACAAGAAATCAAAGACACCACCAATCATTATACATACAGTCGCAACCTGTTTGAACACTACCTCAGGACAGACTTCATACCCCCTTTAAAAAAAAAACAGCAACAAAGACAATAATAATGGTAAATTATCTCGAACGACACCTAGCAAAAATACATTCCCATGTGTATGGCACGTTACACCCACCTTGGGTATACATGATGCCCATGTTAAACATTGCCTCCACGAGTCATGTATTACTGATTATTTTTCATGCGTTTTAATGCTTATTGTTCTTTTGTTGTCAAAGAATTGCTTCTTAAGAGATGTTGAATGAAATAATGTATGAGAGGAAATAGAGAAGAAGGGCAGAATGTCAGACGGGCCAGCGTGCCCAATTCTCAACCCTTGGAAAATAAAGATTTACTTACTTACTTACTTACTTACTTACTCTATATATCAGTCTGTCTCTATCACTATATATCAGTCTGTCTATATCTCTATATATCAATCTGTCTATATCCCTATATATCAGTCTGTCTATATCTCTATATATCAGTCCGTCTGTCTATATCTCTATATATCAGTCCGTCTGTCTATATCTCTATATATCAGTCTGTCTATATCTCTATATATCAGTCTGTTTATATCTCTATATATCAGTCTGTTTATATCTCTATATATCAGTCTGTCTATATCTCTATATATCAGTCTGTCTATATATCTATATATCAGTCCGTCTGACTATATCTCTATGTATCAGTCCGTCTGTCTATATCTCTATATATCAGTCGGTCTATATCCCTATATATCAGTTTGTCTATATCTCTATATATCAGTCTGTCTGTCGATATCTCGATATGTCAGTCTGTCTGTCTATATCTCAGTCTGTCTGTCTATATCTCTATACATCAGTCCGTCTGTCTATATCTCTATATATCAGTCTGTCTATATCTCTATATATCAGTCCGTCTGTCTATATCTCTATATATCAGTCCGTCTGTCTATATCTCTATATATCAGTCTGTCTATATCTCTATATATCAGTCCGTCTGTCTATATCTCTAAATATCAGTCTGTCTATATCTCTATATATCAGTCCGTCTGTCTATATCTCTATATATCAGTCTGTCTATATCTCTATATATCAGTCCGTCTGTCTATATCTCTATATATCAGTCTGTCTATATCTCTATATATCAGTCCGTCTATATCTCTATATATCAGTCCGTCTGTCTATATCTCTATATATCAGTCTGTCTATATCTCTATATATCAGTCCGTCTGTCTATATCTCTATATATCAGTCTGTCTATATCTCTATATATCAGTCTGTTTATATCTCTATATATCAGTCCATCTGTCTATATCTCTATATATCAGTCTGTTTATATCTCTATATATCAGTCCGTCTGTCTATATCTCTATATATCAGTCTGTTTATATCTCTATATATCAGTCTGTTTATATCTCTATATATCAGTCTGTTTATATCTCTATATATCAGTCCGTCTGTCTATATCTCTATATATCAGTCTGTTTATATCTCTATATATCAGTCTGTTTATATCTCTATATATCAGTCTGTCTATATCTCTATATATCAGTCTGTCTATATCTCTTTATATCAGTCCGTCTGTCTATATCTCTATATATCAGTCTGTCTATATCTCTATATATCAGTCCGTCTATATCTCTATATATCAGTCCGTCTGTCTATATCTCTATATATCAGTCTGTCTATATCTCTATATATCAGTCCGTCTGTCTATATCTCTATATATCAGTCTGTCTATATCTCTATATATCAGTCTGTTTATATCTCTATATATCAGTCCATCTGTCTATATCTCTATATATCAGTCTGTTTATATCTCTATATATCAGTCCGTCTGTATATATCTCTATATATCAGTCTGTTTATATCTCTATATATCAGTCTGTTTATATCTCTATATATCAGTCTGACTATATCCCTATATATCAGTCTGTCTATATCTCTATATATCAGTCCGTCTGTCTATATCTGTATATATCAGTCTGTCTATATCTCTCTATATCAGTCTGTCTATATCCCTATATATCAGTCTGTCTATATCCCTATATATCAGTCTGTCTGTCTATATCTCTATATATCAGTCTGTCTGTCTATATCCCTATATATCAGTCTGTCTATATCTCTATATATCAGTCTGTCTATCGATATCTCGATATGTCAGTCTGTCTGTCTATATCTCAGTCTGTCTCTCTATATCTCTATATATCAGTCCGTCTGTCAGACTGATATATAGGGATATAGACAGACTGATATAGAGAGATATAGACAGACTGATATATACAGATATAGACAGACGGACTGATATATAGAGATATAGACAGACTGATATATAGGGATATAGTCAGACTGATATATAGAGATATAAACAGACTGATATATAGAGATATAAACAGACTGATATATAGAGATATAGACAGACGGACTGATATATAGAGATATAAACAGACTGATATATAGAGATATAGACAGATGGACTGATATATATCAGTCTGTCTATATCTCTCTATATCAGTCTGTCTATATCCCTATATATCAGTCTGTCTCTATCACTATATATCAGTCTGTCTATATCTCTATATATCAATCTGTCTATATCCCTATATATCAGTCTGTCTATATCTCTATATATCAGTCTGTCTGTCGATATCTCGATATGTCAGTGTGTCTGTCTATATCTCAGTCTGTCTGTCTATATCTCTATATATCAGTCCGTCTGTCTATATCTCTATATATCAGTCTGTCTATATCTCTATGTATCAGTCTGTCTATATCTCTCTATATCAGTCTGTCAATATCTCTCTATATCAGTCTGTCTATATCCCTATATATCAGTCTGTCTCTATCCCTTTATATCAGTATGTCTATATCCCTATATATCAGTCTGTCTATATCTCTATATATCAGTCCGTCTGTCTATATCTCTATATATCAGTCTGTCTATATCTCTATATATCAGTCTGTCTATATCTCTCTATATCAGTCTGTCTATATCCCTATATATCAGTCTGTCTCTATCCATATATATCAGTCTGTCTATATCTCTATATATCAATCTGTCTTTATCCCTATATATCAGTCTGTCTATATCTCTATATATCAGTCTGTCTATTTCTCTATATATCAATCTGTCTATATCTCTATATATAGGTCTGTCTGTCTATATCTCTCTATATCAGTCTGTCTATATGTCTCTATATCAGTCTGTCTCTATCCCTATATATCAGTCTGTCTATATCTCTATATATCAGTCTGTCTCTATCCCTATATATCAGTCTGTCTATATCTCTATATATCAGTCTGTCTATATCTCTATATATCAGTCCGTCTGTCTATATCTCTATATATATGTCTGTCTGTCTATATCTCTATATATCAGTCTGTCTATATCTCTCTATATCAGTCTGTCTATATCTCTATATATCAGTCTGTCTATATCCCTATATATCAGTCTGTCTATATCTCTGTATATCAGTCCGTCTGTCTATATCTCTATATATCAGTCCGTCTGTCTATATCTCTATATATCAGTCCGTCTGTCTATATCTCTATATATAGGTCTGTCTGTCTATATCTCTATATATCAGTCTGTCTATATCTCTCTATATCAGTCTGTCTATATCCCTATATATCAGTCTGTCTATATCTCTCTATATCAGTCTGTCTATATCTCTCTATATCAGTCTGTCTATGTCTCTCTATATCAGTCTGTCTATATCTCTCTATATCAGTCTGTCTATATCCCTATATATCATTCTGTCTATATCTCTCTATACCAGTCTGTCTATATCTCTCTATATCAGTCTGTCTATATCTCTATATATCAGTCTGTCTATATCTCTCTATATCAGTCTGTCTATATCCCTATATATCAGTCTGTCTATATCTCTCTATATCAGTCTGTCTATATCTCTCTATATCAGTCTGTCTATATCTCTCTATATCAGTCTGTCTATATCTCTATATATAAGCAGTGAAGAAAGTATAGAGGAATTTTATAATGACATGGAGTCTGCTTTGAAGAACTGTAAAAAATCAGAAATAAATATCATAATGGGTGATTTCAACGCAAAAATAGGAAAGCAAAGCGATGGATACAGTGTAGGCAACCATGGTTTGGGAGAGAGAAATGAAAGAGGTTACAGACTTGTAGAATGGGCAAAAGAACAAGAATTGGTTGTAGGAAACACCTGGTTTAAACAACATCCTAGAAGATTATGGACATGGAGGAGTCCAGACAGCAGGATTAAAAACCAGATAGATTACATCCTGATAAGCAAAAGGTTTCGAAATGCATTAACAGTTGTAAAAACAGTTCCAAATGCAGACTGTTACAGTGATCACAGATTAATTACTGGCACATTGAGGGTAAAGTTAAAGAAAGTCAAGTATACAGCAGGAAACCCTAAATATGACTTGTGCAAATTGAAAACTGACAAAGAAATACAAGATAATTTTAACATAGAAGTAAAGAACAAATTTGATTTATTGTCTGATCTAGAGATCCTATTTCAAGATGTAGATGATCAATGGGAAATGCTGAAGAATTTAATCAGTTGTGCAGCAGAAAAAACTATTCCAAAAGTAAAGAAAGTTGGCCGTAAGACATGGATGACTGAAGAAATTTTACAACTAATGGAAACAAGAAGACAGAACAAAAATAATCCTGCCAAATATGAAGAAATTCACAGAAAAGTCAAAACCTTATGTAAGGAGGCTAAAGAAACATGGCTTGAGAAAAATTGCAGAGAAATTGAAAAACAACACAACAGTAAAAATGCGAAACTAATGCACAAAAGAATTCAGGAGATTACTAATCAAAGAACACGTACATCAGCAGGCTGCCTAAAGACAAAAGATGGAAGAGTCATAATAGAAAAAGATAAGATTTTACATGTATGGTCAGATTACGTGAAAAACCTTTATGACGATAGCAGAGACGAACAATATATTGTTCAAAATAACAATGAAGGGCCAGCAATTTTGAAGATGGAGGTTCAGAATGCTCTTAATCATATAAAGTCTGGCAAAACCCCCGGTCCAGACAGCGTCACAACAGAAATGATTAATGCTTTAGAAGAATATGGAATAGATAAAGTTACCAGTCTGCTTAATACAATATATGATACTGGAAATATACCTCATGAGTTATGTAATTCTGTATTTATTGCAATCCCAAAGAAATCAGGAGCCTTGGAATGTGATCAACATCGAACAATTAGTATAATGAGTCACATCACGAAGATTTTGCTAAGAATTATCATGCAAAGAGTTAGGAGGAAAATACAACCTGAAATAGGAGAAGAACAATGTGGGTTTGTAGTAGGCAAGGGTACAGTAAATGCTGTGTATATACTGAGAACCGTAATCGAACGTTCTATAGAAGTAAACAAAGATCTACACCTTTGCTTCATTGACTACACAAAGGCTTTTGATAAAGTGAGACATGTCAACATGATAAGGATGCTTGAAGATCTACAAATTGATGGGAAAGACCTTAGACTTGTAAAAAACATATATTGGAAACAACAAGCTGCCATAAGAGTTGATAATCAAGTAAGCCAATATCAGCCTATTAAGAGAGGTGTGAGACAGGGATGTGTAATGTCTCCAGATCTGTTTTCCCTGTACAGTGAAAATATTTTCAGAAATATTGAAAATATGGAAGGAGTCAACATTGGGGGACGATGCATCAATAACATTAGATATGCAGATGATACAGTCTTGATTGCAGACAATGAACAGGACCTGCAAAATTTAGTAGATGCGGTTGTTACACACAGTGAACAACAAGGGTTAGAATTAAATTGTAAAAAGACACAGATTATGGTCGTCACTAAGAAGAACGAAATACCACAGTGTAATATACAAGTAAATGGGAATATTCTTCAACAAGTGAATAGGTACAATTACCTCGGAACAGTAATAACATCTGATGGGAGATGCCTTGAAGAGATTAGAACAAGAATCGCCATGGCAAAAGTAGCCTTTAGCAAGATGAAAAACATACTGACCAATAAAAAGATGTCAATTGAAACGAGAAAAAGAGTGTTGAGATGCTACATAGAACCTGTACTTTTATATGGATGTGAAGCTTGGACAATGAGCAGCCAGGCTGAAAAACATCTGATGGCTGTAGAAATGTGGTTTCTGAGGAAAATGCAAAGAATACCATGGACAGCCAGAAAGACCAATGAACAAGTCCTTCAAGAAACAAATGAAGATCGTAAACTGATCAGAGACATTAGACGTAGACAGTCACAATTTTTTGGGCATGTTATGAGAAGAAATGATTTGGAGAACTTGGTGACAACTGGTAAGATCGAGGGGAACAGACCAAGAGGAAGACCTAGAAACAAGTATCTGGATGGCTTGGCCTTGTGGCATGGTCGAGACAGAAACACGGAACTGATCCACGACTCTGTTGATCGAGTGAGATGGCAGAACATGACCGCCCACGCTTACCGGCATGGCACATGATGGATGGATATCTCTATATATCAGTCTGTCTATATCTCTCTATATCAGTCTGTCTATATCCCTATATATCAGTCTGTCTATATCTCTCTATATCAGTCTGTCTATATCTCTCTATATCAGTCTGTCTATATCTCTCTATATCAGTCTGTCTGTATCCCTATATATCAGTCTGTCTATATCTCTCTATATCAGTCTGTCTGTATCTCTCTATATCAGTCTGTCTATATCTCTCTATATCAGTCTGTCTATATCTCTCTATATCAGTCTGTCTATATCTCTCTATATCAGTCTGTCTATATCTCTATATATCAATCTAGAACAATTCTCTACCCAGGTGTGCATGGCACTGTGAGATGTTGGTGTGCACGGCAATGTGAGATGTTGGTGTTCACGGCGCTGTGAGATGTTGATGTGCACGGCGCTGTGAGATGTTGGTGTGCGCGGCACTGTGAGATGTTGGTGTGCATGGCACTGTGAGATGGTGTGCATGGTGTTGTGGGATATTGGTTTGCGCAGCGGTGTGAGATGTTGGTGTGCGCGGCGCTGTGAGATGTTGGTGTGCACGGTGCTGTGAGATGTTGGTGTGCGCGGCGCTGTGAGATGTTGGTGTGCGCGGCGCTGTGAGATGTTGGTGTGCACGGCGCTGAGAGATGTTGGTGTGCACGGCACTGTGAGATGTTGGTGTGCGCGGCGCTGTGAGATGTTGGTATTCACGGCGCTGTGAGATGTTGGTATCCACGGCGCTGTGAGATGTTGGTATTCACGGCAATGTGAGATGTTGGTGTCCACGGCGCTGTGAGATGTTGGTGTTTACGGCAATGTGAGATGTTGTTGTGAACGGCTCTGTGAAATGTTGGTGTGTACGGCACTGGAAGATGTTAGTATCCACGGCGCTGTGAGATGTTGATGTCCACGGCGCTGTGAGATGTTTGTGTTTACGGCAATGTGAGATGTTGTTGTGCACGGCAATGTGAGATGTTGTTGTGCACGGCAATGTGAGATGTTGGTGTGCACGACACTGGGAGTTGTTGGTGTGCACGGCACTGGGAGTTGTTGGCATACACGGCACTGGGAGTTGTTGGTGTGAACGGCACTGCGAGATGTCTTCCACTCTGCGGCGTCAACGGAAGAGGTGCACGTTGCCTGCTGCCCTTTGTCCATCTCCGTGTCCATCTCCGTGTCCATCTCTGTGTCCATCTCTGTGTCAATTTCCGTGTCCATCTCCGTGTCCATCTCCGTGTCCATCTCTGTACCCATCTCTGTGTCCATCTCCGTGTCCATCTCCGTGTCCATCTCCGTGTCCATCTCCATGTCCATCTCTGTGTCCATCTCCGTGTCCATCTCTGTGTCCATCTCCGTGTCCATCTCTGTGTCCATCTCTGTGTCCATCTCTGTGTCCATCTCTGTGTCAATCCCCGTGTCCATCTCCGTGTCCATCTCTGTACCCATCTCTGTGTCCATCTCTGTGTCCATCTCTGTGTCCATCTCTGTGTCCATCTCCGTGTCCATCTCTGTGTCAATCTCCGTGTCCATCTCCGTGTCCATCTCTGTGTCCATCTCCGTGTCCATCTCCGTGTCCATCTCCGTGTCAATCTCAGTGTCCATCTCTGTGTCAATCTCCGTTTCCATCTCCGTGTCCATCTCTGTGTCCATCTCCGTGTCCATCTCTGTGTCCATCTCTGTGTCCATCTCTGTGTCCATCTCTGTGTCCATCTCCGTGTCCATCTCTGTACCCATCTCTGTGTCCATCTCTGTGTCAATCTCCGTGTCCATCTCCGTGTCCATCTCCGTGTCCATCTCTGTGTCCATCTCCGTGTCCATCTCTGTGTCCATCTCTGTGTCCATCTCCGTGTCAATCTCCGTGTCTATCTCCGTGTCCATCTCTATGAGACATGAATCTTAGTATGTGGTGATTGTGGGTGGCTTGCATGTCTATGAGATGTGAATCTTAGTATGTAGTGATTGTGTGTGGCTTGCATGTCTATGAGATGTGAATCTTAGTATGTGGTGATTGTGAGTGGCTTGCATGTCTATGAGTCGTGAATCTTAGTATGTAGTGATTGTGTGTGGCTTGCATGTCTATGAGTCGTGAATCTTAGTATGTGGTGATTGTGTGTGGCTTGCATGTCTAAGAGACGTGAATCTTAGTATGTGGTGATTGTGTGTGGCTTGCATGTCTATGAGGCGTGTATCTTAGTATGTGGTGATTGTGTGTGGCTTGCATGTCTAAGAGACGTGAATCTTAGTATGTGGTGATTGTGTGTGGCTTGCATGTCTAAGAGACGTGAATCTTAGTATGTGGTGATTTTATGTGGCTTGCATGTTTATGAGTCGTGAATCTTAGTATGTGGTGATTTTGTGTGGCTTGCGTGTCTATGAGACGTGTATCTTAGTATGTGGTGATTTTATGTGGCTTAGAGATAAAAAGAGGAGTTCGGCAGGGATGCTTGTTGTCCCCAAGCCTCTTCAACTTATACACAGAAAGAATTTGTTAACAAGTCGAAATGCCTGAACTTACCATCAATGGAAGAATCATAAACAATCTTACTCGTAGATATGCCGAGGATACCGTGTTGCTGGCGGAAAGCGAGCAAGAGTTAAAAAACCTAATGGAACAAGTAAACAGACATAGTGCAGAATGTGGGTTAGATATTAACATACTAAAACAAAAACAAAAAAGACGAAAACTACCATAATTAGTAATGGGAACGAAAGGTCATCAATGAACATCACAGTAAACGGGGAAATACTAGAACAAGTAACAAGTTTCTCTTATCTTGGACATGTAATAACAGATGATGGCACAAGTGAAATAGAAATCAAAATTAGATAGGAATGGCCAAAAATGCTTTTAACAGCAGCATTAAAGCAGTATTGACATCTGTTGTTTGTCCATCAAGAATGATGATGACCATTCATTTCATCCAGTGGGGTTGAAAGTATGGAGCCGTGAGTTCTAAGATGGCTGATAAGGCCTATTTTGGCTCGAAATGTTCTTTGACAATGTGGACAAAGAATGCTTGATGTTTCTGGAGGAGGCTTTTCTGCAGTGGTTTTTCTGTTCTGTCTTTTCTTCACAGCTCTTGCAGTCCTGGTTGCCTCACAAGTGACTGCACCCTTGCGTAATGATGCACGCCACGAATTTCGGTCTCTGGCTGCAGTCTCCCAGGTGTCATGATGAATTCCAAAAGCATTCAGTGAGATTTTCAGAGTGTCTTTAAAGCGTTTCCTCTGGCCGCCTTAGGAGCGTTTACCACAACGCAACTCGCCGTAAAAAATTCGTTTATGGAGCCTGTGATCTGGCATGCGAGTCAAGTGACCAGCCCAGCGAATCTGATTCTTCATTAGTATAGTGTGGATATTGGGCATGGACGCTCTTTCTAGGACTTCAGTGTCTGGGATCTTGTCTTGCCATTTAATCTTCAGTAACTTCCTAAGGCAGACTGTGTGGAAGTGGTTTAATTTCCTAGCGTGTCGCTGATAAACAATCCAGGTTTCCCAAGCATATAGCAGTGTGGATAATACAACTTCTTTGTAGACTTTCAGCTTTGTTTGCAGGCTTATTCCATTTCTGTCCCATACATTCTTGTACAGTCTGCCATAGGTCGCGCTGGCCTTGGAGATTCTTGCATTCACTTCGTCATCAATTGTGGCTGCTTGTGACATGGTGCTGCCAAGATAGGTGAATTTGTCCACAACACTTAGTCTATGATCATTCACTTTGATATTCGGCACAGTGTGATTATTCCCTGGAGCTGGCTGGTACATAACTACAGTCTTCTCCAAGTTGATATTGAGCCCAAAGTTGGCACAGGCATGTGAGAAAGCTGAAACATTATGTTGCATGTCCGTCTCTGAGTTGGCGTATAGAGCGCAATCATCAGCAAACAGGAGCTCTCTGACGGTGCCGCTGTTAATTTTGGTTTTAGCTTTCAGCCTTCTGAGATTGAATAACTTTCCATCCATGTTGATGTCTATTCCAATGTCGTTGTTCTCGAAGGCATTCGTCAACATAGCTGAAAACATTAGGCTGAACAGTGTCGGTGCCAGGACACATCCTTGTTTCACTCCATTGGTGACAGGAAAGGGTTGACAGTTCACCATTTTCCTGTACTCTTGCCTGCATGCCATCATGAAATAGCCGCACTATTTGGACAAACTTTCGTGGACAGCCATATTTTGCCATGATCTTCCACAGTCCTTCTCTGCTGACTGTATCAAAAGCCTTGGTAAGGTCAATGAAAGTGGAAAACATTTCGCAGTTCTATTCCTGACATTTCTCTTGCAGCTGCCTTGCAGCGAAAATCATGTCAACAGTTCCACGTTCTTTTCTGAAGCCACATTGACTCTCAGGAAGAAGACCTTGATCGAGATGGGCCGTGAGACGATTGAGAAGAATTCTGGCGAGTATCTTCCCTGCAATTGAAAGCAAGGAGATGCCACAGGATTGGCGGTTTCCTTTTCGTGTGTAAAGGTGGACTATTGACGCGTCCTTGAAATCTTGTGGCATGGTCTCGTTCACCCATATGTTTGTAAAGACTTGGTGAAGCTGCTCTGTTAGGACCGGCCCACCTGCCTTGTATATCTCTGCTGGGATGGAGTCAGGACCAGGTGCCTTGCCGCTGGAGATTTGCTTGATGGCTTTGTTTACTTCCTCTATGGTTGACAGGTCATCAAGTGTCTCATTGGTGGGAACCTTAGGAAGGCAGTTGATGGTTTCATCATCGAAGAAGGAAATTGCATTTAAGATGTTGCTGAAATGTTCTGCCCAGCGCTGAAGGATGTCTTTCTTATCGGTGACCAATGTTCCCGCATCTGCACTGAGGAGGGGAACTATGCCTGGTGATGAAGGACCATAGACCGCTTTCAGTGAGTCGTAGAAGTTTTTCATATCATGTCTGTCATCAAAGCCCTGAATTTCATCAGCTTTGCTGCTCAGCCAGGAGTCCCGCATGTGCCGAAGTTTCTGCTGCACTACTCTCTGAATGTTCTTGAAGGCATCTTTTTTTTTTTTTTATGTTGACTTCGGGTCATTCAAATGTGCCTTGAGGAGAAGATGTTTTCATCAAACCAGTCTTTATGCTTTCGGGGGGTTAGACTCAGGATTTCCATAGCAGTGTTGTAAATTATGTCCTTTAGGGCTCTCCACTCTGTTTCTGTATCCTGTTTAGCTGCAGCATTGGGCTTGAGACGGTCTCCCAACATATTTTCAAACTACAGCTCCATGTTCTTGCTGTTTAGGCGGGTGACATTTAGTTTGTTTTTGTTTTTTTTTTTTGCATTTTCACCCCTTGAGGACGCCGTGATGGTTTGATGTGAATGTTTATTTTCGAGATAATGAGACGATGGTCTGTCCAACATTCGGCACCATGCATGGATTTTGTCACCCGAACGTCTTGTCTGTCACTCCTCCTGACGATGACATAGTCAATGAGGTCCCAGTGTTTCGATCGAGGGTGCATCCATGATGTCCTGTTTCTCATGGGGAGACGGAAAATTGTGTTGGTAATCAGGAGATCGTGTTCGGCACATGTCTTAAGAAGGAGGAGTCCATTGCTGTTACAATTTCCGACTCCGTGCTTTCCAATAATGTCACTCCAAGAGGTGGTGTCCGTGCCTACTCTGGCATTGAAATCCCCAAGGAATATAAGTTTGTCTCCTTTTGGAACAGATGTTAATACATTGCAGGTCCTCATAGAACTTGTTCTTGACATCATCTTCATTGGTCATAGTTGGTGCGTAGACACTCACAATGGTTGCATGCTTCCTCCCATTCAGCAGGGGCAATTTAATGGTCATGAGCCTGTCGTTTATAGCCTTTGGAAATCCAGCTAGTTTGCCGACCAGGGCTGACTTAATGGCAAATCCCACACCGGTTTGGCGTCTTTCCTCGCTTTTCCTTCCAATCCAGAAATATGTGTAGCCGGCACCTATTTCACAGATGTGGCCTTCCTTCTGCAAGTCGTGTCTCGCTCAAGGCTGCAATGTCGATGTTGTATCTGCCCAGCTCTCTCCCAATCAGTGCTGTTCGTCTCTCTGGACCCGACGCGCCGTCTCTGTCAAGTAGGGTGCGTGCATTCCAAGTTCCAATTGTTAAGGGAATATGGTTTCCTCTTTTAGCTTTACTTGTTTTATCTTTATTTGTATGTCAACCGCAGTTAGGGTACCCACCAACCGCGGCTAACTGGTTAGGTAGTGATGAAGCAGACAATGTTTAGGGCACCTTTTCTAGCCCCTTCCTCGTGCTATAGAGGTGAGCAGTGTGTTCCTATAGAGGGCTGCTCAGTCGCTCAGGGGGCTGCCGAATCCCACTGCTGCTCCAGTCAGTAGAAGACGACCATATGTCCTGAGCCGCCTGTGTGCAGGTCTGCGACTACGACTGCCAGCGTTCCCACGCCTGCCACTTCGCCGCTCGCCCATCGCTTGAAGGTGATATATGACGTTGGATAAAGAATGACTTGCGCGATGAATTGGATTAAAGTGAGGAAGAGTTGCACAATTCGTCGACCTCACTCTCTCGCCTGAGTCCATCTGAATCCAGTGGCAGGACAAGTCAAGACGACTGGAGGCGAATACAGGTGCAGTGGATGACCAGGGCGCTCTACGTGCCTTGCCGTGCTCATTACGTTCCACAACGCTTTGCAGGTAAATGCCGTCTTGCCCGTTGAATCAGGAATGATTTCTTCCGCGCAGTCTGCCGGATCCTGTCTTCACATGCTGGGTAGGTATACCCTACTTCACCGCTTGGTTTGACACCAAATCGGCTACCCGCGCCTGGTTTAGCCAACCTCTCACAGCTGTTGCCCGGGGGGTGGCCGCTGTCGCATGCTGACAGCTACTAGGAGCCACAGGCGTGAGCTGGGTGTCAGACTTGGACCAGTGGGGGATGGGTCCTGAAAAGGACATGAGAGTCATCCTTACCAAAGGTGCTACCAATGCCTGACACCCCGTACCCCCCATTGATATCTAGAGAGATTAACAAAGCATTAAACATGAGAATTGTCAAATGTTTCGTACATTCAATACTATTGTATGGCGCGGAAGCCGGGACATTGAACAAGCAACTAGAAATTTGAATAGATGCCATGCAGATGTGAATATACAGAAGAATATGTCGCATTTCATGGACACAAAACAATCAAATACAGAGGTTCTAGAAAAAACTGGGAATGAAAAGAGAGTTGATGAAAAAAATTTTTAAAAAAAGAGGCTAGTGAAATATTTCGGCCACGTTAAAAGACATAACACTCATATAAAAACCATACTTGAGGGCAAGGTTGAGGGCAAACGAGCAAGAGGTAGACAACGTTACAAGTGGGAAGATAACATTAAGAGATGGACGAACATCAGTCTGACAGAACGTACAGTCAAGGCCAGAGACAGACAGTGTTGGAGATCCATTGCAGTCAACCTTCATTTTGGAGAAGTCACCTGATTGATTGATTGATTGATTGATTGATGACAGAAATTCCGATCATCATCATCATCATCAGCTTCCACTTCTGCCGTCAAGCGTCGTAGGGAGGAATAATTTGCGCTCCAGCGCCCAATGGGCGGCACTGGATAGTGTCATTCCGTGTGATTGTACAATGTCTTTGATGTCGTCAATCCATTTTCTTCTTGGGCGTCCTCTTGGTCTCGCCGCAGATGATCTTTGATGTAATGCCAGTGATGGTAGATGATGGTGTTGCATTCTAACGAGTTGACCAAACCACTTGATCTTTTGTTTTTCAATAAATGTTACACAAGGTGTTAATCCCACTGTCTGTCTGATATAACATTTCTTACTCGGTCTCGGATTGTTAAGTTGGCAGCTCTCCTCGGGCATCACATCTCGCAGGTGTTGATTTTGCGAAAGTGTAATTTTGATAAAGTCCAAGTTTGAGATTGGTTGCATAGGGTTGGTATGAAAAAGCTGTTTAATATTTGTCGTTTTGCGGACATGGGTATATTTGGATGTTTCAGTATGGGTGATAGTTGATATGTAAGTGCACTAGCTTTTTGACATCTGATTTCGATTTCTCTGTCCAATCTGCCATCTTCTGTGATCATACTTTCAAGATATTTGAATTCTTTAACTTGTTTCAGAGTTGTGCTATTTATCTGTATACTTAATGGACCAGGCGATCTGCTAACTTGCATTACTTCGGTTTTGGCTGTGTTTATACACATATTATATCTACTGCATGTTGAACTCAGATTATTAATATGATTTTGTAGCCTGTCCTCATCCAATACTGTACTTTAACATAATATAGTAGAAATATGGAAACGATTCTTTGAACAAATGTATGACAACATAACCAGAAAATAGACGTGAAGTGTGAACAGAAAGACAAAGGAAATACTATGAACAAATGTATGACAACAGATCCAGATAACAGACGTGAAGTGTAAAGAGAAAGAACCAGAACCGTTATTAGAGGAGGTACAATCAGGATTACAAAATCCGAAGAAGGGGAAGTCAACAGGCTGTGCTGATATATCAACAGAACTAATCTAAGACAGGTAAGAAGCCACCGTCCGCGATTAATATCAACATAACTTATATAAGACAGGTAAGAAGCCACCGTCCGTGATTAATATCAACATAACTTATATAAGACAGGTAAGAAGCCACCGTCCATGATTAATATCAACATAACTTATATAAGACAGGTAAGAAGCCACCGTCCGTGATTAATATCAACATAACTTATATAAGACAGGTAAGAAGCCACCGTCCGCGATTAATATCAACATAACTTATATAAGACAGGTAAGAAGCCACCGTCCGTGATTAATATCAACATAACTTATATAAGACAGGTAAGAAGCCACCGTCCGTGATTAATATCAACATAACTTATATAAGACAGGTAAGAAGCCACCGTCCGTGATTAATATCAACATAACTTATATAAGACAGGTAAGAAGCCACCGTCCATGATTAATATCAACATAACTTATATAAGACAGGTAAGAAGCCACCGTCCGCGATTAATATCAACATAACTTATATAAGACAGGTAAGAAGCCACCGTCCGTGATTAATATCAACATAACTTATATAAGACAGGTAAGAAGCCACCATCCGTGATTAATATCAACATAACTTATATAAGACAGGTAAGAAGCCACCGTCCATGATTAATATCAACATAACTTATATAAGACAGGTAAGAAGCCACCGTCCATGATTAATATCAACATAACTTATATAAGACAGGTAAGAAGCCACCGTCCATGATTAATATCAACATAACTTATATAAGACAGGTAAGAAGCCACCGTCCGTGATTAATATCAATAGAACTAACCTAGGCTGGAGGAGAAGCCACCATCCATGACCAATATCAACACATCTAGTCTAGGACGGGTGAGAAGCCACCATCCATGACTAATATCAATAGAACTAATCTAGGCTGGAGGAGAAGCCACTGTCAGTGACTAACATCATTAGAACTAACCTAGGCTGGAGGAGAAGCCACTGTCAGTGACTAATATCAAAGAACTAATCTAGGCTGGAGGAGAAGCCACCGTCCATGATTAATATCAACATAACTTATATAAGACAGGTAAGAAGCCACCGTCCGTGATTAATATCAATAGAACTAACCTAGGCTGGAGGAGAAGCCACCATCCATGACCAATATCAACACATCTAGTCTAGGACGGGTGAGAAGCCACCATCCATGACTAATATCAATAGAACTAATCTAGGCTGGAGGAGAAGCCACTGTCAGTGACTAATATCAACAGAACTAATCTAGGCTGGAGGAGAAGCCACCGTCAGTGACTAATATCATTAGAACTAACCTAGGCTGGAGGAGAAGCCACTGTCAGTGACTAATATCAACAGAACTAATCTAGGCTGGAGGAGAAGCCACCGTCCATAACTAATATCAACAAAATTAACCTTATAGCGGAGGAGAAGTCTCTGATTAATATCAATAGAACTAGTCTAGTCCGGAGAAGCCACCAGCAGTGACAATCTTGCACCAAGTGTGAAGATCTGCAGCAGATCTGTGTGGTACAAGCCACTGATTGATAAGACAATCTACATTGATCTCCCAAAGCAAGAACATGTAAAACAATCATACTTCTGGTTTAATCAACCAAGGCAACAAAATTCACTTAAGATTCATCACACAGACATTGGAAGTAGGTCAGATTATGAATTACAAGAAGTACAGGCAGCTGTGAGACAGGGCAGACAAATCTGAAGACCATATCTTCAACATGAGAACCAGCTTTCAGGTCTGTGTGAATAATGTTCTACTAGTGAGGTCTCCCCACAGGTAAGTGTTCTACTAGTGAATTCTCCCCACACAATTGTCAGGTATGTATAGTGTTCTACTAGTGAGGTCTCCCCACACAATTGACAGGTATGTGTGTATAGTGTTCTACTAGTGAGGTCTCCCCACACGATTGTCAGGTAAGTGTTCTACTAGTGAGATCTCCCCACACAATTGTCAGGTATGTATAGTGTTCTACTAGTGAGGTCTCCCCACACAATTGACAGGTATGTGTGTATAGTGTTCTGCTAGTGAGATCTCCCCACACAAT
This sequence comes from Cepaea hortensis, assembly GCA_963921405.1. Classification (NCBI taxonomy): domain Eukaryota; kingdom Metazoa; phylum Mollusca; class Gastropoda; order Stylommatophora; family Helicidae; genus Cepaea; species Cepaea hortensis. The sequence continues at coordinate 133,574,913 of OY992881.1, read as the reverse complement.
TGTCAGGTAAGTGTTCTGCTAGTGAGATCTCCCCATACAATTGTTAGGTATGTGTATAGTGTTTTATTAGTGAGATATACCCCACACATTTGTCAGGTATGTGTGTATAGTGTTCTACTAGTGAGATCTCCCCATACAATTGTCAGGTATGTGTGAATAGTGTTCTACTAGTGAGGTCTCCCCCACATAATTGTCAGCTATGTGTGAATAGTGTTCTACTAGTGAGATATCCCCCATAAAATTGTCAGGTATGTGTGAATAGTGTTCTACTAGTGAGGTCTCCCCACACAATTGTCAGGTAAGTGTTCTACTAGTGAGATCTCCCCACACAATTGTCAGATAAGTGTTCTACTAGTGAGATCTCCCCACACAATCGACAGGTATGTGTGTATAGTGTTCTACTAGTGAGATCTCCCCACACAATTTTCAGGTATGTGTATATAGTGTTCTATTAGTGAGATCTCCCCACACAATTGTCAGATGTGTATAGTGTTCTACTAATGAGGCCTCCCCACACAATTGTCAGGTATGTGTGTATTGTGTTCTATTAGTGAGATCTCCCAACACAATTGTCAGATAAATGTGTATAGTGTTCTACTAGTCAGATCTCCCCACACAATTGTCAGGTATGTGTGTAGAGTCTTCTCTTAGTGAGGTCTCCCCACACAATTGTCAGGTATGTGTGTAGTCTTCTCTTAGTGAGGTCTCCCCACACAATTGTCAGGTATGTGTGTAGTCTTCTCTTAGTGAGGTCTCCCCACACAATTGTCATGTATGTGTGTAGGAGTGTTCTGTTAGTGAGGTCTCCCCTCACAATTGTCAGGTATGTGTGTATAGTGTTCTAAATATAGTGTTTAAATGAAATACAAGACTAAGAGTGAAAAGCAATGTCATGTTATATCAATATTCATACATTGTTTCATCTTATCTGGAACATAACAGGACATCAATATTCATACAACTCATTTTGTCTGGATAATCTTGAGACATTTTTGTTTACATATCTTCAACTGAGCTACCATGGCACAACAACATTCATACAACATCCTGTTTTGTGTCAACTGAGCTATCATGGCACACCAATGTTCATATACCATCATGTCTTATGTCAACCAAGCTACCATGGCACATCAACACACATACAACATCCTGTCTTGTGTCAATTGAGCTACCATGGCACATCAATGTTCATACAACACCCTGTCATGTGTCAACTGAGCTACCATGGCACATCAATGTTCATACAACATCCTGTCATGTGTCAACTGAGCTACCATGGCACATCAATGTTCATACAACATCCTGTCATGTGTCAACTGAGCTACCATGGCACATCAACATTCATACAACAACCTGTCTTGTGTCAACTGAGCTACCATGGCACATCAATGTTCATACAACATTCTGTCTTGTGTGGACTGAGCTGCCATGGCACATCAACATTCATACAACATTCTATCTTGTGTCAACTGAGCTACCATGGCACATCAACATTCATACAACAACCTGTCTTGTGTCAACTGAGCTACCATGGCACATCAACATTCATACAACATCCTGTTTTGTGTCAACTGAGCTACTATAGCACATCACTGTTCATACAATATCTTGTCATATGTCAATTGAGCTGCCATGGCATGTCAACATTCATACAACATCCTGTTTTGTGTCAACTGAGCTACCATGGCACATCAACATTCATACAACATTATGTCTTGTATGGACTGAGCTACCATGGCACATTAATGTTCATACAACATCCTGTCTTGTGTCAACTGAGCTACCACGGCACATCAACATTCATACAACATCCTGTCTTGTGTGGACTTAGCTGCCATGGCACATCAACATTCATACAACATTCTGTCTTGTGTGGACTGAGCTACCATGGCACATTCACGTTCATACAACATCCTTTCCTGTGTCAACTGAGCTACCATGACACATCAACATTCATACAACATCCTGTCTTACATCAACTGATCTACAATGGCACATCAATGTTCATACAACATCCTGTCTTGTGTCAACTGAGCTACCATGACACATCAATGTTCATACAACATCCTGTCTTGTGTCAACTGAGCTACCATGGCACATCAACATTCATAAAACATCCTGTCTTGTGTGGACTTAGCTGCCATGGCACATCAACATTCATACAACATTCTGTCTTGTGTGGACTGAGCTACTATGGCACATTCATGTTCATACAACATCCTGTCTTGTGTCAACTGATCTACAATGGCATATCAATGTTCATACAACATCCTGTCTTGTGTCAACTGAGCTACCATGACACATCAATGTTCATACAACATCCTGTCTTACATCAACTGATCTACAATGGCACATCAATGTTCATACAACATCCTGTCTTGTGTCATCTGAGCTACCATGGCATATCAATGTTCATACAACATTCTGTCTTGTGTCAACTGATCTACCATGACACATCAATGTTCATACAACATCCTGTCTTGTGTCAACTGAGCTACCATGGCACATCAATGTTCATACAACATCCTGTCTTGTGTGGACTGAGCTGCCATAGCACATCAACATTCATACAACATTGTCTTACTTTAATTAAAGCTACAATGGCACATCAACATTCATACAACATCCTGTCTTGTGTCAACTGAGCTACCATGGCACATAAATGTTCATACAACATCCTGTCTTGTGTGGACTGAGCTGCCATGGCACATCAACATTCATACAACATTCTGTCTTGTATGGACTGAGCTACCATGGCACATTAATGTTCATACAACATTCTGTCTTGTGTCAACTGAGCTACCATGGCACATTAATATTCATACAACATCCTGTCTTCCATCAACTGAGCTACAATAGTAGTAGGCCTCTTTCAGTCCTGAAGGACTATTATAGATTTGTGCTGCTGGTGACTGTATAGTCCGATGCAAGAGTGACAATCTCTCTCAGTTTCCGCATCTGTAAGACAAGGCAGGTCCCACAGTAAGTGACTGCGTTTTAAGTCTGTGCCGCCTATCCTCAGTTTGTTGGATCAGACTGCGCTCAAAGAGCACCAGTCCGTTTCTTACATCTCTTCTCTAGGAACATCTGTCTATTGCAGCTCTTTCCCACGTGTCTGGATCTATGCCAAGGGTTTTCATATCTTGTTTACAGACATCCCTATATCGCATTTGGGGTCTTCCGGTTGGCCTCTTTCCTGTGACTAGTTCTCTGTATAGGAGATCTTTGGGAATACGTTCATCCTCCATTCGAGATACGTGGCCCAGCCACCGGAGGCGTCTCTGCTTGAGGAGGGTGTGCACTGTGGTAATATCTGCTCTTTCAAGCACCTGTTTGTTTGTTATGTGGTCTTTCCATGTTATGCCCAGGATACGTCTCAGACATCTCATATGGAAGGAATTCAACTTTCCTTCCTGTTGTGACTACAGGGTCCAGGATTCAGACCCATAGAGTAGTGTGCTAACAACACAAGCTTTATATACTTGAGCTTTTGTACGCTCTGTTAGTCTATTATTCTCCCAAACTCTTTTAGTTAGCCTGGAAAATGTTGTGGCTGCCTTTCCAATGCTTCTGTCAATTTCTGTCTCTAATGAAAGATTATCTGAGATTGTCGATCCCAAATACACAAACTCGTGGATGACCAATTCGTAATTAAAAATTTTGACTGACGGAGGTGCACCAGCATCTTGTTTTTTATTTAGGCTGATAGTGAGTCCAAAGTCTTTGCAGGCGGCTGCAAAACGATCTATGAGCCGTTGGAGATCTTCTGCTGTATGAGTAGTCAGTGCTGCATCATCTGCAAAACGTAGTTCTCTTATGCATCTTGATCTTATTTTGGTCTTTGCCTTGAGTCTTGATGGGTTAAAAAGTTTGCTATCAGATCTTGTATGGAGGTGTATGCCTTCAGTGGCAGTCCCCAATGCCTGCCTTAAGAGAACGGCGAAGAAGATACCAAAGAGTGTAGGAGCAAGCACGCAGCCCTGCTTTACTCCACTGCTGATGCTGAATGACTGGGATGTTAAGCCGTCAAATAGAATGGTCCCCTGCATGTTTTCGTGAAATGATTTCATGAGACTAAGAAGGGTGGGTGGACATCCCATCTTTTCAAGGATTATGAAAACGTTGTTTCTGCTCACGAGGTCAAATGCCTTTGTGAGATCGATGAAGGCAATATATAATGGCTTCCTCTGTTCTCTGCACTTCTCTTGGAGCTGCCTGAGTGAGAAAATCATATCATGGTGGACCTGTTGGGCTACAATAGCACATCAACATTCATACAACATTCTGTCTTGTGTCAACTAAGCTACAATGACACATCAATGTTCATACAACATTCTGTCTTATGTCAGCTGAGCTACCATGGCACATCAATGTTCATACAATATCCTGTCTTACATCAACTTAGTTGCCATGGCACATCAACATTCATACAACATCCTGTCTTGTGTCAAGTGAGCTACCATGGCACATCAAAGTTCATACAACATCCTGTCTTGTGTGGACTGAGCTGCCATGGCACATCAACATTCATACAACATTCTGTCTTGTGTGAACTGAGCTACCATGGTGCATCAACATTCATACAACATTCTGTCTTATGTCAACTGAGCTACAATGGCACATCAATGTTTATACAATATCTCATCTATTCTTGTTTGGACTATCACAGCACATCAATGTTTATACAACATCCTGTCTTGTTTGGAACTGAGCTACCATCAAGTAATTAAAGAATTTGTAAGGAAAAACATTGAAAGAAAGCATACAAAGACATTGAAGAAATTATATCACACAACACGCTACAGTTCCACATTGCCACAAACTGCCGTGTCATGTCAACCTAACAATGAGAGCAATGTCAGAGACGTCAAAGTTTATTTGTTTCAGGTTACATCTGAAGAATAGCAAGATCTGAATGAGATGAAATAAAAAATACATCATGTATTCCTGAAATTATGCATGGCAAAAATACTTGGCAAGACACTTAAGACACTTCTGAACACGATGAGCAGCCCAGCGTCTGGAGTTAACTCATCATCTGGAGTTGACTCATTATCTGGAGACCTGCTGGTGGGGTGCCAGTTATCTCAAGTGTGCATGGCCAATGTCCAGGAGTAAACACACAGAAGACTGCAACAATGAGAACACATGTAGAGGCAACAATGAGAACACATGTAGAGGCAACAATGAGAACACATGTAGAGGCAACAATGAGAACACATGTAGAGGCAACAATGAGAACACACATAGAGACAACAATGAGAACACACATAGAGACAACAATGAGAACACACATAGAGGCAACAATGAGAACACACGTAGAGGCAACAATGGGAACACATGTAGAGGCAACAATGAGAACACATGTAGAGACAACAATGAGAACACATGTAGAGGCAACAATGAGAACACATGTAGAGGCAACAATGAGAACATACATAGAGGCAACAATGAGAACACATGTAGAGGCAACAATGAGAACACACATAGAGGCAACAATGAGAACACATGTAGAGGCAACAATGAGAACACATGTAGAGGCAACAATGAGAACACACATAGAGACAACAATGAGAACACATAGAGACAACAATGAGAACACACATAGAGGCAACAATGAGAACACACGTAGAGGCAACAATGGGAACACATGTAGAGGCAACAATGAGAACACATGTAGAGACAACAATGAGAACACACGTAGAGGCAACAATGAGAACACATGTAGAGGCAACAATGAGAACACATGTAGAGACAACAATGAGAACACATAGAGGCAACAATGAGAACACATGTAGAGGCAACAATGAGAACACTTGTAGAGGCAACAACGAGAACACTTGTAGAGGCAACAATGAGAACACATGTAGAGGCAACAATGAGAACACATAGAGGCAACAATGAGAACACATGTAGAGGCAACAATGAGAACACTTGTAGAGGCAACAATGAGAACACATAGAGGCAACAATGAGAACACTTGTAGAGACAACAATGAGAACACTTGTAGAGACAACAATGAGAACACATAGAGGCAACAATGAGAACACATAGAGGCAACAATGAGAACACATAGAGGCAACAATGAGAACACATAGAGGCAACAACGAGAACACTTGTAGAGACAACAATGAGAACACTTGTAGAGACAACAATGAGAACACATAGAGGCAACAATGAGAACACATGTAGAGACAACAATGAGAACATACATGGAAGCAACAATGAGAACACATGTAGAGGCAAAAAAGAGAACACATGTAGAGGCAACAATGCGAACAAACATTGCAGCAACAAGAACAAACATTACAGCAACAAGAACAACCATTGCAGAAATAAGAACAAACATTGCAGCAACAATAACAAACATTGCAGCAACAAGAACAAACATTGCAGCAACAATAACAAACATTGCAGCAACAATAACAAACATTGCAGCAACAATAACAAACATTGCAGCAATGAGAACATTGCCGCAACAAGAACAACCATTGCAGCAATGAGAACAACCATTGCAGCAATAAGAACAAACATTGCAGCAATGAGAACAAACATTGCAGCAACGAGAACAAACAGTGCATGAATTGTCAGGAAAATCAATATAAAGCTGCCTATAATTTGCATTAACATAATTTGTGCATTCAGCAAGTACACAATAACCAAGTCAGAATGGGCATAATCCTCTTGTCAACATGGACACAATCCTCATCAACATGGACACAATCCTCCTATCAACATGGACACAATCCTGATGTCAACATGGACACAATCCTGATGTCAACATAGACACAATTCTGATGTCAACATGGACACAATCCTACTGTCAACATGGACACAATCCTACTGTCAACATGGACACAATCCTCCTGTCAACATAGGCAAATCATCCTGTTAACATGGACACAGTCATCTTGTCAACGTGGAAACAACCCTCCTGCCAACATGGACACAATCCTGATGTTAATATGGGCACAAAACTCCTGTCAACATGGACACAATCCTGATGTCAACATGGATACAATTCTCCTCTCAATGTGGACACAATTCTCCTCTCAACGTGGACACAATTCTCCTCTCAACATGGACACTCCTACTGTCAACATGGACACAATCCTACTGTCAACATGGACACAATTCTCCTGTCAACATGGACACAATCCTACTGTCAACATGGATAAAATTCTCCTGTCAACATGAACAAATCATCCTGTTAACATGGATATAATCATCTTGTCAATGTGGACCAATCCTCCTGTCAACATGGACACAATCCTGATGTCAACATGGACAAAATCCTCCTGTCAACATGGACACAATCCTGATGACAACATGGGCACAATCCTCCTCTCAACATGGACAAAATCTTACTGTCAACATGGACACAATCATGATGTCAACATGGACACAATCCTCAACAGCATGGACACAATCCTCATCAGTGTTGACACAATCCTCATCAGCATGAACACAATCCAATGTCAACATGGACACAATCCTCAACAGCATTGACACAGTCCTCCTGTCAACATGAACACAATTCTCATCAGAATAGACAGAATACTTAGCATGGACATAATCCTTAACAACATGGACACAACCCTCATCAGCATGGACACAATTCCCCATACCAACATAGACAAAATCCAAATGTTCAGTTACTAACAACACATCTTGAATGTGAAACAACTAGAACATTCCTGCCCATGCCTGGATCTTCAATGTGAAACAACTACAACAGCCATGCCCATGCCTGGATCTTCAATGTGAAACTAGAACATTCCTGCCCATGCCTGGATCTTTAATGTGAAACAACTACAACAGCCCTGCCCATGCCTGGATCTTCAATGTGAAACAACTACAACAGCCCTGCCCATGCCTGAATCTTCAATGTGAAACTAGAACAGTCCTGCCTAACCCTGGATCTTCAATGTGAACTAGAACAGTCTTGCCCATGTCTGGATCTTCAATGTGAAACTACAACATTCCTGCCCATGTCTGGATCTTCAATGTGAAACTAGAACAGTCCTGCCCATGTCTGGATCTTCAATGTGAAACTAGAACAGTCCTGCCCATCCCTGGATCTTCAATGTGAAACTAGAACAGTCCTTCCCATCCCTGGATCTTCAATGTGAAACAACTACAACAGTCCTGCCCATCCCTGGATCTTCAATGTGAAACTAGAACAGTCCTGCCCATCCCTGGATCTTCAATGTGAAACAACTAGAACAGTCCTGCCCATGCCTGGATATACAATGTGAAACTAGAACAGTCCTGCCCATGCCTGGATCTTCAATGTGAAACAACTAGAACAGTCCTGCTCATGCCTGGCTCTTCAATGTGAAACAACTAGAACAGTCCTGCCCATGACTGGATCTTCAATGTGAAACAACTAGAACAGTCCTGCCCATGCCTGGATCTTCAATGTGAAACTAGAACAGTCCTGCCCATCCCTGGATCTTCAATGTGAAACTAGAACAGTCCTTCCCATCCCTGGATCTTCAATGTGAAACAACTAGAACAGTCCTGCCCATCCCTGGATCTTCAATGTGAAACTAGAACAGTCCTGCCCATCCCTGGATCTTCAATGTGAAACTAGAACAGTCCTGCCCATCCCTGGATCTTCAATGTGAAACTAGAACAGTCCTGCCCATCCCTGGATCTTCAATGTGAAACAACTAGAACAGTCCTGCCCATGCCTGGATATACAATGTGAAACTAGAACAGTCCTGCCCATCCCTGGATCTTCAATGTGAAACTAGAACAGTCCTGCCCATCCCTGGATCTTCAATGTGAAACAACTAGAACAGTCCTGCTCATGCCTGGCTCTTCAATGTGAAACAACTAGAACAGTCCTGTCCATGACTGGATCTTCAATGTGAAACAACTAGAACAGTCCTGCCCATGCCTGGATCTTCAATGTGAAACAACTAGAACAGTCCTGCCCATGCCTGGATCTTCAATGTGAAACAACTAGAACAGTCCTGTCCATGACTGGATCTTCAATGTGAAACAACTAGAACAGCCCTGCCCATGTCTGGATCTTCAATGTGAAACTAGAACAGCTCGGCCCATGTCTGGATTTTCAATGTTAAACAACTAGAACAGTCCTGTCCATGACTGGATCTTCAATGTGAAACAACTAGAACAGCCCGGCCCATGTCTGGATCTTCAATGTGAAACTAGAACAGCCCGGCCCCATGTCTGGATCTTCAATGTGAAACTAGAACAGTTCTGCCCATGACTGGATCTTCAATGTGAAACTAGAACAGTCCTGCCCATGCCTGGATCTTCAATGTGAAACAACTAGAACAGTCCTGCCCATGCCTGGATCTTCAATGTGAAAATAGAACAGTCCTGCCCATGCCTGAATCTTCAATGTGAAACTAGAACAGTCCTGCCCATGTCTGGATCTTCAATGTGAAACAACTAGAACAGCCCTGCCCATGTCTGGATCTTCAATGTGAAACAACTAGAACAGCCCTGCCCATGACTGGATCTTCAATGTGAAACTAGAACAGTCCTGCCCATCCCTGGATCTTCAATGTGAAACAACTACAACAGCCCTGCCCATCCCTGGATCTTCAATGTGAAACAACTAGAACAGCCCTGCCCATGTCTGGATCTTCAATGTGAAACTAGAACAGCCCTTCCCATCCCTGGATCTTCAATGTGAAACTAGAACAGCCCTGCCCATGCCTGGATCTTCAATGTGAAACTAGAACAGTCCTGCCCATGCCTGGATATTCAATGTGAAACAACTAGAACAGCCCTGCCCATGCCTGAATCTTCAATGTGAAACTAGAACAGTCCTGCCCATGTCTGGATCTTCAATGTGAAACAACTAGAACAGTCCTGCCCATGCCTGGATCTTCAATGTGAAACAACTAGAATAGTCCTGCCCATGCCTGGATCTTCAATGTGAAACAACTAGAACAGTCCTGCCCATGACTGGATCTTCAATGTGAAACAACTAGAACAGCCCTGCCCATGTCTGGATCTTCAATGTAAAACTAGAACAGCCCTTCCCATCCCTGGATCTTCAATGTGAAACTAGAACAGCCCTGCCCATGCCTGGATCTTCAATGTGAAACTAGAACAGTCCTGCCCATGCCTGGATATTCAATGTGAAACAACTAGAACAGTCCTGCCCATGCCTGGATCTTCAATGTGAAACAACTAGAATAGTCCTGCCCATGCCTGGATCTTCAATGTGAAACAACTAGAACAGTCCTGCCCATGACTGGATCTTCAATGTGAAACAACTAGAACAGCCCTGCCCATGTCTGGATCTTCAATGTAAAACTAGAACAGCCCGGCCCATGTCTGGATCTTCAATGTGAAACTAGAACAGCCCGGCCCATGTCTGGATTTTCAATGTGAAACAACTAGAACAGTAATGTCCATGACTGGATCTTCAATGTGAAACAACTAGAACAGCCCGGCCCATGTCTGGATCTTCAATGTGAAACTAGAACAGTCCCGCCCATGTCTGGATCTTCAATGTGAAACTAGAACAGTCCTGCCCATGCCTGGATCTTCAATGTGAAACTAGAACAGTCCTGCCCATGCCTCGATCTTCAATGTGAAACAACTAGAACAGTCCTGTCCATGACTGGATCTTCAATGTGAAACAATAGAACAATCCTGCCCATCCCTAGATCTTCAATGTGAAACAATAGAACAGACCTGCCCATGTCTGGATCTTCAATGTGAAACTAGAACAGTCCTGCCCATGCCTGGATCTTCAATGTGAAACAACTAGAACAGTCCTGTCCATGACTGGATCTTCAATGTGAAACTAGAACAGTCCTGCCCATGCCTGGATCTTCAATGTGAAACTAGAACAGTCCTGCCCATGCCTGGATCTTCAATGTGAAACAACTAGAACAGTCCTGTCCATGACTGGATCTTCAATGTGAAACAATAGAACAATCCTGCCCATCCCTAGATCTTCAATGTGAAACTAGAACAATCCTGCCCATACCTAGATCTTCAATGTGAAACAATAGAACAGTCCTGCCCATCCCTGGATCTTCAATGTGAAACAATAGAACAATCCTGCCCATCCCTGGATCTTCAATGTGAAACAATAGAACAGTCCTGCCCATCCCTAGATCTTCAATGTGAAACTAGAACAATCCTGCCCATACCTAGATCTTCAATGTGAAACTAGAACAATCCTGCCCATACCTAGATCTTCAATGTGAAACAATAGAACAGTCCTGCCCATACCTAGCTCTTCAATGTGAAACAATAGAACAGTCCTGCCCATCCCTGGATCTTCAATGTAAAACAACTAGAACAGTCCTGCCCATACCTAGATCTTCAATGTGAAACAATAGAACAGACCTGCCCATGCCTGGATCTTCAATGTGAAACTAGAACAGACCTGCCCATGCCTGGATCTTCAATGTGAAACTAGAACAATCCTGCCCATACCTGGATCTTCAATGTGAAACTAGAACAGACCTGCCCATGTCTGGATTACATGACCACTAGATTCTCTACCATCTCATGGCATGCTGAACAAAATGTCCACTCAGGCAAGGAGACTAACCACAGCCAATGCTATCTGTATGTGTCCACTCCAAACTCGGAATGTCTGCTCTCTCTTCTCTGATGGCCAGGGTGAGTTCCAGGGGTCATCTCCGTTAGATTATTGCCAGTGACCTCTGACTGACCCCTGCTGCTCAGGTTCAAAGGCTCTGGCAGAGACTGATCCACTGACCATCTGCGCTCAAGGGGTCGGAATGGTGCCGCTCTCATTCCCGCAGGGGGCCAGGTGTCCATGGGGTTTACGGCTAACATTCTCTCCTGACCGCTGTCACAGCTGGCAGTTTGTCTAGATGCCAGGTCAAGTGGGTAGCCCACTTCTTCATCCTTCCTACCTGTAGCTAATGCTGGTGATGCTGCCGGGCTGTGAGGGCAGCCCAAGATTTCTGACTGACAGGGTTCGAGCATGTACGACTCTGAACCTGCAGATGAATCAAAATTGGACCTAGATTCTCTGACTGTGCATGGGAAAGAGAAGCTGCGCTCCAAGCTGGTGCGACTGCCTCGGCTGCCTACAAATGATGAGGGTGAAGCCTGGGAGAAGTGCTTCCTGTGTTTCATGAGCTTGTGTTTGTACTGGATAACTTCCTCCTCATCCATGACATCCACGGTGGAGCTAGAGCTGGCACTGGTGGCCTGTGTGCGGCTGCGTGGTGGAGGCAGTAGTCTAGGCACAGCACAAGGTAATGGTGGTGAGTCAAACTGAGGACTGTCCAGAGGGAAGGAAAAGCCTGCCTGTGGACTCTGTAAGCTCAAGCTGTGGCTGGTGAGAGATGAAGACTCATCATAACAAATGGTGGCACCTGGCATGGATGTGTCCTTGACTTCGATGAGCTGGCTGCTGACTCCACCCATCAGCGGAGATGGGGGACAACTAGAGAAGCCTGACTGCTCCTGCTTGACGACCAGTGACGGGCTCTGAGACCCAGAATGGCATGAGCAACTGTCGCCGGTGTTGATGCAGAGATCTGACACACTCTGAACTTGAGCTTCACTGACAAACAGTGACGGGAAGCCCAGGAGATCCAGGACTTTCTGAGACACGCCAATGGCTGCATTCTGCGTGGCGTTGTAGTCCGAGCATTGTTTCATGTGTTGCCTCAAGACAAGGACAATGTTGTCCCTCTCCACTGTCAGGTCTCCTAGAATAGCCACCAGTTCAGAGTTCAACAACTGCAGCTTTCGAATCTCCTGTCAGAAATAAACAAAGTAAGTGAGATCAACCTAAGAGCAACAATTTGGTGACCCTGAAATTAGCAACAACTTCTGTGAAACACAGGACTCAATATTACTGCCAACTACTTTACATTATTTGAGCAGAGCTTCCATTTATGACATCTCAATATTTTATCTACAACATTGCATCTTTATATTACTTACACATCATTACAACATTTCAATATTATATCTACATCACATATTTATATTACTTACACAACATTGCAACATCTCAATATTCTAACTACAACATTACATCTTTATTTTACTTACACAACATTACAACATCTGAATATTCTATCTGTAATATTACATCTTAATGAGTGCCCTGGGTGAGTGCCCTGGGTGAGTGCCCTGGGTGAGTGCCCTGGGTGAGTGCCCTGGGTGAGTGCCCTGGGTGAGTGCCCTGGGTGAGTGCCCTGGGTGAGTACCCTGTGTGAGTGCCCTGTGTGAGTGTCTTGTGTGAGTGTCTTGTGTGAGTGCCCTGTGTGAGTGCCCTGTGTGAGTGCCCTGTGTGAGTGCCCTGTGTGAGTGCCCTGTGTGAGTGCCCTGTGTGAGTGCCCTGGGTGAGTGCCCTGTGTGAGTGCCCTGTGTGAGTGCCCTGTGTGAGTGCCCTGTGTGAGTGCCCTGGGTGAGTGCCCTGGGTGAGTGCCCTGTGTGAGTGTCTTGTGTGAGTGCCCTGTGTGAGTGCCCTGTGTGAGTGCCCTGTGTGAGTGCCCTGGGTGAGTGCCCTGTGTGAGTACCCTGTGTGAGTGCCCTGTGTGAGTGCCCTGGGTGAGTGCCCTGTGTGAGTGTCTTGTGTGAGTGCCCTGGGTGAGTGCCCTGTGTGAGTGCCCTGTGTGAGTGCCCTGTGTGAGTGCCCTGGGTGAGTGCCCTGTGTGAGTGTCTTGTGTGAGTGCCCTGTGTGAGTGCCCTGTGTGAGTGCCCTGTGTGAGTGCCCTGGGTGAGTGCCCTGTGTGAGTGTCTTGTGTGAGTGCCCTGTGTGAGTGCCCTGTGTGAGTGTCTTGTGTGAGTGCCCTGTGTGAGTGTCTTGTGTGAGTGCCCTGTGTGAGTGCCCTGTGTGAGTGTCTTGTGTGAGTGCCCTGTGTGAGTGTCTTGTGTGAGTGCCAAGAAATTTTACAACAGAAAGATGGTTGGCAAATTGTGCAGAAAACATTTGTAAAAAGCCAAACATATACGAGGGTGCTAATCAAAACCTTTAAAGTGTGATACAAATTACAATAACCATGCTATTGTCTTGTAACCTGTCAATATTGTTGTGATACAAATTACAATAACCATGCCATTGTCTTGTAACCTGTCAATATTGTTGTGATACAAATTACAATAACCATGCCATTGTCTTGTAACCTGTCAATATTGTTGTGATACAAATTACAATAACCATGCCATTGTCTTGTAACCTGTCAATATTGTTGTGATACAAATTACAATAACCATGCCATTGTCTTGTAACCTGTCAATATTGTTGTGATACAAATTACAATAACCATGCCATTGTCTTGTAACCTGTCAATATTGTTGTGATACAAATTACAATAACCATGCCATTGTCTTGTAACCTGTCAATATTGTTGTGATACAAATTACAATAACCATGCCATTGTCTTGTAACCTGTCAATATTGTTGTGATACAAATTACAATAACCATGCCATTGTTTTGTAACCTGTCAATATTGTTGTGATACAAATTACAATAACCATGCCATTGTCTTGTAACCTGTCAATATTGTTGTGATACAAATTACAATAACCATGCCATTGTCTTGTTAGTCTTTCCCCTTGAGCCTAAGTCGGCGCATAGGGCAGAAGTCATGGCTCTCCATGTTTGGCGGTTCGCTGCTACCTGTTGTAGATCTTGGATATTCACTTGGCCATTGAATGAGCCTTCTCTGATGATGGTTCTATGCAGGGTCTCTCTTGGTCTTCCCCGTTTTCTTTTCCCTACTGGTGACCATACGAGGGCTTGGTAGGGAAGTCTTGTCTTGTTCATTCTGAGTACATGGCCGATGTAGTTCCAACGGCGTTTTCTTATAAAATTGGATACAATATCTTGCTTAGTCTCTTGTCTTATTTGCGCATTGTTTTTGAAATCTGTCCACTGGATGTTTAGAATTCTTCTTAGACATTTGTTCTCAAAATTGTCTAATTTTCTATCTAAAGCTACCTTTGATTTCCAACTCTCACATCCATACGTTACCACTGGAATCACACAAGAATTGAAGATTTTAAGTTTCGTATGTTGGCTGAGTGACTTTGACTTCCAGATGTTTGACAGTTTATTGAAGGCATCAGATGTCAGTGAGATTCTAGATAATATTTCTGGTGTAGAGTCCCCTGTAGATGACATTTTGCTTCCCAGGTATGTGAAGCTGTTGACTTTTTCAAGAACATGGTTGCTTAATTTGGTGTCGTCTGAACTGTTGGTAAGATCAATAGTTTTTGTTTTTGTGGTGTTAATTTGGAGACCAATTTGTCCTGAAACATTTTAGAGGTGGTTTATTTTCTCTTGGGCATCCGGGTGTGTTGAACTCAAAAGCACTATATCGTCGGCAAAGTCCAGGTCTTCTAGAATTTTGTCAACCCAATGGATACCCCTATTTGTGTTTGTGCATTTGCGCATGACCCAATCGATAGCTATTCCAAAGAGCATCGGTGACAAGACACAACCCTGTTTCACTCCCGTTTCCACTGAGAACCAGTCAGAGTTGCCTGATTCTGTTCTCATGCAGCAACGTGTCTCCTTATAGAAAGATTTTATGATGTCGGTATATTTGATAGGAAAACCATAGATGTTAAGTAGATTCCAAAGTGAAGGACGGTGGATACTGTCGAAGGCTTTTTAAAAGTCGACAAAGTTGGTGATTAATTTCGACTGGAATTCTACAGTCTTCAATGATTATTCTAAGAGTGAAAATGTGGTCTATACATGACCGTTTTGGTCTGAAGACAGCTTGTTCTTCTCTGAGCCTTTCATCTATAGACTTTTTCAATCTCTCAAGTAACATGCTACAAAGAAGTTTTCCTGGTACTGACAGTAGGGTGATACCACGCCAGTTATTGCAATCAGACATATCACCTTTTTTTGGCAGTTTAAAAATTATACCATCCTTCCACTGTTGTGGTGGGGATTCGTTTTGCCAGATTTCATTGATCAGCTGTAACAAACGTTGTAAGGTATTCTCATCTGCTGCTTTGAGCATTTCTCCTGAGATGTCGTCTTCACCAACAGCTTTGTTGTTCTTAATTTTTTGATGGCTGCTTTAATCTCTTCCATGGTGAATGACTCACAGGAGGCATGGTGGTTTCTCCATCCAGGTTGGGAACAGTGTCAGGCTGCGGTCTATTTAATATTTCTTTGAAATGCTCTGCCCATCGTTGCTTTTGGTGGTCATCAGATATCAGTAGTTTACCTTGTTTGTCTTTGATGGGTTTGTTTGGTGTAGTTGAGTGATTGCATAATTGTTTCATGATGTGGAATATGACTTTCTTGTTTCCAGTTTTGGCAGCTGATTCGGCGTCGGCGGCCAAGCTGTGTATAAAGGTCTGTTTATCTTTTCGTGCGCTTGATTTCACCTCTTTATCCAACATGGAGTAATATTGCTTATGGGTTTCATATGTAGATGTGTCTTTTGTAGAAAGAAGTGTTAGTTTTGCTTGCTTTCTTTCTTGAATCTTCGTCCAGGTGTTATCGCTTAGCCACTTCTTCTTACATCTTTGTACATAGCCGACTGTGTTTGTTGCCACATTTAGCAAGGTATCTTTCAGGAAATTCCAATTTTCTTCAATGTTATTTTCACTATTCGCATTGCTCGTTATACTTTGTTTAACTTGTTTTTTTATGGCTCATTATACATTGTCTTGTAACCTGTCAATATTGTTGTTAAGGATGTCAAATGTGTTAAGCATGTGACACCATGGTGCAGATGAACCTGGTGGTATCATAAGTACAGTTTAAAGTTGCCCCTCCCCCCTACTTTTGGCATGCACCAAAGTGGAGCAGTGTTCTGTTTTCCATTTGTTTAATCAGTGAATGGGTGAAACCTGTAGACATTCATCAGTGAAGGGGTGAAACCTGTAGACATTCATCAGTGAAGGGGTGAAACCTGTAGACATTCATCAGTGAAGGGGTGAAACCTGTAGACATTCATCAGTGAAGGGGTGAAACCTGTAGACATTCATCAGTGAAGGTCCAGTATGGTGATGCATGCATGTCAGTCCAGCAAGTGTATGAGTGGAGTAGGAAGTTTCAAATCTGTGTTACTTCTGTGGCAGACTGTTCATGACCGGTCAGGAACACTGATTGGTGACCCCAGAGAATTTGTTTCTACAGGAATCCAAGCACTTTATCTATTAGCACTAGCTGGGGAACTTGCATTGAACGCAGTGGTGACTACATAGACAAATGATACATGTTCTTTAGTGGTGACTACATAGACAAATGATACATGTTCTTTAGTGGTGACTACATAGACAAATGATACATGTTCTTTAGTGGTGACTACATAGACAAATGATACATGTTCTTTAGTGGTGACTACATAGACAAATGATACATGTTCTTTACTTTTCCAGAATTTTTTTTTTTTTTTTTTTTTTTTTTCCGCGTTTCCATCCTGTTTCAGGATATTGCGGTCAACACCAGCATCTTTCAGCTGTATGTTGATTCCTAGGCTAGATTACGCTCATCAGCACGCCACGACTTTCTGAGCGACCGGCTCCATACTCTCATAAGTCACTTTTGCGATTCGAACCACTGCTAATTCTCGTCGCGTCACGTGACGAGAGTATTCGGGGTTAGCGGAGAAAGCTGCTAACCCCTAGGCCACGAAGCCGGTTTCCAGAATATATTCACCCAAAAAAAAAAAAAACATGTAAGGTTGTCATTTGAAGCCCCTTCGTACCCATGTGGGTGGAAAAGAGAGTGAATAAGTCTTCATAAATCCCTGTTGAAAGGCTGTCAATCACTGATTTCTCAACACTTCATAAACTATGGCCATAACCTAAACAAAGAAAATTTTTCTGTATATTTTACTCGACAAACAATTTAACGATTACTCAAATATAGTGAGGTGTTAGCATCTGGGCGGTTTCAGTCAGTTTAATGCAATCAGAAAGAGTTTGTATAAAATGTGATACCGTGGGGATAACAGATGTTCCACATCCGAACAATACATCTGACTATGTGTTTGAATTGTTTCAGCTCAAGCATTATTCATATATTCACTTCCTATGATATATCACTCTGCAGTATGCAGCTGACGAGATGCAGCGAGATATGCCAGGCAGTAAATCATGCAAGCTTTTGTTTGTGGCTTCTGTGTTGACCTTCACTGAGGGAATACATTGTTTTGAACCACAGTAAAACCGCCCGAGTTGTTTGCCAGCCAACCACAGGCCAAGCAACTGGTTTGTTTACCTCAACAAGCATGTCCTTGCGTTTCTGTCCTTTCTCTCTGGAGCGGCGTGCAGCCAGCCGGTTCAGCTCTCGTCTTCTGGCTCGTTTCATAACCTCTTCCGATGTGAGCTGCTATCACAGACATAGACAGTAGACATATGACATTAGCAACTGTAGACACTTGACATTAGAAGCAGTAAACACATGACATTACCATCACTACACATGACACGAGCAACTGTGACACATCACATATTTTACTTACATTTCACTATTCGTTATCACAATATCACCGCAGACTTATACACATACTATCACATTGGTTATCACAATTTCACCGCAGACTTATACACATACTATCACATTGGTTATCACAATATCACCACAGACTTATACAAAAACTATCACCACACACTTACACACTGACTATCACCTCACACTTATACACAAACTATCACCACACACTTACACACTGACTATAAACTCACACTTATACACAAACTATCACCACACACTTATACACAAACTATCACCTCACACTTATAAACAAACTATCACCTCACACTTACACACTGACTATCACCTCACACTTATACACAAACTATCACCACACACTTACACACTGACTATCACCTCACACTTATACACAAACTATCACCACACACTTACACACTGACTATCACCTCACACTTATACACAAACTATCACCTCACACTTACACACTGACTATCACCTCACACTTACACACAAACTATCACCTCACACTTATACAGAGACTATCACCCCACACTTATACACAAAATATCACCTCACACTTACACACAGACTATTACTTCACACTTACACAGACTATCACCTCACACTTACACAGAGACTATCACCTCACACTTACACAGAGACTATCACCTCACACTTACACAGAGACTATCACCTCACACTTACACAGAGACTATCACCTCACACTTACACAGAGACTATCACCTCACACTTACACAGAGACTATCACTTCACACTTACACAGAGACTATCACCTCACACTTACACATAGCTCCCGTGTGTTGCCGGGGCCCATAAGGGAAGCAAAGAATAGCAACACTGTAGCCTACCACGCATGTCGTAAGAGGCGACTAAGGAGGCTATGGTTCCATCGCCCTGCTACTGAGTGAGTGCGTGGCGCGACACTGTGAGCTGTGAGTTTCGTGTGAAATGCTTTTGAATCTGCCTGAGGTTTTTTGGAATGTGACTGCATGTTCGGAGCGATGGCAGTTGGCTATGTCCCAGAGTTGACCGGTTTCTGCCTTATGCAGAAATGGCGTGGCTGCTGGGCTTCTGGTTGACTGCCACTGCCATCGACGATGAACTGTATTTTCGTGGACTGTGTGGGTGAACATCTAGGAAACATCCAGATGGGAAAATGACTGCCGATTCCATCAGAGATAAACTGGATGTTTCGTGGGGGACTATTGTGTTGACATTCTGGCGGTGGCATTATGCACAGTGTATCTGTGCGGGCTGTTGTTTGTCAAGACTCCTGTCTTTTCCACTTTTCACATTGGGCAGTGGGGAGCGTTTTATGTGATATTCACTGGCACAGGAACGGAGCATAATGGGGACGACCCGTTGCTGTGAAGTTGGAACCGTGACTAACTAACTAACTTACACATAGACTATCATCTCACACTTACACACATACTATCACCTCACACTTGCACACTATTTTTATGTTTTAAAGAACAAAACACCCACATCATCATCATCATCATCATCATCATCATCATCATCATCATCATCATCATCATCATCATCAGTGTTAGGTGATATCTCATTTACCTCATCCTTTACTGGTTTCTTAAACTCCACCTGTAACTCGGCCTTTCCTTCCGCTTTCCGCCGAGACTGAATGATCCACTTAAGGTCTTGCTTGATCAGGCTGCTAGCACTTCCAGAGTTCAGGGTGGCCAAAGTTGCCACCACAAGTTTCTCATCCTGCATGAATCAGCACCATAAATATTATAAATAAAGGCACGATAACAACAATAACAACAACAGACAAGATCTACCAACACGTTAAGGTCTGGCACAAACATCGTGCTTGGTCTTTCTTTACGCAACTTTGGAAAAACAACAGACACAAAACATCGATGTTGATCATATACAACAATTTACATGATACAATAGAACAGTCTCAGTAATAAGACACACAAACATCTACACACAAACATCTACATACAAACATCTACACACAAACATCTACATACAAACATCTACATACAAACATCTACACACAAACATCCACACACAAACATCTACATACAAACATCTACATACAAACACCTACACACAAATATCTACACACAAACATCTGCACACAAACATCTGCACACAAACTACACACAAACATCTACACACAAACATCTACACACAAACATGTATGTACAAACATCTACACACAAATATCCACACACAAACAACTAAGTACAAACATCTATACACAAACATCTACACATAATCATCTACACACAAACAACACACAAACATCTACACACAAACATCTACACACAAACAATGCACAAATATCTACACACAAACAACACACAAACATCTACACACAAACATCTATGTACAAACATCTACACACAAATATCCACACACAAACAACTAAGTACAAACATCTACACATAAACATCTACACACAACACAAACATCTACACACAAACATCTATGCACAAACATCTACACATGCACATCTATGTACAAATATCTACACACAAACATTTATGTACAAACATCTACACACACACACACATCTATGCACAAGCATCTACACACAAACATGTATGTACAAACATCTACACACAATCAAGTAATCAGGGAGTCAGGTAGGCAATCAGGGAGTCAGGTAGGCAATCAGGGCGTCAAGTAGGAAATGAGGTAGTCAGTTACGTAATGAGGGAGTCACTTAGGCAATGTGAACAAACAAACAAACTTTATTTTCAAAGGGTAACAAATTGGGCACGCAGGCCCGTCTTATATTTGGCCCTTCCAATCACTCATATTTCGTTCATCAATAGTGCATGATACATTCACATAGGAAAAAAACATTGTCAAATGAATGTTGTAAATATAAACAATGCGTGTTATGAGACACATCCCCCACCCACCACACATACCCCACACACACATCCCCACCCACCACACATCCCCCACCCACACCCCCCCCCCCAGGCACACATACATGCTCCCCATCCACCATCCACATACATCCACCCACACACACACATCCCCCACCCACCCACACACACACACAACCCAGGCACACATACATGCACCTACCCACCCATCCCCCACCCACACACATCCCTCCACCTACACACATCTCCCCACCTACACACATCTCCCCACCCATCCCAGAAAAGGGTGGTGCATTTAATTAATGGTGAAAAGCTTATCGATAATTCTAACCTACATGAACGTCTTCAGTTACTGTCTCTCCACAAATGCCTACTTTTTAATAAGGTTAAACTTATTCACAAAATCCTATTTCAAAATGCTCCAAGCTACCTTTGGCCATTGTTTAAATATAACGCAAGACACAGTGAACGACTAAATATACTTCATGTCCCTAAACCTAGTATAGACTTATATAAAACAAGCTTAGCATCATACTCTGCCGCTTAGTTGTGGAATAATCTTCCACAAGAAATCAAAGACACCCCCAATCATTATACATACATTTGCAACCTGTTTGAACACTACCTCAGTACAGACTACATTCCCCCATAATCATTGGCACCTTTCCGTCTTGACAGACGATAGTTTGGTACATTGTGCTTCAAAAAGGCTTAATAACTGTCATATGGCAATAACTACGATCCATGGCGGTGGCGAGTGTGGCTGGTAAGGCCAATTCTTGCTGCAAATGTTTGCCCACAGTAGGTGCATGTGAAAACATGGTCATTTCCACCATTTTGCACCATCTTACGTCTCTCACGCT
>OY992881.1:133262749-133547749 GCA_963921405.1 Cepaea hortensis | reverse complement strand
GTGTATGATAATGTGTGATAAATGATGGATAATCTTGTCACTGTATGTATGATAATGTGTGATAAATGATGGATAATCTTGTCACTGTGTGTATGATAATGTGTGATAAATGATGGATAATCTCGTCACTGTGTGTATGATAATGTGTGATAAATGATGGATAATCTTGTCACTGTATGTACGATAATGTGTGATAAATGATGGATAATCTTGTCACTGTGTGTATGATAATGTGTGATAAATGATGGATAATCTTGTCACTGTGTGAATGATTATGTGTGATAAATGATGGATAATCTTGTCACTGTGTGTACGATAATGTGTGATAAATGATGGATAATCTTGTCACTGTGTGCATGATTATGTGTGATAAATGCTTGGCTGCAATGCGGGTGATGGCGGCAGCAAACTGTGAACAGCGCCATCTATGTCTTCTGTACGAGGGGCTGGTCATGTCTGTTTTGGAGTATGCAATGGCAATCCTGACTCTCAGCCATAAGCTGATAGAAAGAATGGCAAGGATACAGAATGAAGCTATGCGCATTATTCTTGGATGTAAAAGAGATACAGCATGCAGGGCGATGCGCTACCTTCTTGATTTTCCAACCATTGAAGACAGAATACAAGTTTGCAGGGCACGCGCCTACCTCAGAATTAACGCAAACACACAACATCCACTGCATAGTGAAATTAGTGAAGGTGAAGGGCAGCAGGTTAAAAAGAGGAAGGTCATGGATGGGTCAAGCCGAAGACATTCTTCAACAGGTGTGTTCACTTGAGGACTTAGAACCTGGCGAGGAGAGGGTACAAGTGCCAACAGATTTCTGTACGTCCTTTTCAGTTTGCATCCAACTAGACAGAAAATGTAGACAAGAAAATCTGGCTGCTGTGGAGGCGGAAGTACATGCGTTGATTTTCGAGAATTCGCTAGATGGTGATGCTGTCATTTACACAGATGGGTTGTCCTTCCACACATGAGAAGCTCATGGGCCGTTATGGCTCAGGCCGAAGGGAGAATTATGAAGGAGGACTCCGGTGCTTTTGTTTAGACCACAAGCAGCTTGACTATAGAAGTCATGGCAGTAAGTAAAGCAATAACATGGCTCAAGATACAGACATTCAATAAAGCATGTTTCCTTAGTGACTCAGTGAACATTCTCAAAAGGATAGAGATGGGATGGATCTGAAGAGAGTGATTGCTGTCTCTGGAGTGGTCTCAGCTGGCAAAGATTAGCTTCATCTTCATGCCAGGGCATGCAGGAGTACAAAGAAATGAGCAGGCTGACAAGCTCGCGGGTAAGGCTACTGTGGAGGGCGGACACGCCATGGACCAGGCTGCCATTCTGAATGCTCTACGAGAAGTAAGACTTTTGCGAGAACCAAGTGATGACTGTGAATCTATAACCATGTTCAGACTGCGAGAACAGCAAATTAAAAGAGGTGTGGCCAAACAAGAACACTACGAACGAAGCCAAAGAAGACTGATAAACCAACACAGAACTGGTGTTGTTAGCCGCTACACGCTGCGGGATTTGCTGAGGAGGGGATCCGAGCACTTATGGACTGAATGATTTGATGTGCAATGAGGATGATCTGTCGACTAACTAACTAACTAAATGATGGATAATCTTGCCTCCGTTATGTGTGATAAATGATGGATAATCATGTCACTGTTATATGTAATAAATGATAGATAATTGTGTCACTGTATGCATGATTAAGTGTCACAAATGATGGATAATTATGCCACTGTTATGTGTGATAAATGATAGATAATCTTGTCAATGTTGACATGTATGACACTTAATCATGCATACAGTGACAAGATTATCTATCATTTATCACACATAACAGTGACAAGATTATCTGTCATTTATCACACACAACAGTGACAAGATTATCTGTCATTTATCACACACAACAGTGACAAGATTATCTATCATTTATTACACAGAACAGTGACAAGATTATCTATCATTTATCACTCATATCAGTAACACGATTATCTATCATTTATCACACACAACAGTGACAAGATTATCTATCATTTATCACACATAACAGTGACAAGATTATCTATCATTTATCACACACAACAGTGACAAGATTATCTATCATTTATCACACACAACAGTGACAAGATTATCTATCATTTATCACACATAACAGTGAAAAGATTATCTATCATTTATCACACATAACAGTAACAAGATTATCTATCATTTATCACTCATTACAGTAACACGATTATCTATCATTTATCACACATAACAGTAACAAGATTATCTATCATTTAACACACACAACAGTGACAAGATTATCTATCATTTATCACTCATAACAGTAACAAGATTATCTATCATTTATCACTCATAACAGTAACAAGATTATCTATCATTTATCACACATAACAGTGACAAGATTATCTATCATTTATCACACATATCAGTAACAAGATTATCTATCATTTATCACACATAACAGTGACAAGATTATCTATCAAAAGTGACATGATTATCCATCATGTATGACACTTAATCATTCATACAGTGACAATGTTGTAAATGATAGATAATCTTGTCACTGTTATGTGTAATAAATTATAGATAATCTTGTTACTGATCTCTCTTCTCTTCTTCAGCTTTCCGAGTCATTGAGGTTCTTTGCTGCAAATACAATCCATCTCCATTCGTCTCTCTGGTGGACCTTCTCTTGCCAGTCGTTGATTCCAAGTGCTTGTAGGTCTGTACATGTATTATCTCTCCACCGTCTTCTTGGTCTACCTCGGGGTCTACGGTCACTTATTTCCTGAGTGTAAGCGAGTTTTGTTTCCCTATTATCTTCCATTCTTTCTATATGAACCAGCCATTGTAGTCTATTAGCCTTCATGATACTAGTGATTAGCGGGGACTTAAACAGATCATAAATGTTTTTGTTACTACTTCTTTTCCACTCTCCACTTTGTGTATCCCTAATGGGTCCAAAGATGCGTCTTAAAATTTTGTTCTCAAAGGTTTGTAACAAGGCTTCGTCTCCTTTCGTTGTACTCCAGGTTTCAGAGCCATACAGCACAACTGGTCTGATCAGTGTTTTGTATATTGTGATTTTGGTGTTACGAGATAGCACCTTTGATTTTAGTAGATGTTGTAGTGCATAGTATATCTTATTTCCAGAGTTATCTTGTTACTGATATGTGTGATAAATGATAGATAGTCTTGTCACTGATATGTGTGATAAATAATAGATAATCTTGTCACTGTTATGTGTAATAAATTATAGATAATCTTGTTACTGATATGTGTGATAAATGATAGATAATCTTGTTACTGATATGTGTGATAAATGATAGATAATCTTGTCACTGATATGTGTGATAAATGATAGATAACCTTGTCACTGTTATGTGTGATAAATGATAGATAACCTTGTCACTGTTATGTGTTATAAATAGTAGATAATCTTTTCACTTTATGTATGATTGTGTGTAATACATGATGGATAATTTTGTCACTGTATGATTATGTGTGATAAATAATGGATAATCTAGCTACTGTTAAGTGTCAACATCATCATGTGCCAATCCGGTCATGTCATCCAGTTATTTACTTCTCTGTCTTCCTCTTGTTCTCTTCACCTCAATCTTGCCAGTTATCACCAAGTTCTCCAATTTATTTCTTCTTATAACTGCCAAAAAAATTGTGACTGCCTACGTCTAATTTCTCTAATACGTTTATGGTTTTCGTTTGTTTCTTGTAGGAATTTGGTCATTGGTTTTTCTGTCTGTCCATGGTATTCTTTGCATTTTCCTCAGAAACCACATGTCCACAGCCATCAGATGTTTTTTTTCAGCTTGTCTGTTACCTAACACTAGCGTACTGCAGTTGTCATTTCAAGAAGCAACGGACAAGTGACCTACTGCAGTTGTCATTTCAAGAAGCAACGGACAAGTTACCTAACACTAGCTTACTGCAGTTGTCATTTCAAGAAGCAAGGGACAAGTTACCTACTGCAGTTGTCATTTCAAGAAGCTGGGGACAAGTTACCTAACACTAGCGTACTGCATTTGTCATTTCAAGAAGCAACGGACAAGTGACCGACTGCAGTTGTAATTTCAAGAAGCAACGGACAAGTGACCTACTGCAGTTGTAATTTCAAGAAGCAACGGACAAGTGACCTACTGCAGTTGTCATTTCAAGAAGCAACGGACAAGTGACCTACTGCAGTTGTCATTTCAAGAAGCAGGGGACAAGTTACCTAACAATAGCGTACTGCAGTTGTCATTTCAAGAAGCAACGGACAAGTGACCTACTGCAGTTGTCATTTCAAGAAGCAACGGATACATTACCTACCATATCATGTTGCAGTTGTGATTTCAAGAAGCAAAAAGTAATTGACCTACAACTACTAGCGTGCCGGAGACAGTTGTTGTTGCTGTGGGTGCCTGAAAACAGAGATCACTGCAGCACTAGACGCCATGCTGGCTGTCATGAGATAAGAAAGCATGTCTGCACAAATACAAGGACGCGTAGACGACGCCCCTGTCTAACGTGTCCACGTACAGGACCTCGCTCCCCCACCAGCCATACCCCAAGTACACCACTACCTACAACCGCTGTAGCCAGCCGTGGCTGTCTGGGCCTGTGCTGTTGCAGCCGACATTGAGAAACCTGGCCATTCATTCTAACCACAACATGAATAGACGGCTGCCTGTTCACATTCCAGGCCTGACTCAACAGCTAAAATTAGCCATGAGATAACTAGGACACGCGATTCTGATTGGCTGAGCTCCCGCGCTAGGTTGTCAATCACCTTTCAGCAACGACGAGTAGTTGAGGCCAGGGAGAAGAAATACTATTATGTATATTGAATATTGCCGAAATATGCACTCGTAACAACATACACAATCATCAAACATACACGATTCTGTGATAAAATGGTGCTAGGATGAGAACAACAAGCGGCTGGCCAATAGTGCAAGACCAGGTCGGCGTAAGAGCTAAATTTAACGATGATAAAACCAGCCGCCGCCCCCCGCCCCTTTACTAAGGCTCGCGGCCTTGTTGTAACGTAGTACAACCGTACAGCGCCGACATTCCAGGCTCGTGGCTTTCCCGTCACTGCTTCAAACATGCACACATGCACACCGACACGTACTCACCAATATGATAGTTGTGGCTCGTCAGCAACAAACATAGGCCAGGAAAACATGATCCAAGCTGCAGAAATCACCAGCCGAGAGCACAACACGGCGTGTCCTCGGATCACGAGCTAGCCCAGACCAGGGGAGATCAATCTAGTCCAGGACAACAATACCCGAGTTGCTTGCATTCCATTGAGGAGGACAAGTGCAGGGCCGGAGCGCGGGAAGCGGGCTGGCGCGCCTTCATACATACACCAACCACCAACAGCCTGGGCGTGCAGGCGTACCTGATTGCTGCTGCGTGAAGCGGCCTCAAAGTTCAGCCCACATTTACCAAACTGCTCTATAGCGACTCCAGCAGTTCAGATTCTACAAGCTCACAATGAGACAAACACATGAGAGAAAGATAGGCCTGGACTACGTGTGTATGTTACAATATAAACACCAGGACTACGTGTTGTAGGTTACAATATAAACACCAGGACTACGTGCTGTATGTTACAATATAAACTACGTGCTGTATGTTACAATATAAACACCCGGACTACGTGTTGTAGGTTACAATATAAACACCGGGACTACGTATTGTAGGTTACAATATAAACTACGAGTTGTATGTTACAATATAAACACCAGGACTACGTGTTGTAGGTTACAATATAAACACTAGGACTACGTGCTGTATGTTACAATATAAACACCAGGACTACGTGTCTATGTTACAATATAAACACCAGGACTACGTGTGTATGTTACAATATAAACACCAGGACTGCGTGCTGTAGATTACAGTATAAACACCAGGACTACGTGCTGTATGTTACAATATAAACACCAGGACTACGTGTTGTATGTTACAATATAAGCACCAGGACTACGTGCTGTATGTTACAATATAAGCACCAGGAATACGTGCTGTATGTTACAATATAAACACCAGGACTACGTGCTGTATGTTACAATATAAACACCAGGACTACGTGCTGTATGTTACAATATAAACACCAGGACTACGTGCTGTATGTACAATATAAACACCAGGACTACGTGCTGTATGTTACAATATAAACACCAGGACTACGTGCTGTGTGTTACAATATAAACACCAGGACTACGTGTGTAGGTTACAATATAAACTACGTGCTGTATGTTACAATATAAACTACGTGTTGTAGGTTACAATATAAACACCAGGACTACGTGCTGTATGTTACAATATAAGCACCAGGAATACGTGCTGTATGTTACAATATAAACACCAGGACTACGTGCTGTGTGTTACAATATAAACACCAGGACTACGTGTGTATGTTACAATATAAACACCAGGTCTACGTGCTGTATGTTACAATATAAACACCAGGACTACGTGCTGTGTGTTACAATATAAACTACGTGTTATAGGTTACAATATAAACACCAGGACTACGTGCTGTATGTTACAATATAAACACCAGGACTACGTGTGTATGTTACAATATAAACACCAGGACTACGTGCTGTATGTTACAATATAAACACCAGGACTACGTGCTGTATGTTACAATATAGACATCAGGACTACGTATGTATGTTACAATATAAACACCAGAACTACGTGTTGTAGGTTACAATATAAACTACGTGTTGTATGTTACAATATAAACTACGTGCTGTATGTTACAATATAAACTACGTGCTGTAGGTTACAATATACACACCAGGACTACGTGTGTATGTTACAATATAAACACCAGGACTACGTGTTGTAGGTTACAATATAAACTGCGTGTTGTAGGTTACAATATAAACTACGTGTTATAGGTTACAATATAAACACCAGGACTACGTGCTGTATGTTACAATATAAACACCAGGACTACGTGTGTATGTTACAATATAAACACCAGGACTACGTGCTGTATGTTACAATATAAACACCAGGACTACGTGCTGTATGTTACAATATAGACACCAGGACTACGTGTGTATGTTACAATATAAACACCAGGACTACGTGTTGTAGGTTACAATATAAACTACGTGTTGTATGTTACAATATAAACTACGTGCTGTATGTTACAATATAAACTACGTGCTGTAGGTTACAATATACACACCAGGACTACGTGTGTATGTTACAATATAAACACCAGGACTACGTGTTGTAGGTTACAATATAAACTGCGTGTTGTAGGTTACAATATAAACTGCGTGTTGTAGGTTACAATGCTGTATGTTACAATATAAACTATGTGCTGTATGTTACAATATAAACTACGTGCTGTATGTTACAATATAAACTACGTGCTGTATGTTACAATATAAACTACGTACTGTAGGTTACAATATAAACTACGTGCTGTATGTTACAATATAAACTACGTGCTGTATATTACAATATAAACTAGGTGCTGTATGTTACAATATAAACTACGTGCTGTATGCTACAATATAAACTACGTACTGTAGGTTACAATATAAAGTACGTGTTGTAGGTTACAATATAAACACCAGGATTACGTGCTGTATGTTACAATATAATCTACGTGTTGTATGTTACAATATAAACTACGTGTTGTTTGTTACAATATAACCTACGTATTGTATGTTACAGTATAAACTACGTGCTGTATGTTACAATATACACTGCGTGTTGGTTACAATATAAACTACGTGTTGTAGGTTACAATATAAACTACGTTCTGTATGTTACAATATAAACTACGTGTTGTAGGTTACAATATAAATTACGTGTTGTATGATACAATATAAACACCAAGACTACGTGCTGTAGGTTACAATATAAAAACCAGGACTACATGTTGTAGGTTACAATATAAACACCACGACTACGTGCTGTATGTTACAATATAAATACCAGGACTACATGTTGTAGGTTACAATATAAACACCAGGACTACATGTTGTAGGTTACAATATACACACCACGACTACGTGCTGTATGTTACAATATTAACACCAGGACTACGTGCTGTATGTTACAATATAAACTACGTGCTGTATGTTACAATATAAGCACCAGGACTACGTGCTGTATGTTACATTATAAACACCAGGACTACGTGCTGTATGTTACAATATAAACACCCGGACTACGTGTTGTATGTTACAATATAAACACCAGGACTATGTGTTGTAGGTTACAATATAAACACCAGGACTACGTGCTGTAGGTTACAATATAAACTACGTGTTGTAGGTTACAATATACACTACGTGTTGTATGATACAATATAAACTATGTTTTGCATGTTACAATATAAACTACGTGATGTAGGTTACAATATAAATGACGTGCTGTATGTTGCAATATAAACTACGTTTTGCATGTTACAATATAAATTACGTGCTGTAGGTTACAATATAAACTACGTGCTGTAGGTTACAATATAAACTACGTGTTGTAGGTTACAATATAAGCTACGTGCTGTATGTTACAATATAAGCACCAGGACTACGTGCTGTATGTTACAATATAAACACCAGGACTACGTGCTGTATGTTACAATATAAACACCAGGACTACGTGCTGTATGTTACAATATAAACACCAGGACTACGTGTTGTAGGTTACAATATAAACACCAGGACTACGTGCTGTAGGTTACAATATAAACTACGTGTTGTAGGTTACAATATACACTACGTGTTGTATATTACAATATAAACTACGTGTTGTATGATACAATATAAACTACATTTTGCATGTTACAATATAAACTACGTGATGTAGGTTACAATATAAACTACGTTCTGTAGGTTACAATATAAATTGCGTGCTGTATGTTACAATATAAACTACGTTTTGCATGTTACAATATAAACTACGTGCTGTAAGTTACAATATAAACTACGTGCTGTATGTTACAATATAAACTTCGTGTTGTATGTTACAATATAAACACCAGGACTACATGTTGTAGGTTACAATATAAACACCAGGACTACATGTTGTAGGTTACAATATAAACACCAGGACTACGTGTTGTAGGTTACAATATAAACTACGTGTTGTATGTTACAATATAAACACCAGGACTACGTGCCGTACGTTACAATATAAACACCAGGACTACGTGTTGTATGTTACAATATAAACACCAGGACTACGTGTTGTAGATTACAATATAAACTACGTGTTGTATGTTACAATATAAACACCAGGACTACGTGCCGTACGTTACAATATAAACACCAGGCCTACGTGTTGTATGTTACAATATAAACACCAGGACTACGTGTTGTAAGTTACAATATAAACACCCGGACTACGTGCTGTATGTTACAATATAAACACCAGGACTACGTGTTGTAAGTTACAATATAAACACCAGGACTACGTGCTGTATGTTACAATATAAACACCAGGACTACGTTTTGTATGTTACAATATTAACTATGTGTTGTAGGTTACACTATAAACTACGTGCTGTATATTACAATATAAACACCAGGACTACGTGTTGAATGTTACAATATTAACTATGTGTTGTAGGTTACACTATAAACTACGTGCTGTATATTACAATATAAACACCAGGACTATGTGCTGTATATTACAATATAAACTACGTGTTGTAGGTTACAATATAAACTATGTGTTGTGGTTACAATATATACTACGTGTTGTGGATTACAATTCAAACTGACTATCCGCCAGCATGTCTGTTTAAGTGTCTGTCAATCCACTAGCATGTCTGTCTAAGTGTCTGTCCATTCACCAGTATGTCTGTTTAAATGTCTGTCCATTCACCAGTATGTCTGTTTACGTGTCTGTCCATCCGTCAGCATGTCTGTGTATTCTTTACCGACGTTTGTTTAATGTCTGTCCAATTACCAGCATGTCTGTCTAAGTGTCTGTCCATCCACAAGCATTACTATCTAAGTGTCTAACCACTCACCAGCATGTCTGTCTAAGTGTCTAACCACCCACCAGCATGTCTGTCTAAGTGTCTGTCCATCCACAAGCATTACTATCTAAGTGTCTAAACACCCACCAGCATGTCTGTCTAAGTGTCTAACCACCCACCAGCATGTCTGTCTAAGTGTCTGTCCATCCACAAGCATTACTATCTAAGTGTCTAACCACCCACCAGCATGTCTGTCTAAGTGTCTAACCACCCACCAGCATGTCTGTCTAAGCGTCTAACCACCCACCAGCATGTCTGTCTAAGTGTCTGTCCATCCACAAGCATTACTATCTAAGTGTCTAACCACACACCAGCATGTCTGTCTAAGTGTCTAACCACCCACCAGCATGTCTGTCTAAGTGTCTGTCCATCCACCAGCATGTGTGCCTAAGTGTCTAACCACCCACCAGCATGTCTGTCTAAGTGTCTAACCACCCACCAGCATGTCTGTCTAAGTGTCTAACCACCCACCAGCATGTCTGTCTAAGTGTCTAACCACCCACCAGCATGTCTGTCTAAGTGTCTGTCCATCCACCAGCATGTCTGTCTAAGTGTCTGTACATCAACACGCATGTGTGCCTAAGTGTCTAACCACCCACCAGCATGTCTGTCATAGTGTCTAACCACCCACCAGCATGTCTGTCTAAGTGTCTAACTACCCACAAGCATGTCTGTCTAAGTGTCTGTACATCAACACGCATGTGTGCCTAAGTGTCTAACCACCCACCAGCATGTCTGTCTAAGTGTCTAACCACCCACCAGCATGTCTGTCTAAGTGTCTAACCACCCACCAGCATGTGTGCCTAAGTGTCTAACCACCCACCAGCATGTCTGTCTAAGTGTCTAACCACCCACCAGCATGTCTGTCTAAGTGTCTGTACATCAACTCGCATGTGTGCCTAAGTGTCTAACCACCCACCAGCATGTCTGTCTAAGTGTCTGTACATCAACACGCATGTGTGCCTAAGTGTCTAACCACCCACCAGCATGTCTGTCTAAGTGTCTAACCACCCACCAGCATGTCTGTCTAAGTGTCTAACCACCCACCAGCATGTCTGTCTAAGTGTCTAACCACCCACCAGCATGTCTGTCTAAGTGTCTAACCACCCACCAGCATGTGTGCCTAAGTGTCTAACCACCCACGAGCATGTCTGTCTAAGTGTCTGTACATCAACTCGCATGTGTGCCTAAGTGTCTAACCACCCACCAGCATGTCTGTCTAAGTGTCTGTACATCAACACGCATGTGTGCCTAAGTGTCTAACCACCCACCAGCATGTCTGTCTAAGTGTCTAACCACCCACCAGCATGTCTGTCTAAGTGTCTAACCACCCACCAGCATGTCTGTCTAAGTGTCTAACCACCCACCAGCATGTCTGTCTAAGTGTCTGTACATCAACACGCATGTGTGCCTAAGTGTCTAACCCCCCACCAGCATGCCTGTCTAAGTGTCTAACCACCCACCAGCATGTCTGTCTAAGTGTCTGTCCATCCACCAGCATGTCTAAGTATCTAACCACCCACCAGCATGTCTGTCTAAGTATCTAACCACCCACCAGCATGTCTGTCAAAGTGTATGTCCATCTACCAACATGTCTGTCTAAGTGTATGTCCATCCACCAGCATGTCTGTCTATGTGTCTGTCCGTCTACCATTATGTCTGTCTATGTTTCTATCCATCCACCAGCATGTCTGTCTATGTTTCTATCCATCCACCAGCATGTATGTCTATGTTTCTATCCATCCACCAGCATGTCTGCCTATGTTTCCGTCCATTGTGTGGACAAAGAGAATCAACACAACCCGCTACTGTAATGTCAACAATCACATCCGGCAAACAAGCCTTCCCCAGCCACATACAACCAATGGCGGTATGGCAGAAGCCTCATCTGTTTGACCTTTGCCACAGTCTGACATATGCGGATGTATACTATACCTATCATGGGTGCAAGTCGATCTGACTGCTGCGTCAGGTATCCTTGAGCGGGAAACATTTCATTGAGGCATTCAAGAGGGGAAGCCTAGATGCTAGGGATCGCCGCGTGGAAGATGAGCCTGGGAAGTGGCTCGTCCATTCATATTTGTTGATTCAGGAGAAGAACGGCCACGCAGAGATAAGTGGCGGAGTGGCTGTCGCAATACATCAGCTGCCACACAGCTATTCTCGTAGTTCTGCTAGCTCAGTGGTTCTCAACCGGTGGGGAATTCCCCACCAGAGGGGAATTTTAGGGATTCCAAGGGGGGAATTAGGATTGATTTGTCACACAGCTGTTCTTGTAATTATGCTAGCTGTTTGATTTGTCACAGAGCTGTTCTTGTAGTTGTTAGCTGTCTGATTTGTCACACAGCTGTTCTTGTAGTTTTGCTAGCTGTTTGATTTGTCACAGAGCTTATCTTGTAGTTGTTAGCTGTTTGATTTGTCACAGAGCTGTTCTTGTAATTATGCTAGCTGTTTGATTTGTCACAGAGCTTATCTTGTAGTTGTTAGCTGTCTGATTTGTCACAGAGCTGTTCTTGTAGTTGTTAGCTGTTTGATTTGTCACAGAGCTGTTCTTGTAGTTGTTAGCTGTTTGATTTGTCACAGAGCTGTTCTTGTAATTATGCTAGCTGTTTGATTTGTCACAGAGCTTATCTTGTAGTTGTTAGCTGTCTGATTTGTCACAGAGCTGTTCTTGTAGTTGTTAGCTGTTTGATTTGTCACAGAGCTGTTCTTGTAGTTGTTAGCTGTTTGATTTGTCACAGAGCTGTTCTTGTAGTTGTTAGCGGTTTGATTTGTCACACAGCTGTTCTTGTAGTTGTTAACTGTCTGATTTGTCACAGAGCTGTTCTTGTAGTTGTTAGCTGTCTGATTTGTCACAGAGCTGTTCTTGTAGTTGTTAGCTGTTTGATTTGTCACAGAGCTGTTCTTGTAGTTGTTAGCTGTTTGATTTTTCACAGAGCTGTTCTTGTAGTTGTTAGCTGTCTGATTTGTCACAGAGCTGTTCTTGTAGTTGTTAGCTGTTTGATTTGTCACAGAGCTGTTCTTGTAGTTGTTAGCTGTCTGATTTGTCACAGAGCTGTTCTTGTAGTTGTTAGCTGTTTGATTTGTCACACAGCTGTTCTTGTAGTTTGGCTAGCTGTTTGATTTGTCACAGAGCTTATCTTGTAGTTGTTAGCTGCTTGATTTGTCACAGAGCTGTTCTTGTAATTATGCTAGCTGTTTGATTTGTCACAGAGCTTATCTTGTAGTTGTTAGCTGTCTGATTTGTCACAGAGCTGTTATTGTAGTTGTTAGCTGTCTGATTTGTCACAGAGCTGTTCTTGTAGTTGTTAGCTGTTTGATTTGTCACAGAGCTGTTCTTGTAGTTGTTAGCTGTTTGATTTGTCACAGAGCTGTTCTTGTAATTATGCTAGCTGTTTGATTTGTCACAGAGCTTATCTTGTAGTTGTTAGCTGTCTGATTTGTCACAGAGCTGTTCTTGTAGTTGTTAGCTGTCTGATTTGTCACACAGCTGTTCTTGTAATTATGCTAGCTGTTTGATTTGTCACAGAGCTTATCTTGTAGTTGTTAGCTGTCTGATTTGTCACAGAGCTGTTCTTGTAGTTGTTAGCTGTCTGATTTGTCACAGAGCTGTTCTTGTAGTTGTTAGCTGTCTGATTTGTCACAGAGCTGTTCTTGTAGGTGTTAGCTGTTTGATTTGTCACAGAGCTGTTCTTGTAGTTGTTAGCTGTTTGATTTGTCACAGAGCTGTTCTTGTAGTTGTTAGCTGTTTGATTTGTCACAGAGCTGTTCTTGTAGTTGTTAGCGGTTTGATTTGTCACACAGCTGTTCTTGTAGTTGTTAGCTGTCTGATTTGTCACAGAGCTGTTCTTGTAGTTGTTAGCTGTTTGATTTGTCACAGAGCTGTTCTTGTAGTTGTTAGCTGACTGATTTGTCACACAGCTGGTCTTGTAGTTTTGCTAGCTGTTTGATTTGTCACAGAGCTTATCTTGTAGTTGTTAGCTGTTTGATTTGTCACAGAGCTGTTCTTGTAATTATGCTAGCTGTTTGATTTGTCACAGAGCTTATCTTGTAGTTGTTAGCTGTCTGATTTGTCACAGAGCTGTTCTTGTAGTTGTTAGCTGTTTGATTTGTCACAGAGCTGTTCTTGTAGTTGTTAGCTGTTTGATTTGTCACAGAGCTGTTCTTGTAGTTGTTAGCTGTTTGATTTGTCACAGAGCTGTTCTTGTAGTTGTTAGCTGTCTGATTTGTCACAGAGCTGTTCTTGTAGTTGTTAGCTGTTTGATTTGTCACAGAGCTGTTCTTGTAATTAAGCTAGCTGTTTGATTTGTCACAGAGCTTATCTTGTAGTTGTTAGCTGTCTGATTTGTCACAGAGCTGTTCTTGTAGTTGTTAGCTGTTTGATTTGTCACAGAGCTTTTCTTGTAGTTGTTAGCTGTCTGATTTGTCACACAGCTGTTCTTGTAATTATGCTAGCTGTTTGATTTGTCACAGAGCTTATCTTGTAGTTGTTAGCTGTCTGATTTGTCACAGAGCTGTTCTTGTAGTTGTTAGCTGTCTGATTTGTCACAGAGCTGTTCTTGTAGTTGTTAGCTGTCTGATTTGTCACAGAGCTGTTCTTGTAGGTGTTAGCTGTTTGATTTGTCACAGAGCTGTTCTTGTAGTTGTTAGCTGTTTGATTTGTCACAGAGCTGTTCTTGTAGTTGTTAGCTGTTTGATTTGTCACAGAGCTTATCTTGTAGTTGTTAGCGGTTTGATTTGTCACACAGCTGTTCTTGTAGTTGATAGCTGTCTGATTTGTCACAGAGCTTATCTTGTAGTTGTTAGCTGTTTGATTTGTCACAGAGCTGTTCTTGTAGTTGTTAGCTGACTGATTTGTCACACAGCTGGTCTTGTAGTTTTGCTAGCTGTTTGATTTGTCACAGAGCTTATCTTGTTGTTGTTAGCTGTTTGATTTGTCACAGAGCTGTTCTTGTAATTATGCTAGCTGTTTGATTTGTCACAGAGCTTATCTTGTAGTTGTTAGCTGTCTGATTTGTCACAGAGCTTATCTTGTAGTTGTTAGCTGTTTGATTTGTCACAGAGCTGTTCTTGTAGTTGTTAGCTGTTTGATTTGACACAGAGCTGTTCTTGTAGTTGTTAGCTGTTTGATTTGTCACAGAGCTGTTCTTGTAGTTGTTAGCTGTTTGATTTGTCACAGAGCTGTTCTTGTAGTTGTTAGCTGTTTGATTTGTCACACAGTTGTTCTTGTAGTTGTTAGCTGTCTGATTTGTCACAGAGCTGTTCTTGTAGTTGTTAGCTGTTTGATTTGTCACAGAGCTGTTCTTGTAGTTGTTAGCTGTTTGATTTGTCACAGAGCTGTTCTTGTAGTTGTTAGCGGTTTGACTTGGTCTTGCTGCTCATCGTCATCATACGTCATCTTCGCATTTAAGGTCGGCTGTAATGAGTCTGCTACACCGTCAGCCCAGCCCGTCACTTCACCGTACACCTGCATCCACCGACCCGTCACTTCACGGAACACCTTCATCCACCGACCCGTCACTTCACGGAACACCTTCATCCACCGACCCGTCACTTCACGGAACACCTTCATCCACCGACCCGTCACTTCACGGTACACCTTCATCCACCGGCCCGTCACTTCACGGAACACCTTCATCCACCGACCCGTCACTTCACGGAACACCTTCATCCACCGACCCGTCACTTCACGGTACACCTTCATCCACCGGCCCGTTACTTCACGGTACACCTTCATCCACCGACCCGTCACTTCAGAGACTTGACAGACAAGGATCGGAGGGACTACCAGAGACATACAAGGATCGGAGGGACTACCAGAGACATACAAGGATCGGAGGGACTTCCAGAGACATACAAGGATCGTGGACCTGGCCCGAGAAAGCAGAGAGTCTCCACTGGGAGGGAGTCCAGTCAGTGTAGTGGCCAGCCATTGACCCCAGCCTCCACTGGGAGGGAGCCCAGTCAATGTAGTGGCAAGCACGTCGGCCTGCCAGCCCAGTCTTCTTGTGTTCGAGTCCCAGTCCAGCTGGTATTGTTTGACAATATGCATTCAGTCTGATTCAGTCTGCCAGGTCGACCCACCTGAAGTGGGTGCCATGTCGGGCCACCTGAAGTGGGTGCCAGGTCGACCCACCTGAACTGTGTGCCAGGTGGACCCAGCCTGACGTGGGTGCCATGTCGACCCACCTGAAGTGGGTGCCAGGTGGACCCAGCCTGACGTTGGTGCCAGGTGGACCCAGCCTGACGTGGGTACCATGTCGACCCACCTGAAGTGGGTGCCATGTCGACCCACCTGAAGTGGGTGCCAGGTCGACTCACCTGAAGTGGGTACCAGGTCGACCCAGCCTGACGTGGGTGCCAGGTGGACCCAGCCTGACGTGGTTGCCAGCAACTGTTCTGGGCAGTAAAGCTGCCGGCATGATAGTGATAGTGATTACAGCACACATCGTGTGGCGACTGGCCCACACAACGTGTTACTGCTCACGGCACTCATCGAGTGACGGCTGGTCCACACAACATGGAGATAGCACCATACCGGCATGACCCTTCCAGATGCAGAAAGAATCGTTTTCTGTGTTAACTTCATGGGGGCGGGGGGGGGGGGGGGGACTCCTGTCATGTTGACTGCCTTCGACCACCACCAGGTAACTTGCCGTGACCTACCTCTGCCTGGTAGATGTGCCATCTTGTGGGCGTGGTCTGTCGCAGGTCACCTGACGTGTCCGGACATGTCACATGACGTGGTTCCCTCCACACGCTGACTTACTTCTCTATGGTATGTTTCTGTTGTGTGAATCTGTGTGTGGTTGTGTGTATCTGTGTGTGTTGTGTGTATGTTTGTGTTGTGTGTGGCTGTATGTGTGGTTGTGTGCATCTGTGTGTGTGTTGTTTTGTGTGGTTATGGGTATTTGTGTATGTTGTGTGCATTTGTGTGCGTTGTGTATGGTTGTGTGTATTTGTGTGTGTTGTGTGTGGTTGCGTATATCTGTGTTGTGTTGTGTGTATCTGTGTGTGTTGTGTTGTGTATATATGTGTGTGCGTTGTATTGTGTGTGGTTGTGTGTGTGCGTGCGTGTGTGTGTGTGTGTGTGTTGTGCTGCTTGTATCTATGTGTATGTTGTATTATCTATACACAGATACACACACGACTCCTCGAGTGCCAGCTGTTCTATACACGGCCCCTCGGGTGTGTGTTGTGTGTGGTTATGTTGTGTATATCTATGTTTGTGTTGTTCATCGTGTACTTGCCCGTCCAGGAGCCGCCATGTTGAAATAGTTTCCTCCATGCCACAGCCAGGCCGGGCAACTGCTTCATCTTGCATACAGCAGGTCAGAGGTCAGGGACACCGATACAGTGTTTGCGTGTGTGAGTGTACGTGTATGTGTGGGTGTGTGTGTGGGTGGGTGGGTGGTTGTGTGGCGTGCGTGCGTGCGCCAGCGTGTGCGTGTGTATGTAACTTCTAGCCAAACACAAATGTAGCTCTGTGTGTGTGTGTGTGTGTGTGTGTGTGTGTGTGTGTGTCTGTATGTGTGAATTACGCCGATACACCACATACTAGTCGTGTGAGTGTGTGTGTAACTTACACTCATACAACATGAGACTAATTGTGTGTGTGTGTGTGTGTGAGAGAGAGAGAGAGATAGAGAGAGAGAGAGAGAGAGAGAGAGAGAGACTGACACCCACACACCACACGCATAGTTGTGTGAGAGAGACTGACACCCACACACCACACGCCTAGTTGTGTGAGAGAGAGAGACTGACACCCACACACCACACGCCTAGTTGTGTGAGAGAGACTGACACCCACACACCACACGCCTAGTTGTGTGAGAGAGAGAGACTGACACCCACACACCACACGCCTAGTTGTGTGTGAGAGACTGACACCCACACACCACACGCCTAGTTGTGTGAGAGAGAGAGACTGACACCCACACACCACACGCCTAGTTGTGTGTGAGAGACTGACACCCACACACCACACGCCTAGTTGTGTGTGAGAGACTGACACCCACACACCACACGCCTAGTTGTGTGTGAGAGACTGACACCCACACACCACACGCCTAGTTGTGAGTGTTCTAAGAAAGCAATCACTCGCGGATTGGTAGACAAAATACACTAACGACGGAATGACGTTATGACGAAACCTCGCGGCAGACGCGCATCATCTGACAGCCAGATTTGATGACCGCGGGCACAGAGCAAGGTCAGGGGTCATGGTCGGTAGATTGGGAAGTACAGTCCCCCGGCGGTATACGGACTACGCGACCCCTAGAGTGCCAGCTGTTCTATACACGACCCCTCGAGTGCCAGCTGTTCTATACACGACCCCTAGAGTGCCAGCTGTTCTATACACGACCCCTCGAGTGCCAGCTGTTCTATACAAGTGCCCTCGAGTGCCACTTGTTCTATTCATGACCTCTATAGTGCTAGCTGTTCTATATATGACCCCTCGAGTGCCAGCTGTTCTATACATGACCTCTATAGTACCAGCTGTTCTATAGATGACTCCTCGAGTGCCAGATGTTCTATACATGACCCCTCTAGTGCCAGCTGTTACATACATGACCCCTCTAGTGACAGCTGTTCTATACATGACCCCACTAGTGCCAGCTGTTATATACATGACCCCTCTAGTGACAGCTGTTATATGCATGACCCCTCTAGTGACAGCTGTTCTATACATGACCCCTCTAGTGACAGCTGTTCTATACATGACCCCTCGAGTGCCAGCTGTTCTATACATGGCCCCCTCAAGTGACAGCTGTTCTATACATGACCCCTCGAGTGACAGCTGTTCTATACATGACCCCTCGAGTGCCAGCTGTTCTATACATTACCCCTCTAGTGCCAGCTGTTATATACATGACCCCTCGAGTGGCAGCTTTTCTATACATGACCCCTCTAGTGCCCGCTGTTATATACATGACCTCTCGAGTGCAAGCTGTTCTATACATGACCCCTCGAGTGTCAAATGTTCTATAACCTCTATAGTGCCAGCTGTTCTATAGATGACCTCTCTAGTGCCAGCTGTTCAATATATGACCCCTCTAGTGCCAGCTGTTCTTACACGACCCCTCGAGTGCCAGCTGTTATATACATGACCCCTCGAGTGCCAACTGTTATATAATGACCCCTCACATCACCCAGCATGCGAAGACAGGATTCGGCAGACTGCGTGGATGAAATCACTGATGATTCAACGGGCAAGACGGCGTTTACCTGCAAAGCGTTGTGGAACGTAATGAGCACGGCAAGGCACGTAGAGCGCCCTGGTCATCCACTGCTTCTGTATTTGTCTCCAGTCGTCTTGACTTTTCTTGTCACTGGACTCAGATGGACTCAGGCGAGAGAGTGAGGTCGACGAATTGCGCAATTTTTCCTCACTTTAATCCAATTCATCGCGCAAGTCATTCTTCATCCAACGTCATATATCACCTTCAAGTCCTGTGGCGATGGGCGAGCGGCGAAGCGGCAGGTGTGGGTACGCTGGCAGTCGTAGTCGCAGACCTGCACACAAGCGGCTCAGGCCATATGGTCGTCTTCTACTGACAGGAGCAGCAGTGGGATTCGGCAGCCCCCTGAGTGACTGAGCAGCCCTCTATAGGAAAGCACTGCTCACCTCCATAGCATGAGGAAGGGGCTAG
The DNA here is from genome assembly GCA_963921405.1 of Cepaea hortensis. Lineage (NCBI taxonomy): Eukaryota > Metazoa > Mollusca > Gastropoda > Stylommatophora > Helicidae > Cepaea > Cepaea hortensis. The sequence continues at coordinate 133,528,043 of OY992881.1, read as the reverse complement.
AAAAGGTGCCTGCTCCATCGTTACCTAACCAGCTAGCCGCGGTTGGTGGGTACCCTATACTGCGGTCGACATACAAACAAAGTAAAAACAGGCAAAGCTAAAAGAGCCAACCTATTCCCTTGACAATCGGAACTTGGAACGTATGCACCCTACTTGATAGAAACGGCGCGTCGGGCCCTGAGAGTCAAACAGCACTGACTGGGCGAGAGCTGGGCAGGTACAACATCGACATTGCAGCCTTGAGCGAGACATGACTTGCAGAAGAAGGCCAAATCTGCGAAGTACACATTTTTCTGGAGTGGAAGGAAAAGCGAGGAAAGACGCCAGTCTGGTGTGGGATTTGCCATTAAGTCGGCCTTGGTTGGCAAACTAGCTGAATTTCCGAAGGCTATAAATGACAGGCTTATGGCTATTAAGTTCCCCTGCTGAAAGGAAAGAAGCATGCAACCATCGTGAGTGTCTACGCACCAACCATGACAAATGAAGATGACGTCAAAAACAAGTTCTATGAGGACCTGCACAACGTATTAACATCTATTCCCAAAGGAGACAAATTTATACTCCTTGGGGACTTCAATGCCAGAGTAGGCAAGGACACCGCCTCTTGGAATGGCATCATTGGAAAGTACGGAGTCGGAAATTGTAACAGCAATGGGCTCCTCCTCCCTCAGACCTGTGCCGAACACGATCTGCTGATTACCAACACAATTTTCCGTCTTCCCACGAGAAATAGAACATCATGGATGCACCCTCGCTCGAAACACTGGCACCTCATTGACTATGTCATCGTCAGGAGTGACAGACAAGACGTTCGGGTGACAAAATCCATGTGTGGTGCCGAATGTTGGACAGACCATCGTCTCATTATCTCGAAAATAAATATACACATCAAACCACCACGGCGTCCTCACGGGGCAAAAATGCAAAGAAAACTAAATGTCACCCGCCTAAACAGCAATAAAATACAGATGTCGTTTGAAACCATGCTAGAAGATCGCCTCAAGCCAAATGCTGCAGCTAAACAGGATGTGGAAACATAGTGCAGAGTCCTAAAGGACATAATTTACAACAATGCTATGGAAATCCTGGGTCCAGCCCCCCGAAAGCATAAAGACTGGTTTGTTGAAAATTCTGAAGACATCAACCAATTGCTGGCCGAGAAACATCTTCTCATCAAGGCACATTTGAATGACCCGAAGTCAACATTAAAAAAAAATGATGCCTTCAATAACATTCGGAGAGTAGTGCAGCAGAAACTACGGCACATGCGGGACTCATGGCTGAGCAACAAAGCTGATGAAATTCAAGGCTTTGCTGACAGACATGATGTGAAAAACTTCTACGACTCACTGAAAGCAATCTACGGTCCTCCATCACCAGGCATAGTTCCCCTCCTCAGTGCAGATGGGGGAACATTGGTCACCGATAAGAAAGAAATCCTTCAACGCTGGGCAGAGCATTTCAGCAACATCTTAAATGCAACTTCTTTCTTCGATGATGAAACCATCAACTGCCTTCCTCAAGTTCCCACTAATTATACACTTGATGACCTGCCAACCATAGTGAAAGTAAACAAAGCCATCCAGCAACTTTCAAGTGGAAAGGCGCCTGGTCCTGACTCCATCCCAGCAGAGATATACAAGGCAGGTGGGCCTGTCCTAATAGAGCAGCTTCACCAAGTCTTTACAAACATATGGGTGAACGAGACCATGCCACAAGATTTCAAGGACGCGTCAATAGTCCACCTTTACAAACGTAAAGGAAATAGCCAATCCTGTGACAACCACCGAGGCATCTCCTTGCTCTCAATCGCAGGGAAGATACTCGCCAGAATTCTCCTCAATCGCCTCACGGCCCATCTCGATCAAGCTCTTCTTCCTGAGAGTCAGTGTAGCTTCAGAAAAGAACGAGGAACTGTTGACATGATTTTCGCTGCAAGGCAGCTGCAAGAGAAATGTCAGGAATAGAACTCTGAAATGTTCTCCACTTTCATTGACCTTACCAAGGCTTTTGATACAGTCAACAGAGAAGGACTATGGAAGATTATGGCAAAATATGGCTGTCCACAAATGTTTGTCCAAATAGTGCGGCTATTCCATGATGATATGCAGGCAAGAGTACAGGAAAAAGGTGAACTGTCTGAGCCCTTTCCTGTCACCAATAGAGTGAAGCAAGGATGTGTCCTGGCACCAACACGTTCAGCCTCATGTTTTCAACTATGCTGACGAATGCCTTCGAGAACAGTGATATTGGAATAGACATCAACTTCCGCATGGATGGAAAGTTGTTCAATCTCAGAAGGCTGAAAGCTAAAACCAAGAATAACAGCCCCATCGTCAGAGAGCTGCTGTTTGCTGATGATTGCGCTCTATACGCCAACTCAGAGACAGACATGCAACACAATGTTTCAGCTTTCTCATATGCCTGTGGCAACTTTGGGCTCAATATCAACTTGGAGAAGACTGTAGTTATGTACCAGCCAGCTCCAGGGAATAATCACACTGTGCCGAATATCAAAGTGAATGATCATAGACTAAGTATTGTGGACAAATTCGCCTATCTTGGCAGCACCATGTCACAAGCAGCCACAATTGATGACGAAGTGAATGCAAGAATCTCCAAGGCCAGCGCGGCCTTTGGCAGACAGTACAAGAATTTATGAGACAGAAATGGAATAAGCCTGCAAACAAAGCTGAAAGTCTATAAAGCAGTTGTATTATCCACACTGCTATATGCTTGTGAAACATGGACTGTTTATCAGCAACACGCTAGGAAATTAAACCACTTCCACACAGTCTGCATTAGGAAGGTTACTGAAGATTAAATGGCAAGACAAGATCCCAGACATTGAAGTCCTAGAAAGAGCGTCCATGCCCAGTATCCACACTCTACTAATGAAGAATCAGATTCGCTGGGCTGGTCACTTGACTCGCATGCCAGATCACAGGCTTCCTAAACGAATTTTTTACGGCTAGTTTCGTTGTGGTAAACGCTCCCAAGGCGGCCAGAGGAAACGATTTAAAGACACTCTGAAAATCTCACTGAATGCTTTTGGAATTCATCATGACACCTGGGGGACTGCAGCCAGAGACCGAAATTCGTGGCGTGCATCTTTACGCAAGGGTGCAGTCACTTGTGAGGCAACCAGGACTGCAAGAGCTGTGAAGAAAAGGCAGGACAGAAAAACCACTGCAGGAGATCCTCCTCCTGGAACGTCAAGCATTCTTTGCCCACATTGTCAAAGAACATTTCGAGCCAAAATAGGCCTTATCAGCCATCTTAGAACTCACGGCTCCATACTTTCAATCCCACTGGATGAAATGAATGGACAAACAACAAGAGGTAGAGAGTAGTTCTGACTTCGTTACGGCCTGTCGTGTCCTCCTTTAAAGTGTCGTCCCTGGAGTGAGGAGAGTCAACACCTACATTATAATATTTTCTCCCTATCAATATCCTGGAGAATCCACCAGCTTCCGTCCAACACACTCCATCAGCCTATGGACACCTTTCCCTATCACTCTCTCACTGTCGTACTATGCCCCCTCTCATACTTCCCCAACGCAACATACTCAACAATTCTTGCTTCTAAACATTAATAAAGATTAATTTATTAAAAGAAAAGTGTAACATATATGAGACGTGTATGCGAAGAAAATGTGTGTCGTGTATTCCAATGTAAATGTATAGGTCAGACCACAGAGTTCATGTTCAGAGTCCACTCATCATGGCAAGGATCACACGACATCACAAGACTCATCACAATAGACCTCACCGAAGTCGTGTCCTTCTCTCCAGACATGTCCTCCTCCAGGAGCTCTGATGACCATGAGATCTAAATCCCATGTAAATATAATCCGAGAAAAATACTATTATTGTTCCTAACACAACTGTTCCTAATAGTTTATAGAAACTCCGGCTTAATAATTCCGGCGCAGTGAATAAAACATGGAACACTGTCCTATGAACCTGCTGTTTGCTTCTAGCGAAATGTTCTATATTTTCACTCTTAAACAGTCATAGTCTAGACAAAAATGGCTTGCTTTATTTACTAGATATTGTCTGACAGTTCTGATTTCCTTGATACGGGAAACAACTACACTTCAATGTTTGGTTTCATCTAATGTGACCATCAGTTCTTACTGATCTAGTTCCATGTGGGCTGAACATCCATCACTTCAGGTGTGTTAACGATTGGTATGCACTCATGTAGGATACTTATACCATTCAGCTCCACCGAGCCATGGGTATCAGCTTCTTCTAGCACCGACCCATTTAGAAGGTGGCTGGCCAATCTTTCTGCATCATAATTTATCCGGGATCGGATTTTCCATTGGTTCCGGGTTCTTCATTCCAACCTGAGGAACCTGTAAAATAGATCATACAATTGGTGAAAGCCTCCCCGTCACTGATCTCTATTAGATGATCGTGGCCCCTGACCCTTGCTCAGTAAAATACAATGAACCTACTCTGTCAGGGACAGATGACTCAACCCATTGGTTATCAAGACAAGGAAAAAAAATCAACAAACAGAATGCGGAACCCCGCCCACCAGGGACACCTACGGGAATATCCCAATTATCCCTCATTACTCAATTCTCAACTAGTAAAGCTTATCAACATTTCACTAATCTATTTTCAACTAACAGAGCCAAGTATCACTCTAGTTTTAACAAGACCACAGCCTATATTAATTAGAACTAATTATAATAGGTTCTACCTTATGCAAACTATCCTCATTCCGGGATGACTGCTACACTTTGCCATAACGACACATGCTAGTTAATATTAAATTAAGCTAACACTGTAGAGCTCTCCCACAAACACGTCCATCATAATCCACGGTTTTGGTCAACACTGTTTCTCCCAATCATGGTTTATGGCAAAACCTAAAATTGGTCACGTGACGGTAGTCATTATGTCCACACAGGTGTTATTTGGGCATATCATCCATTGTCAAGAATCTATCCTCCCTGGCTTAGTCACTGTCAGAGTTGTCATCACTTGTTTTGACATCCCCAACAAGCTAGCGAGTTACTGTATGATCCCAACAACAGTTGTCAATAGCAATCTGCCAATCTGCGTGATGTCCGGAAACTCTATATGACAGATGGACTGTTTTCTTCCGAGCTGAGTACTTCCGCTTGTCTCTGACTGTTGATAAACTGTCAAAGCGATGTATGCATTCATCTCACTTCCGAATGTTCCTATTTTTGCTGACCAGATGTACAAGTACAGCTGTTATTTATGCCCGACCTGTTTGTGAACACGTGCAGCCACAACTATGAATGTTTTCTCTGTATTAGTTGAAACAATTGTCGCTTTGCAGATAGTCCGTTTAATCAGAAATCCTCTTATAGTAATCAGCTGGTCAAACGCGGTGTTTTATTTTGTGACATAGGCCCCCTCTTAAGAGAGTAGTCCATCTCACTCTTCTACACCGTGATTAATCCAGATGATTAATTCCTCTTCCTCAGGAGCTGGGTGTCTTGACAAGAAGTCCGCTCCAACATTTTCCTTCCCAGGAATGTACTCCACTGTGAAATTATAAGGTTGCAGTAACAACGACCAACGCATCAAATGGGCGTTGAGCTTCTGAGAAGTAGCCAGGAACATCAGGGGCTGATGATCCGACTGGACTCGAAACTTCACTCCATACAAATATGGCTGGAATTTTTGCACTGCCCATACGAGGGACAAGCACTCTCTCTCGACGGTTGAATAATTCCTCTCCGCCTGTAGAAGTTTCTTACTTGCGTATGCTACAGGTTTCAAAACCGAAGTATCGTCTTTTCCTTCCTGTAACAGAGCTGCCCCAATCCCAATCGCACTCGCATCCGTTCTCAACACAAATGGTTTGGAAAGGTCAGGGAGCTGTAATACATGTTTGTTGACCAAGGCCTCTTTTAACTGACTATAGGCATTCTCACATTCTGGTGTCCAAATGATTTGGTCCGGGAATCCCTTTTTCAAGGTTTCCGTCAATGGAGTTCCCAGTTCAGTGAAATGTGGGATAAATTTGTGGTAGAACCCATACAACGAGAGAAAAGATCGCACATCCTTCTTCGTTTTTGGCCTTGGTGCACTTCTGATTTTCTCCAGGTTCTTCTCTTCTGGGACAATGTGTCGTGGAGTGATGGTGTGACCTAGAAATTCCAGAGTCTGGTAACCAATCATGCACTTGGTTGGACGAGCAGTAAGTCCTGCTTCCTTGAGCCTATTAAACACTCTCTCCAAGGATTGTAAGTGGTCATCCAAGCTGTCACTGGAAATCAGAATATCATCCATGAATGAGATGATGGACGGATCCTGTAAAGGATCAAGTAAAGTCCTCATCATGCGTGTAAACACACTAGGTGCATTGCTGAGTCCAAAGGGCATGACCTTGAATTCGTAGTGTCCACTGGGTGTACTGAAAGCCAACAGTGGTCGAATCTCCGGTTTGACTGGTATCTGATAGTACCCCCGACTCAGATCCACCTTTGAAAAGTACCGAGCCTTATGGAGCCTAGCGAATAACTGCGTTGGATTCGGCAAGGGTTCCACCTGAAATTGTGTGTGACTGTTCAGAAGTCGGTAGTCTATACACAACCGGTGTTCTCCACTTGGTTTCCGTAACAAAACTACCCCTGCATTGTATGGGGATGTGGATGGTGCAATCACGTCATCCTCCAGCAGTTTCTCTATTTCCTCCTCCAGGGCCTTTTCCTTAGAGAATGGCACTGGGTAAACCTTTTGACGAACAGGCTCCTGTGTGGTCAAAGTCATCTCGAACTCCACCAACCTCGTTCGTCCTGGTTTATCAGTCAGTATCTCCTTATGAGACTTGAGAACCTGGGTTATCTTTTCCCTCTCCTGGGAGGTCAGATCAGGGTTCACTTGCACATCCCTATCGGTTTCCTGGTGTACCAAGGGATATTCCTTGCCCTCGCTGGTTCCCACTTCCGTCTCCACTACAACTGCCATTGCCATGAGGTGAGCTGCCTTGTCTCTGGGTCTCTCTTCGTATTTCCGCAAGAGGTTGATATGGAAAATCTTCGATTTTCCCCGGATCCGGATCTGATAGTTGGTTCTGGATATCACCCTTTCCACGGGAAATGGTCCTTGCCAACCTATCTCCAGTTTGTTGTTTCCCGTTGGGAGTAGCAACAAGACTTTGTCTCCCCCCTCTAGAGATCTTTCTTTAGACCTACGGTTGTAGTAAGCCGCATGTCTTTTCCTGGCCTTTTTCAAGTTTTGATTTGCCAGAGTCCATCCCTTGTGGAGTTTTTCTTTCAGTTCCTCCACGTATTTATAGGATGAGATCACTTCTTCTGACGTCCCCTCTTCAGTCCAACTCCTCAACATGGCTTCCAACGGTCCTTTGATTGGACGACCAAACAGCAACGTAGCGGGTGGTAGTCCTGTTGAGCCATGAGGAACTTCCCGATAGGCAAAAAGGGCTGCTGGGATATATTCATCCCACCTATCAAGTTTTTCCTGCGCTAGTTTCCTGAGCATTGTCATCAACGTGCCGTTGAAACGCTCTACTTGTCCATTGGCTTGAGGGTGGTAAGGGCTGATATGTATGTGGTTAGAGTGAAACACCCTAAATACCTCCTCCATGAGTTTTCCACAAAACTGAGACCCATTGTCCGTCAGAATCTGATCCGGAAAGCCTAATCTGGTAAAGGCCTCCATCAGTGCGTCCGCCACTCTTTTTGAGTCTATCGTGGTTAACGGTATGGCCTCACCCCACATTGTACAGCAATCCACCATTGTGAGTATATACATGTTCCTCTTCCTAGTCCTGGGAAGTGGACCCACGATATCGATGGCTACCCTCTCGAAAGGAGAGTTCATGATGGGCATCTCACCCAACACCACCGGTGCTGTCCAGTGTTTCGGTGCCACCCTCTGGCACTCAGGGCATGACTTCACATACCGACGCACATCATCTGTCATTCCCGGCCAATAGTAATGGCAGGAAATCCGCTGCATGGTGGCGGCAATACCCATGTGTCCACTAAAGGAGATGGTATGCCCCATATGAAGAATCTGGGACCGGTGAGCTTTCGGGACGACCAACTGACCGTATAGGTTGTCTCCCCTTCCTGCTCTCCTGTAGAGTATCCTATTCTTCATGTAGTACTGTCCCCGTCCTGGTGGATCAGCACTTTTCTGCAGCTTTCTGTAGCAAGGACGTAAAGTATCATCCTCACTCTGGGCAGTTCGTAGCTCCCCCGGCATTGGGTTAGTCACAATTGCTTCTGCCTCTTCCGTTCTCGTATGAGAGCGAGTCTGCATTGCTCCCATATGGATTGGCTCCCTGGGCATTCCCAGAAAGACATACCGGCAACCTAGGATTACTGGAAAAATGGGATCGGTCAATACAGCGGCCTTGATGGTGCCGGTGACGTACCTTGACCGAATCTCCACATTAGCAATGGGCAACTTAATGGCTACAGAACTCTTCTGTGCAGGCTGTATATCCAAGGTCTCACCTATGAATTGTTCTGGATGTACCAGATCCGCAGAAATCACGGCCTCCCCGTCCAGTCCTGTGTCGTATAAACACTCCACTTGACGACCGTTAACCTCTACCAATTCCACTACAGGTGGTTTTTCCTGGTCTGGAGTCTCTTCCTTGGCCTCGACCTGTTCGGTGGGCTCCACCTTAGGTTTCCCGGGGCACACGACGAATTGAGTGTCTCCTGACTTTCCCCTGCAGTCAATAGCGTTGTGCGTATTTGACTTGCATTGGTTGCACCATTTCCCTGTCCTAGATTTTCTATTGTCGGACTTGAGTGAGCTCTCCTGGTGGAGAGCTTCCTTGTTGACCTTGGCATTTTCCGTGACAACCTCCTTGGAAGTCACTTGACATGCTGCGAAGTGAGGGTTCTTAGCCTTCGATTTGCAATCCCTCGTATTGTGAGAGGGTGACTTACAAATTGAACACCACTTCTCCGACCACGGTCGTTTTGGTGTAGAGCTTGAAGTGTTCTTGCTTCCCTCCTTCTTCTTCTCTGAACTATCCTCTGATTTTTGCACATAAGGTTCCCACTTTTTGGTTCCTGAGTTTTTGGCTTTCTTCTTATCATGTTTCTCTTGACTTTTGGAGTTGGTGGAAAGGTTTTTCCCTGCCTCCCCATGTACCTCGACGAACCGTTCTGCTAATTTTGTCACGAGGTCAATACGTTCCGCTCCTTGTTCTCCCAGGAACGTCCTGAGAGGTTTAGACATTTGCTTCTTCAGCTGGTCGACCACCATGAGCTCTTCCAGACTCTCATAATCATGTGCGAACCCAGCCAAATCCATCCACTTATGGAGATACGATTTTAGACGCAAACTGTAGGCGGCAAACAACTCCCCCGGTTCTCGTTTCGCTGCTCGAAATTTTTTCCGGTAGGTATGTGGCGTAACCTCGAATCGTTTCAGCAGAGCCTTCTTTAATTCGTCGTAATTGTTCTCATGTCCTGGTGGCAGGCGAGAATAAACCTCATAGCCGGTCCCGCGTAATCCCTGGGATAGCTTGAGATTCCATTTGTTACGCTCCAGACCCATAGCAACAGACATTGCCTCGAAGCGTTGAAGGTACTGGTCAATCTTCTCTTTGTCCTCCTCGTAGACCGCTAAAGGAAACTTCATAGCATGGTACCCATGTCCACCTACTGGTGTTGAGCCTGGGATGGAGGAACCTCCAACTGCTCCATCAGTTTCTCCATTAGATTGACTCTTCAACTCGAGTTCCCTCATCCGGTACTCGTGCTCCCTTTTCTGAGCTTCTTGTTCAGCTTCCAGTTTCCTAGCTGCTTGCTCAGCTTCAAATTTCTTAGCTGCTTGCTCAGCTTCCAATTTCTTAGCTGCTTGCTCAGCTTCAAATTTCTTAGCTGCTTGCTCAGCTTCCAATTTCCTAGCTTCTTGGTCAACTCCATCCTTCTCAATTCCAACTCGGCCTTTCGATCTTCCCTTTCTGCTTGACGATACTCTCTCTCCACTTCCTGTATGTAATCCGTTAGAGCAGAACCCGACAATCCCATGTCTTCCCCCTTTGCCATTAATTCTGCTGTGCTTAGTTTAGGGGTGGCCATTTTACAGAGAGGTAAGCTAGCAGGTTGAGTAATATAACTGCAAATTAATATACAGATATATGACCAAGTACTATAAATCTAGATATTACCACACACAGCACATTCGCTCAGTGAAAAGAGTAGAATCAGGACCACAGACCTATGCAGACGTGTGAAGTGTGAGCAGGTAAGATATTAGTCCTAAACCCTATCCACATTCACTCTAGCTGGATTCTCCAATATGATATCTCCGTTTTATAACTAAGGATCCCGTGTCAAAAGACCCCGTTGTCAGAAGATCCCACTGTCAAAGGATCCCACTTGCAGGAGATCTCGCTGTCCAAGGATTCCGTTTACGAGAGATCCCGCTGTCCAAAGATTCCATTTACGAGAGATCCCGCTGTCCAAAGATCCCGCCATCGAGCCCCCAACAATGTCGTGTCCTCCTTTAAAGTGTCGTCCCTGGATTGAGGAGAGTCAACACCCACATTATAATATTTTCTCCCTATCAATATCCTACATTGATTACATTGAGGGTAAAGTTAAAGAAAGTCAAGTATACAGCAGGAAACCCTAAATATGACTGGTGCAAATTGAAAACTGACAAAGAAATACAAGATAATTTTAACATAGAAGTAAAGAACAAATTTGATATATTGTCTGATCTAGAGATCCTGTTTCAAGATGTAGATGATCAATGGGAAACGATGAAGAATTCAATCAGTTGCGCAGCAGAAAAAACTATTCCAAAAGTAAAGAAAGTGGGCCGTAAGACATGGATGACTGAAGAAATTTTACAACTAATGGAAACAAGAAAACAGAACAAAAATAATCCTGCCAAATATGAAGAAATTCACAGAAAAGTGAGAACCTTATGTAAGGAGGCAAAAGAAACATGGCTTGAGAAAAATTGCAGAGAAATTGAAAAACAACACAACAGTAACAATGCGAACCTAATGCACAAAAGAATTCAGGAGCTTACTAATCAAAGAACACGTACATCAGCAGGCTGCCTAAAGACAAAAGATGGAAGAGTCATAATAGAAAAAGATCAGATATTACATGAATGGTCAGATTACGTGAAAAACCTGTATGACGACAACAGAGACGAACAGTATGATGTTCAAAATAATAATGAAGGACCAGCAATTTTGAAGATGGAGGTTCAGAATGCTCTTAACCATATGAAATCTGGCAAGACCCCCGGTTCAGACAGCGTCACAACAGAAATGATTAATGCTTTAGAAGAATATGGAATAGATCAAGTTACCAGTCTGCTTAATACACGAGTTATGTAATTCTGTATTTATTGCAATCCCAAAGAAATCAGGAGCCTTGGAATGTGATCAACATCGAACAATTAGTATAATGAGTCACATCACGAAGATTTTGCTAAGAATTATCATGCAAAGAGTTAGGAGGAAAATACAACCTGAAATAGGAGAAGAACAATGTGGATTTGTGGAAGGCAAGGGTACAGTAAATGCTGTGTATATACTGAGAAACATAATCGAACGTTCTATAGAAGTAAACAAAGATCTACACCTTTGCTTTATTGACTACACAAAGGCTTTTGATAAAGTGAGACATGTCAACATGATAAGGATGCTTGAAGATCTACAAATTGATGGAAAAGATCTTAGACTTGTAAAAAACATATATTGGAAACAACAAGCTGCCATAAGAGTTGATAATGAAGTAAGCCAATATCAGCCTATTAAAAGGGGTGTGAGACAGGGATGTGTAATGTCTCCAGATCTGTTTTCCCTGTACAGTGAAAGTATTTTCAGAAATATTGAAGATATGGAAGGAATCAACATTGGGGGACGATGCATCAATAACATTAGATATGCAGATGATACAGTCTTGATTGCAGACAATGAACAGGACCTGCAAAATTTAGTAGATGCGATTGTGACACACAGTGAACAACTAGGGTTAGAATTAAATTGTAAAAAGACACAGATTATGGTCGTCACTAGGAAGGACGAAATACCACAATGTAATATACAAGTAAATGGGAATATTCTTCAACAAGTGAGCAGGTACAATTATCTCGGAACAGTAATAACATCTGATGGGAGATGCCTTGAAGAGATTAGAACAAGAATCGCCATGGCAAAAGTAGCCTTTAGCAAGATGAAAAACATATTGACCAATAAAAAGATGTCAATTGACACGAGAAAGAGAGTGTTGAGATGCTACATTGAGCCTGTACTTTTGTATGGATGTGAAGCGTGGACAATGAGCAGTCAGGCTGAAAAACATCTGATGGCTGTAGAGATGTGGTTTCTGAGGAAAATGCAAAGAATACCATGGACAGCCAGAAAGACCAATGAACAAGTCCTTCAAGAAACAAATGAAGATCGTAAATTGATTAGAGAAATTAGACGTAGACAGTCAAAAATTTTTGGACATGTTATGAGAAGAAATGGATTGGAGAATTTGGTGACAACTGGTAAGATCGAGGGGAACAGACCAAGGGGAAGATCTAGAAGCAAGTACCTGGATGGCTTGGCCTTGTGGCATAGTCGAGACAGAAACACGGAGCTGATCCACGACTCTGGTGATCGGGTGAGATGGCAGAACATGACCGCCCACGCTTACCGGCATGGCACATGATGGATGGATGGATGGATCAATATCCTGGAGAATCCACCAGCTTCCGTCCAACACACTCCATCAGCCTATGGACACCTTTCCCTATCACTCTCTCACTGTCGTACTATGCCCCCTCTCATACTTCCCCAACGCAACATACTCAACAACTCTTGCTTCTAAAAATTAATAAAGATTAATTTATTAAAAGAAAAGTGTAACGTATATGAGACGTGTATACGAAGAAAATGTGTGTCGTGTATTCCAATGTAAATGTATAGGTCAGACCACAGAGTTCATGTTCAGAGTCCACTCATCATGGCAAGGATCACACGACATCACAAGACTCATCACAATAGACCTCACCGAAGTCGTGTCCTTCTCTCCAGACATGTCCTCCTCCAGGAGCTCTGATGACCATGAGATCTGAATCCCATGTAAATATAATCCGAGAAAAATACTATTATTGTTCCTAACACCACTGTTCCTAATAGTTTATAGAAACTCCGGCTTAATAATTCCGGCGCAGTGAATAAAACATGGAACACTGTCCTATGAACCTGCCGTTTGCTTCTAGCGAAATGTTCTATATTTTCACTCTTAAACAGTCATAGTCTAGACAAAAATGGCTTGCTTTATTTACTAGATATTGTCTGACAGTTCTGATTTCCTTGATACGGGAAACAACTACACTTCAATGTTTGGTTTCATCTAATGTGACCATCAGTTCTTACTGATCTAGTTCCACGTGGGCTGAACATCCATCACTTCAGGTGTGTTAACGATTGGTATGCACTCATGTAGGATACTTATACCATTCAGCTCCACCGAGCCATGGGTATCAGCTTCTTCTAGCACCGACCCATTTAGAAGGTGGCTGGCCAATCTTTCTGCATCATAATTTATCCGGGATCGGATTTTCCATTGGTTCCGGGTTCTTCATTCCAACCTGAGGAACCTGTAAAATAGATCATACAATTGGTGAAAGCCTCCCCGTCACTGATCTCTATTAGATGATCGTGGCCCCTGACCCTTGCTCAGTAAAATACAATGAACCTACTCTGTCAGGGACAGATGACTCAACCCATTGGTTATCATCAGGCCAAGACAAGAAAAAAAAATCATCAAACAGAATGCGGAACCCCGCCCACCAGGGACACCTACGGGAATATCCCAATTATCCCTCATTACTCAATTCTCAACTAGTAAAGCTTATCAACACTTCACTAATCTATTTTCAACTAACAGAGCCAAGTATCACTCTAGTTTTAACAAGACCACAGCCTATATTAATTAGAACTAATTATAATAGGTTCTACCTTATGCAAACTATCCTCATTCCGGGATGACTGCTACACTTTGCCATAACGACACATGCTAGTTAATATTAAATTAAGCTAACACTGTAGAGCTCTCCCACAAACACGTCCATCATAATCCACGGTTTTTGTCAACACTGTTTCTCCCAATCATGGTTTATGGCAAAACCTAAAATTGGTCACGTGACGGTAGTCATTATGTCCACACAGGTGTTATTTGGGCATATCATCCATTGTCAAGAATCTATCCTCCCTGGCTTAGTCACTGTCAGAGTTGTCATCACTTGTTTTGACATCCCCAACAAGCTAGCGAGTTACTGTATGATCCCAACAACAGTTGTCAATAGCAATCTGCCGATCTGCGTGATGTCCGGAAACTCTATATGACAGATGGACTGTTTTCTTCCGAGCTGAGTACTTCCGCTTGTCTCTGACTGTTGATAAACTGTCAAAGCGATGTATGCATTCATCTCACTTCCGAATGTTCCTATTTTTGCTGACCAGATGTACAAGTACAGCTGTTATTTATGCCCGACCTGTTTGTGAACACGTGCAGCCACAACTATGAATGTTTTCTCTGTATTAGTTGAAACAATTGTCGCTTTGCAGATAGTCCGTTTAATCAGAAATCCTCTTATAGTAATCAGCTGGTCAAACGCGGTGTTTTATTTTGTGACACGGCCAAAGAAGAGAAGTAGTAAAAGAGAGAGAACCTCACACCGCCCTCAACTGACAAAACAAGATATAGTAATTAGATAAGAAGGTGCGAGGTCTTGGACAGAGGCAGAAGCTATTTTATAGATGTTCACACAGGAAACACCACGTTAGAGCCCAAGCAGTGAATTAAGGTGTTAGGTTGTAGTAGAAATAGTGGTTGTAAAAACTAAAAGAGACTAAACAAACAAATCAAGGACAAATAAACAAGCTCTTTATTTATTTCTTCTAACAGGACATGGATAACACATTTCATGTCAATAACAGATACAACAGACAACTGTATATATCAAACAACAACAGTAGGTAACCCCTAACCTATCAGCAGCACTTAAGACAACAGGGTACACCAAGTACCACAACACAGGTGCTCCAAACAATAGCTGGTTAGACTGACACAATAAAGAACTTTGACACAAGCAACACTGCACAGACCATACAGAGCAAGTACAGGTCATGGTCGGTAGATTGGGAAGTATACTCGCGCGGCGGTATATAGGACTACGCGACCCCTCGAGTGCCAGCTGTTATATACATGACCCCTTAAGTGCCAGCTGTTAATTACATGACCCCTTAAGTGCCAGCTGTCATATAAATCACCCCTCGAGTGCCAGCTGTTATATAAATGACCTCTCGAGTGTCAACTGTTATGTACATGTGCCCTCGAGTGCCAGCTGTTCTATACAAGATCCCTCGAGTGCCAGCGGTTCTATACATGACCCCTCGAGTGCCAACTGTTGTTTACATGAGCCCTCGTGTGCCAACAGGTTTATATATGACCCCTCGAGTGCCAGCTGTTCTATACATGATCCCTCAAGTGCCAATTGTTCTATACATGACCTCTCGAGTGCGAGAAGTCCTATTCATAACCCTTCGAGTGCAAGCTGTTCTATAAATGAGCCCTTGAGTGCCAGCTGTTATATACATGGCCAGCGAGTGCCAACATGTTCTATACATGACCCCTCGAGTGCCAGCTGTTCTATATATGACCCCTTAAGTTCCAATTGTTCTATACATGACCCATCGAGTGCGAGAAGTCCTATTCATGACCCTTCGAGTGCCAGCTGTTCTATAAATGAGCCCTTGAGTGCCAGCTGTTATATACATGGCCAGCGAGTGCCAACATGTTCTATACAAGAGCCCTCGAGTGCCAGCTGTTCTATACATGACCCCTCGAGTGCCAGCTGTTCTATACATGACCCCTCGAGTGTCAACTGTTGTGTACATGACCCCTCAAGTGCCTACTGGTCTATACATGACCCCTCGAGTGCCAGGTGTTCTATACATTACCCCTAGGGTGCAAGGTGTTATATACACGACCCCTCTAGTGCAAATTGGTCTATGCAAACATCGTCCTTTAGACAGAGTAGAACAGAGACGGACAGTTGATACCAGAGATGGAGGATGACAGTTGTTACCAGAGAAGGAGAATGACAGTTGAAGACAGAGACGGAGAATAACAGTTGAAAACAGAGAGGAACACGGACAGTTGATAACAGAGAGGAACACGGACAGTTGATGAAAGAGAGGAACAATGACAGTACTGACAGCCGAAAACAGCTTACAAAAGTGAACTGTAAACCTAACTCAATCAATAAGCCACGACCAGTAGACGGCTGATCGCCAACAGCAGCTTCACGCTGTGTGCCGGTTGTAGAGCCACGTCAGACCTGCTCTCGGCTGCCTTGTGTAACGCCGACCACTCTAGCACGTCAACTGCTCACCCACAGCCTATTGACATCAGTGGCTTCAAATAGACCTGACCCAGTTTTGTCTGCCTGGGCTTTCGTGAACGCGGGGTGAGGGAGATGGGGGGTTTGCCGCCAGTGACCTCGTGGGGCAGGTTTACGAACGCAGTGAGGGAGGGGGAACTGGATAGCAATCACAATAATGAATTAGCTAAGAGTGCACGCGGAGGGCGGGGTGCCCAATGGCTTGGCCGCTGACCTACAAGATGGCTGGCTATGGGATCAAATCCTCAATGACCGGGATGTTTGAAACATGTACCTGGGATGGCAGGTCCAGCCAACCAGACTGCACATCAGGAACTGTCATGGGGTGTTCAAACGATATTGAGCCATTCTGCCATTGAGTGATGATTGTTTATAACAGACATGGTGTCAACACATTGAGTGATGATTGTTTATAACAGACATGGTGCCAGCACATTGAGTGATGATTGTTTATAACAGACATGGTGTCAACACATCAACCATTGAGTGATGATTGTTTATAACAGACATGGTGTCAACACATCAACCATTGAGTGATGATTGTTTATAACAGACATGGTGCCAGCACATCAACCATTGAGTGATGATTGTTTATAACAGACATGGTGCCAGCACATTGAGTGATGATTGTTTATAACAGACATGGTGTCAACACATCAACCATTGAGTGATGATTGTTTATAACAGACATGGTGTCAACACATCAACCATTGAGTGATGATTGTTTATAACAGACATGGTGTCAACACATCAACCATTGAGTGAAGATTGTTTATAACAGACATGGTGTCAACACATTGAGTGATGATTGTTTGTAACAGACATGGTGCCAGCACATCAACCATTGAGTGATGATTGTTTATAACAGACATGGTGTCAACACATTGAGTGATGATTGTTTATAACAGACATGGTGTCAACACATTGAGTGATGATTGTTTATAACAGACATGGTGCCAGCACATCAACCATTGAGTGAAGATTGTTTATAACAGACATGGTGTCAACACATTGAGTGATGATTGTTTATAACAGACATGGTGCCAGCACATCAACCATTGAGTGATGATTGTTTATAACAGACATGGTGCCAGCACATCAACCATTGAGTGAAGATTGTTTATAACAGACATGGTGTCAACACATTGAGTGATGATTGTTTATAACAGACATGGTGCCAGCACATCAACCATTGAGTGAAGATTGTTTATAACAGACATGGTGTCAACACATTGAGTGATGATTGTTTATAACAGACATGGTGCCAGCACATCAACCATTGAGTGATGATTGTTTATAACAGACATGGTGTCAACACATTGAGTGATGATTGTTTATAACAGACATGGTGCCAGCACATCAACCATTGAGTGAAGATTGTTTATAACAGACATGGTGTCAACACATTGAGTGATGATTGTTTATAACAGACATGGTGTCAACACATCAACCATTGAGTGAAGATTGTTTATAACAGACATGGTGTCAACACATCAACCATTGAGTGATGATTGTTTATAACAGACATGGTGTCAACACATCAACCATTGAGTGATGATTGTTTATAACAGACATGGTGTCAACACATTGAGTGATGATTGTTTGTAACAGACATGGTGCCAGCACATCAATCATTGAGTGATGATTGTTTATAACAGACACGGTGTCAGCACATCAACCATTGAGTGATGATTGTTTATAACAGACATGGTGTCAGCACATCAACCATTGAGTGATGATTGTTTATAACAGACATGGTGTCAACACATCAACCATTGAATGATGATTGTTTATAACAGACATGGTGTCAACACATTGAGTGATGATTGTTTATAACAGACATGGTGTCAGCACATCAACCATTGAGTGATGATTGTTTATAACAGACATGGTGTCAACACATTGAGTGATGATTGTTTATAACAGACATGATGCCAGCACATCAACCATTGAGTGATGATTGTTTATAACAGACATGGTGTCAGCACATCAACCATTGAGTGATGATTGTTTATAACAGACATGGTGTCAACACATTGAGTGATGATTGTTTATAACAGACATGGTGTCAACACATTGAGTGATGATTGTTTATAACAGACATGGTGCCAGCACATCAACCATTGAGTGAAGATTGTTTATAACAGACATGGTGTCAACACATTGAGTGATGATTGTTTATAACAGACATGGTGCCAGCACATCAACCATTGAGTGATGATTGTTTATAACAGACATGGTGCCAGCACATCAACCATTGAGTGAAGATTGTTTATAACAGACATGGTGTCAACACATTGAGTGATGATTGTTTATAACAGACATGGTGCCAGCACATCAACCATTGAGTGAAGATTGTTTATAACAGACATGGTGTCAACACATTGAGTGATGATTGTTTATAACAGACATGGTGCCAGCACATCAACCATTGAGTGATGATTGTTTATAACAGACATGGTGTCAACACATTGAGTGATGATTGTTTATATCAGACATGGTGCCAGTCAGTCGCATGACAGAATGCGGAGGGGTGACCTGTCCCCTCCCTCGCCATCTGTACTTTGTGGCTGTTGTCTGGAGCACAACTTCTTTATGCTGGCCAGTCTTCCCCCCCCCCCCTACCCCCTCCTGGCCGTCTGTACATTGCGGCTGTTGTAAGCTGGCCAGACTTCCGTGCCATACTGTACATTGTGGCTGTTGTAAGCTGGCCAGACTTCCGTGCCATAGTGTACATTGTGGCTGTTATAAGCTGGCCAGACTTCCGTGCCACACTGTACATTGTGGCTGTTGTAAGCTGGCCAGACTTCCGTGCCATACTGTACATTGTGGCTGTTATAAGCTGGCCAGACTTCCGTGCCATACTGTACAATGTGGCTGTTGTAAGCTGGCCAGACTTCCGTGCCATACTGTACATTGTGGCTGTTATAAGCTTTGTCTTTTACTCTTTACATCAACTTCCATGTGTGTTGGAGCTTCTTCATCTACTTGCCTGGTGTGTTGGTGTTATTTCATCTACTTGCCTGGTGTGCTGGTGTTATTTCATATACTTGCCTGGTGTGTTGGAGCTACTTCATCTACTTGCCTGGTGTGTTTGGTGTTATTTCATCTACTTGCCTGGTGTGTTGGTGTTATTTCATCTACTTGCCTGGTGTGTTGGAGCTACTTCATCTACTTGCCTGGTGTGTTGGTGTTATTTCATCTACTTGCCTGGTGTGCTGGTGTTATTTCATATACTTGCCTGGTGTGTTGGAGCTACTTCATCTACTTGCCTGGTGTGTTGGTGTTATTTCATCTACTTGCCTGGTGTGTTGGTGTTATTTCATCTACTTGTCTGGTGTGTTGGTGTTATTTCATCTACTTGCCTGGTGTGTTGGAGCTACTTCATCTATTTGCCTGGTGTGTTGGTGTTATTTCATCTACTTGCCTGGTGTGTTGGTGTTATTTCATCTACTTGCCTGGTGTGTTGATGTTATTTCATCTACTTGCCTGGTGAGTTGGTGTTATTTCATCTACTTGCCTCGTGTGTTGGTGTTATTTCATCTACTTGCCTGGTGTGTTGGAGCTACTTCATCAACTTGCCTGGTGTGTTGGTGTTATTTCATCTACTTGCCTGATGTGTTTGTGTTATTTCATCTACTTGTCTGGCGTGTTGGTGTTATTTCATCTACTTGCCTGATGTGTTGGTGTTATTTCATCTACTTGCCTGGTGTGTTGGAGCTACATCACCTACTTGTCTGGTGTGTTGGTGTTATTTCATCTACTTGCCTGATGTGTTGGTGTTATTTCATCTACTTGCCTGGTGTGTTGGTGTTATTTCATCTACTTGTCTGGTGTGTTGGTGTTATTTTATCTACTTGCCTGGTGTGTTGGTGTTATTTCATCTACTTGCCTGGTGTGTTGGTGTTATTTCATCTACTTGCCTGGTATGTTGGTGTTATTTCATCTACTTGCCTGGTGTGTTGGAGCTACTTCATCTACTTGCCTGGTGTGTTGAAGTTATTTCATCTACTTGCCTGGTGTGTTGGTGTTACTTCATCTACTTGCCTGGTGTGTTGGTGTTATTTCATCTACTTGCCTGGTGTGTTGGAGCTACTTCATCAACTTGCCTGGTGTGTTGAAGTTATTTCATCTACTTGCCTGGTGTGTTGGAGCTACTTCATCAACTTGCCTGGTGTGTTGAAGTTATTTCATCTACTTGCCTGGTGTGTTGGAGCTACTTCATCTACTTGCCTGGTGTGTTGGAGCTACTTCATCTACTTGCCTGGTGTGTTGGAGCTACTTCATCAACTTGCCTGGTGTGTTGAAGTTATTTCATCTACTTGCCTGGTGTGTTGGAGCTACTTCATCTACTTGCCTGGTGTGTTGAAGTTATTTCATCTACTTGCCTGGTGTGTTGGTGTTACTTCATCTACTTGCCTGGTGTGTTGGTGTTATTTCATCAACTTGCCTGGTGTGTTGGTGTTATTTCATCTACTTGCCTGGTGTGTTGAAGTTATTTCATCTACTTGCCTGGTGTGTTGGTGTTACTTCATCTACTTGCCTGGTGTGTTGGTGTTATTTCATCTACTTGCCTGGTGTGTTGGTGTTATTTCATCTACTTGCCTGGTGTGTTGGTGTTATTTCATCTACTTGCCTGATGTGTTGGTATTATTTCATCTACTTGTCTGGTGTGTTGGTGTTATTTCATCTACTTGCCTGGTGTGTCGGCGCTCTTTACGGACACCATAAATACCCAGTTGGACCCCAGTTGGACCCCAGTTGGATAATATAGAGGATCCTGATGATGGCAAAAGCCTCTTTGACTTCTGGGAAGTGTATTGATTGTCCTGTGTCCACAGATGAGGGCACATGCACGTTTCTCAAGTTCATTATCACTTTCCTTGCGGACACGGACAAGAGTAGACCATTGTCCTGTCTGAGGACAGGGACAAGAGTAGGCCATTGTCCTGTCTGAGGACATTTCCAGGTTACAGACCACACTCACTATAACATTATGATGGTGCTTCCGTGTTGGTGCACTGAGCTGTGAAACTCATTTTAAAATCTGAAAGTGGAGATGTGAGTATTTATGGTGTTTTACAGATCGAGGAAGATGTTGCTTAATTAATTCAGTCGATCTATTGATCGATCAATTGGTCGATAAACGTATAAACCAATCAATCAATGAGTCAACGAAAAATCAAATAATCAGTCATCCAACCGATCAACCAATTCAAACATCTATCAATCAATGAACGAATTAACAGAATCATTCCATCAACCTATCACTGAGCCCATCAATAAACCAATCAATCAACAATCTTATCCACCAGTGAACCAACACACCAGTCAATCAATCAATCAATCAATCAATCAGTCAGTCAATGAATCAATCAAATAGAACAGCAGTCTTGTACTTTTCTAGATCGTGCCAAGACGAATAATTAATGTTATAACTGGTTGGTTGGAGAGAGCCGCGACACTTCTTCAACAATTCAGAATGTTTTTTTTCTTTTAAATTACCTAACAAGGGAAGTAAGCAAGGTTAAGATTGTATAACCCGGTTACCACCAAGGGTGATCTTGACCGCTGGTCACTGTTTTGTGCTTCAGGAGATATTGTTGCCGTACATTATTCATGTCTATAATTGTCGGATAATACCATCTTGTTCTGGTACAGTGTGCATTGTGTGAGCCGAATGGAGTCATTCTGTTTTCATGTCCACTCTACATATCACGGACTTTGCTGGCTACACGTCTCAACTCTCCACTGTTGTAATACGGGCATTGCTGGCTACACGTCTCAACTCTCCACTGTTGTAATACGGGCATTGCTGGCTACACGTCTCAACTCTCCACTGTTGTAATACGGGCATTGCTGGTTACACGTCTCAACTCTCCACTGTTGTAATACGGGCATTGTTGGTTACACGTCTCAACTCTCCACTGTTGTAATACGGGCATTGCTGGCTACACGTCTCAACTCTCCACTGTTGTAATACGGGCATTGCTGGCTACACGTCTCAGCTCTCCACTGTTGTAATACGGGCATTGCTGGCTACACGTCTCACCTCTCTGCTGCAATACGGACACATCACATCCCAGACATGCCAGTATCTGACACATCACATCCCAGACATGCCAGTAGCTGACACATCACATCCTCCATGCCCCTGGACTCGCACTCCTCCAGCTCCTGTAACGCCTCCGCCATCACGGAACACATCCAGTTGACATACACGACCTTCAGCTCTTCAAGATCGTCCAACGTCTGCTTCAAGACCCAGTTTCGTCTCTCCAGGTTTGTCAGCTCCTGTCATAGAATGTGACAAACATTATATTAGGTTTATCAGTTCCACTCATAGAATGTGACAAACATTATATTAGGTGTATCAGTTCCACTCATAGAATGTGACAAACATTATATTAGGTTTATCAGTTCCACTCATAGAATGTGACAAACATTATATCACATGTGTTAGTTCCTGTCATAGAATGTGAAAAAGACATTATATTATATTTGTTAGTTCCTGTCATAGAATGTGAAAAAACATGATATATTTCTGCTTCTGGGAAGGGGAACAACTTCTGACGATCAGAAATATCCTGTCGTGATTGCTCCGCGGCGAAGTTTTTATCACTGTAGAAATTATACATATGTGTCCTCTGATTATATATTAAACATATCAAAGTTATACATATGTGTCCTCTGATTATATATTAAACATATAGAAATTATACATATGTGTCCTCTGATTATATATTAAACATATAGAAATTATACATATGTGTCCTCTGATTATATATTAAACATATCAAAGTTATACATATGTGTCCTCTGATTATATATTAAACATATCAAAGTTATACATGACGCCAGTGCAGCTTGTAATCGTTAATGTTTATGCGCGAAATGGGAAGGTCGACGTGCGACAATGGCAGAATTTGTTCGATATGGATGACAGGCATATCATCTACAGTGGGGACTTCAATGCCAGAGGCAGTCAATGGGGGAATTGCATCACCAATAGACAGGGAGAAGATCTGGAGGACGCCCTGGCATCTGCTGTCCTAATCTGTCTGAATGATGGGAAGGTCACTAGAATAGCCATTCGACCAGGTGACTCTAACAGCGTCATTGACTTGGCTCTGGTGTCGCCCACCATCGCACCAAGGTGCCGGTGGGGCACACTGGGATACCAAGACAGTGACCACTACCCTTGTATCATCCTGATCGAGAAAGACAGGGCCAGGAGTCAAAGAAACAAGACAAATGTCTTCCTGTAAGACAACACTGGTCAAGACGCCATAAGCAAGATCAGAAGAAGAAAACTAACTTCCTCCGGCAGGAGACAAGAAAGATAGTTGCAGCCACCATGGTGGAATGGAGAGGTCGAGAAGGCATGGCTGGGAAAGAGGCAGGCTGTCAAAGACTGGCAAAAAGCCAGAAAGGCTAACATGCCACAGGTTGAGTTGGCGAACCTGAAGACTGAGGTCCACAGGACGATGACTTTATTCAAATCCTGCGACAAACAGGCCAAGGCCGAGAAATGGGACGAGTTCTGCAGGAAGGTGTGCTCCGAGCGATCTCTTACGACATTCTGGCGCTTCCATAAGAGCATGAACGGTGCTGCACAACGTAGGGGTATTCCAGACTTTCAAGGCACAAACCTTCACATGGAAAAAGTCGGATGCGGATAAAGGTAAGGCCCTTCTTGCACGCTGCATAGAGCAGACTGATCAGAAAGACGAGCCCGCCAGACAGAGGACCACAACGACACTCTCTCAGTTGTGCGAGAGGGTCGGGACAGACAAAGAATGCATAATCACAGCTGAGACAATACGTGCGATGCTCAAGAAATCACCTAACACCGCCCCAGGCCCAGACGGCATCCGATATGGTGACCTACTGGTGATATCAGATGATGACATGGAAGAACTGGCCAGGGAATTCAACACCAGTATCCAGAGGGGTCAGGTCAAACAAGAATGGCTACACAGCTACTTGCTGCCACTGCCGCTGCCAAAACCGAACAAAGACCATTCCAAGATAAGCGGCTACAGAATCATTACGATGCAGAACACTGCTGGCAAGCTACTGGAGAAAATTGTAGTACACAGACTTACTTGTGACTTGGAACAACTCGGCTGCTTCCCGCCCACACTTGGAGGATACAGACGCAACAAAGAGTCATGGCTGAATGCAGCGGTCTTTGCTCAAGATGTTTACGAAGGATTTCAGGTCAGAGAAGAGACATGTGCGGCCTCCATAGACTTAGAGGACGCATACAATAAAGTACCCTTCGGGCATTTGATGCAAACCCTCCTCAGACTGAAAGTGTCCCCTCACCTTGTACGATGGAAAGCTGCAGTCCTGCTCCAAAGGAAGGTGGTGCTAAGATGCGGGAGTTGGTCCTATGAGCCGATAACGATATGTCCAGGATTGCCGCAGGGTTCACCACTGTCACCAGTACTATTCAACGTGTATACGGTGCCGATCACTGAACAACAGTTGGACGGGAGGGGTAGGACTCTGTCATTTGCTGATGACATTCTCGTGTATCGACAGGGTCGAGACAGACAGGCGATTGCCAATGATATGCAGGGCGAACTAGATCGAATTTCCTGATGGTGTGCTGATACCAGTGCCCTTGTTAACCCTACAAAGGCATCGGTTACATGGTTCTCCCTAAACAACCATATTGTGAACACAGACCTGCCAGCAGTGAGAATGGATGGGAGCATTTTGAGTAGAACCCAGTCGATGACATATCTTGGCGTGAGGCTTGATCGTAGCCTGTCTTTCAGAGATCATGTCGATTATGTCATAACAAAAGCTCGAAAAGGTTTGTCAGCAATGAGAGTCATAGCGACTGCCAATATCGAGCAAAGACTGCTAATACTTCTGTTCCAAGGACTGGTGCTTTCACGCATCGAGTATGCCCTGGCCATTCTTACTGTCAGCCCTACACAGATTGGAAGACTTGAAAAGGTACAAAACGAAGCCATGCGCATCATTTTGGGCTGCACGAGAGACACCAGCTGTGTAGCAGGAGATACCTCCTTGTCTTCCCGACAATGGAACACAGGATCAAGATCTGGAGATCTCGTGCATACTTAAAAATAAGTGCAGATGAGCAGCACCCTCTGTATGACGCTATATTCAGAGAAAAGGGTGACAGGCTAAAGAGGGGCAAATCATGGATATGGTCGGGCCGAAGATATGACCAGACAGGTCTGCAGTCTTATTAGTATCAACCCCGGCGAGGAATGGGTGCCTGTGCCTCCAGCTTTTAAGTACACTTTCTCCTGCATTATCACACTCGACAGACGATGCAGAGAGCAGAACCCTGCCGCTGTCAATGCAGAGGTCAACGCGCTCATCTATGAACACTCAGATAGCCCCGAAGTGCTCGTCTCTACAGATGGATCTGTTGTAAAGCAGCAGAGAAGTGCGTGGGCATTTACAGCCCGTTCAGCGGGCGGAACCGTTCAAGAATCCAGTGGTGCCCACTCTATGACCACGAGCAGCATGACGATGGAGGTGATGGCAGTTACACAGGCTTTCATATGGCTGGAATCACAGCATTATACCAACGTGTGTGTACTAAGTGATTCAATGAGCATGATTCAGATAAACTGGCTGGCTCTGCATCCCCTGCAGATGGCCAGCCAGGAGACTCCATGAGGATCGCGCCGATGTTATTAACATTCTTAAAGAGATGTCGAGAACAGAGTGCTTTGACGTCAGTGAATCCACATCGTTGTCCAGGATGAAAGACTTGGAAGTAAGAATTGGCACTGCCAGGCACGAGAGGTACAACGAGGGGCCTCGTGAACCAACACAGAACTATTAGCCACAGGACGCTGATGCATATGCTGGGGGGGGGGGGAGGATCTGAGCACCTATGGACCTATCCGGAGTCCAATGAAGATGCCCCAACTGATAAATGATAATATCCAGTAATCGGTTTCTGTTTTAGTGCGATCTTGAAATAATCGGGGAATTTAACATAACGAGTATTCTATATATACTTTAAATGGAGACACCTAAACAAGAAAACGAAAATTAACGGGAAAACATCTCCGGTAAAATACGGCAAACATAACCGCTGTATCTACTGCAAGGGTTCGCAATGCATTAGGTACTATTATTAGTACTGAAACTACGGCAAACGATTAGCATCAATACAAGCGCAGGAGACGTGACTGGGCCAACGCCAACCGCCTCATTGGATGCCCCCCCCCCCTTTCCGGCTGGATGCCCGGGAGGCCGTCGCACCCCCTGTACACCCCTTTGCACGCCACTGGCCTGCGTGCCCAATTCTTAACCCTTTGAAAATAAAGTTTGTTCGTTCGACATTCTCTCTCTCTCTCTCTCTCTCTCTCTCTCTCTCTCTCTCTCTCTCTCTCTCTTTCTCTCTCTCTCTCTCTCTCCCTCTCTCTCTCTCTCTCTCTCTTTCTCTCTCTCTCTCTCCCCTCTCTCTCTATTTCTCTCCCTCTCTCTCACGCCCACCAACCCCCACACACATGAACGTACAGCTTCCAGTGACCCCTGCTCCGCCCGCCTCCTGTCCCTGTGGCTGGCCGCCGCCTTCCTGTTGAGCTCCAACCTCCGCTGCTTCCTGTGATGGTCTTCCTCGGTTAGCTGTGGACAGACAGGTGTGTGTTTGGGTCAAGTGTGTTGGCAGACAGGTGTGTGTGTGGGTCAAGTGTGTGGACAGACAGGTGTATGTGTGTGGGGGGGGGGTCAAGTGTGTGGACAGACAGGTGTGTGTGGGGGGTCAAGTGTGTGGACAGACAGGTGTTGTGGGGGGTCAAGTGTGTGGACAGACAGGTGTATGTGTGGGGGTCAAGTGTGTGGACAGACAGGTTTGTGTGGCGTGGGGGGCAAATGTGTGGACAGACAGGTGTGTGTGGCGTGGGGGTCAAATGTGTGGACAGACAGGTGTGTGTGAGGGGTCAAATGTGTGGACAGACAGGTGTGTGTGGGGTGGGGGTCAAATGTGTGGACAGACAGGTGTGTGTGGCGTGGGGGTCAAATGTGTGGACAGACAGGTGTGTGTGGCGTGGGGGTCAAATGTGTGGACAGACAGGTGTGTGTGAGGGGTCAAATGTGTGGACAGACAGGTGTGTGTGGGGTGGGGGTCAAATGTGTGGACAGACAGGTGTGTGTGGTGTGGGGGTCAAATGTGTGGACATACAGGTTTGTGTAGGGTGGGGGTCAATTGTGTGGACAGACAGGTGTGTGTGGAGGTCAAGTGTGTGGACAGACAGGTGTGTGTGGGGCGGGATCAAATGTTTGGACAGACATATGTTTATGTGTGTATGTTGCGCGTATGTGTGTGTGTGTGTGTGGGTGCGAGAGGGGGGGGGGGGTCATGCCAGACCTCCTTACACTGGTTATTTTTATGAAATGTATTGGTGATGGTCGTTCAGAAATCAATGGCAAACTACTGAACTTAAACTTGCCCAGGAATCACAAACAGCAGTAAAATGCTGGGGATGACTGTTATGTCCTGTAAAGGATGTGCAACTAACTTAACTAACTAGTTAATTATTTCTCAAATCACTAGTTAAGTATTTCAAATATCGATAGTTAAAAATTTCACATATCGCTAGTTAAATATTTCCCATATCACTAGATCTGCCCCACATCATTAATTAAGTATTCCACACATCACTAGATCTGTCCTACTTAATTAGTTAAGTATTTCACATATCACTAGTTAAGTATTTCACACATCACTAGTTAAGTATTTCAAATATCGAAAGTTAAGTATTTCGCAGATAGCTGGTTAAATATTTCACAGTTTCACATTGTACATAGTTCACATATCACTAGTTTAAGTATTTCACACATGGCTAGTTAAGTACCTCACACCTCACCAGTTAAGTATTTCACACATCGCTAGTTAAGTATTTACATATTGGTAGTTAAGTAGTTAATAGATCTACAGTTAAGTATTTCACACATTAATGATTAAGTATTTCACACATCACTTGTTGAGTATTTTCCATATCGATGGTTAAGTATTTAACGCTAGTTAAGTATTTCACACATTGCTAGTTAAGTATATCACACATCACTAGTTAAGTATTTCACACATCACTAGTTAAGTATTTTACACATTGCTAGTTAAATATTTCACACATAAGTAGTTGAGTATTTCACACATCACTAGTTCTGTCCGATATCGCTAGTTAAGTATTTCACAAATCGCTAATTAAGTATTTACTTATCGATCGTCAAGTATTTCACATATCACTATTTAAGGATTTTATACATGGATAGTTAAGTATGTCACAGATGGATAGTTAAGTATTTCATAGAACGCTCCACGCATCACTATTTAAGTATTTCACAGATGTAATTAAGTAGTTCACGCACCAGTAGATGCCACAACTGAGGCAACAGCTATCAGTGCCCATCAGTACAGACTGACTCATTTGCCAGACAAAGAAAATAGAAGCCACATGTGCTCACCTTATAGCAGGTCTTGGCCGGTGACGTCAGCTGGCAGAGAGTTCTCCCCTCCAGGCCAATCCTTGACAAAATGGTGCTCTTCAGCTCGTCCTTGACCCCCGGCGCTTTCCCGCCAGCACCGGGCATACCTGCTGTAGTCTGCGCGGAGGTCACACCAGGGACATGGGGAAGTCCCGCTCCAAACACACTTGCTGCAGTCTGCGCGGAGGGCACACCAGGGACATGGGGAAGTCCCGCTCCAAACATACCTGCTGCAGTCTGCGCGGAGGGCACACCAGGGACATGGGGAAGTCCCGCTCCAAACATACCTGCTGCAGTCTGCGCGGAGGGCACACCAGGGACATGGGGAAGTCCCGCTCCAAACATACCTGTATACCAAGCCTTTTTGTCTCGCCTGGGTATGGTCGTTTCTACAGCTTCCCGATCATACCCGGGCAGACATCTGTCGTCAAATACAGTGTTATACCTGGTCTTAGTCGTTGATTGATCAGCATGACAGGTGAGCGTACCCTTGTCATCTACTGCCCCGCTTCCTGCTATCTCAAATGTGGAATCTGCCAGGGTCCTTGGAGAACACAGCACTTCCCTGACATTCACCTGATTGTCTATGGGACTTTCTGTTGACCAGGCGATTGGCTGGCTGTGTCTGCAACTCATGTTGATGCCAGTTCGTGGTGAACTGTGAGCATTGCTGATCAGCTTCCGTTGATGTTGGTGGGGATGTTGTCTTGGCCCTGGTCTGGAGTCTGCTAACTGCTGCTGGCGACATGTGTCAGCTTGCTGTCTGTACACACGTTGCAGTTGGCAGGGTTTAGAATGTTGGTGTTGTTTGCTGGGCCACAAGAGCTGGCAGGTACTAGAATGTTGGTGTTGTTTGCTGGGCCACAAGAGTTGGCTTTGTGCCTGTGTCCAGATGTCTGACACAGGTGCGGATCGACCAGCCAGCCTTGGGTTCTGGTGAAGATTGGAGTGCGGCAGGGAGTAACTGCTCTCTGAAGAGCAACAATCATGGTGAATCGTATCCTTGTGCTCCACGTGCCCATGTTGTGTGACAGCATCGTTTACGCTCAGCCTACTTCTGACTACCGGAGAGTCGCTTCCAGAATTATCTGCCCATGATGCTCCAGAAGCCAACTTTCTGTTGACGTCAGTTTCCGGCCTGTTCTGTCTAAGACCTGATTCCACGGAAGATCTCCCTGGACTCGGACTGCCAGCCTCGATCTGGTGAGAGAGGTGGAGCTTCTGGGGAGGGACAGCTAACATATATGAGAAATGGACATTTGGAATGCGTGAGGGATGACCATTTGGTATGTGTGAGGGATGCCCATTTGGTATGCGTGAGGGATGACCTTTTGGTATGTGTGAGGGATGGATCTTTGCCATGTGTGAGCAGTTCACATGTGATATTTCTGAGGGGCGGAAGTCCGGCAAATCTGATAGGTAAACAACTGAGGCATGTGAGGAACCAGTGCTTGCAGTTTGTGAGAACTTGGCATTTGACATGTGTGAGGAACGAAGAGCTGACATTTGTGAGGGACTGACGAGTGGCATCGGCAAGGCGGGGACAAGATTGTGGCATCCAGGTGACTGAAGCAAGCTCAACTCAGCAGACGAGATGGAGGAGTCACGCGAGAGGGATCCCGCTGGCATTACTGTACCAGGCTCCACGGAAATAGCAACCACGTGACCATCCACATCGGTGCTTGTCGATCCACTCTGAAGACTGACCCCACTCTGAAGACTGACCCCACTCTGTAGACTGATCCCACTCTGTAGACTGACCCCACTCTGTAGACTGACCCCACTCTGTAGACTGACCCCACTCTGAAGACTGACCCCACTCTGTAGACTGATCCCACTCTGTAGACTGACTAGGGAGTCGCCAACACCGGAAGAACACCTCAACCAGAATGCCTGATCAGGTTCCAAGAAACGCCGTTTCCCTTCACTGACAGCCATCTTGTTGCTAGGGAAGCCGTCAGGCCTGTGGATACAAGCCGTCTGCAGGACGTGGATGTCTTCGTGGTTGCCTTCTCTACAAACAGGTTTCCTTGTCTACAGATAGGAACACAGGCAAACAGTAACACAGATAGGAGCACAGACAGATGGGAGCACAGACAGATGGGAGCACAGATAGGAGCACAGACAGATGGGAGCACAGATGGCAGCACAGACAGATGGGAGCACAGATAGGAGCACAGACAGATGGGAGCACAGATAGGAGCACAGACAGATGGGGGCACAGATAGGAGCACAGACAGATGAGAGCACAGACAGATGGGAGCACAGACAGATGGGAGCACAGACAGACAGTAACACAGATAGGAGCACAGACAGACAGTAACACAGATAGGAGCACAGACAGATGGGAGCACAGACAAACAGTAACACAGATAGGAGCACAGACAGATGGGAGCACAGATAGGAGCACAGACAGATGGGAGTACAGATAGGAGCACAGACAGATGGGAGCACAGACAGATGGGAGCACAGACAGATGGGAGCACAGACAGATGTGAGCACAGACAGGAGCACAGACAGATGGGATCACAGATAGGAGCACAGAGAGATGGGAGCACAGATAGGAGCACAGACAGATGGGAGCACAGATGGGAGCACAGACAGATGGGAGCACAGATAGGAGCACAGACAGATGGGAGCACAGACAGATGGGAGCACAGACAAACAGTAACACAGATAGGAGCACAGTCAGATAGGAACACAGACAGATGGGAGCACAGATAGGAGCACAGACAGATGGGAGCACAGACAGATGGGAGCACAGATAGGAGCACAGATAGGAGCACAGATGGGAGCACAGACAGATGGGAGCACAGACAGATGGGAGCACAGATATGAGCACAGATAGGAGCACAGACAGATGGGAGCACAGATGGGAGCACAGACAGATGGGAGCACAGACAGATGGGAGCAAAGACAGATGGGAGCACAGATGGGAGCACAGACATATGGGAGCACAGATAGGAGCACAGACAGATGGGAGCACAGACAGATTTGAGCACAGACAGATGGGAGCACAGACAGATGGGAGCACAGACAGATGTAAACACAAATAGAAACACAGACAGATCGGAACACAGACAGGCGGAAACAGACAGTAACACAGATAGGAGTACAGACAGACAGTAACACAGATAGGAGTACAGACAGACAGTAACACAGATAGGAGCACAGACAGACAGTAACACAGATAGGTACACAGACAGACAGTAACACAGATAGGAGCACAGACAGACAGTAACACAGATAGGAGTACAGACAGGCAGTAACACAGATAATAACACAGACAGATGTAAACACAAATAGAAACACAGACAGATCGGAACACAGACAAGCGGAAACACTGACAGCTGGGAACACAGACAGATGGGAACACGGACAGATAGGAACACAGAGAGATGTGAACACAGTCAGATGGGAAAACAGACAGATGGGAACACAGATAGGAACACAGGCAGGTGGAACACAGACAGTTGGGAACACAGACAGTTGGGAACACAGACAGTTGGGAACACAGACAGTTGGGAACACAGGCAGTTGGGAACACAGACAGTTGGGAACACAGACAGTTGGGAACACAGACAGTTGGGAACACAGACAGACAGGAACACAGACAGACAGGAACACAGACAGATAGGAACACAGACAGACAGTAACACATACAGACAGGATCACAGACAGACAGGTTCACAGGCAGACAGTAACACAGACAGACAGCAACACAAGCAGACAGGAACACAGGCAGACAGTAGCACAGACAGACAGTAACACAAACAGACAGTAACACAGACAGACAGTATCACATACAGACAGTAACAGAGATAGACAGGAACACAGACAGACAGGTTCAGAGATAGACAGGAACACAGACAGACAGGTTCAGAGACAGATATGTTCAAAGACAAACAGTATCACAGACAGACAGTAACACAGACATGATTGATTGATTGATTGATTGATTTCTTCTTCTTCTTCGTTCATCCAGAGTTGTTTTTTTTTCGGATGTGATTGCGTTGTGCCTGTTTACAGCAAAGCTGCGTTCTTGCGCCGTTAGGCCGACACATCCGACTTCTGCGGGCATTTGTTGACCGGGTTAACCATCCCGGGGGTTTCTTAGGACGTTTTATTCTCTCTGTTGCGGTGTTATCCCCCATCCCAGCTGGCCCATATAGAACAGCCAAAGACATCCTGGTCAGCCCTCAAGGGAAGGCAGGGACCATGGGCATTCCCCGCCATCCAAGGAGACTTCCATACTTGCAGAGCCGACACACAGCGCTCTGGTACTGGGCTCACCCAAGGAATCGTCACGTCCTGCACATGGCTGCTTAGCCTCACTTCCGTATATTGGGTCTTCCGTTCACCATAGGCTGTTCTTCCGGAAACCAGAAGAATGCAGTCTGCATTCACACAGTGAGCTTTCGATTCGGACTTTCCACGTAATGGATTTGCTATCCAAGCAATATTCCATTTTGTGCCACTAGGACACTTTTCCACCTTTTATGAAGCCCACACAGCGAGCTTTCGATTTGGACTTTCCACATAATGGATTTGCTATCCAAGCAATATTCCATTTCGTGCCACTAGGACACTTTTCCACCTTTTATGAAGCCCACACAGCGAGCTTTCGATTTGGACTTTCCACATAATGGATTTGCTATCCAAGCAATATTCCATTTCGCGCCACTAGGACACTTTTCCACCTTTTATGAAGCCCACACAGCGAGCTTTTGATTTGGACTTTCCACATAATGGATTTGCTATCCAAGCAATATTCCATTTCATGCTTCTGGGTCTTCATGCACCTTTAAATGTCAACCTGCATGTAGTTAAAGTAAGCTGCGGTCAACTTGAGCTTGTTTATATCTCCATAGAGCTTGTCCTCAAATGAAGCAGGTGTGGGTCAAAATATCTTTCTCTGTTCTGCATATATTGGGCAATCCTGCAGCAAATGTTTTGCTGTCATTTTTCCAGTTCGACAATTACATTCATCGGTATCTCCTATCTTTAGTTTATTGAACAAGTGGTATTTCAGCCTGTTATGTCCTGTGCGGAGTCTGAAGATTGCTACTTGTTCTCTTCGGTCGAGTTTGTAATATGCATCATCCTTCTGGTGGCCTGGATGCTCTGATTTCCATTTGGTTCTATAAGTGCTTTTTATCAACCTCTTTGCCTCATTATAGGTTATGTCTATGTCAGGCTGTGGTAGTCGTCCGCCCTCTTTTGCCAGTCTGTCAGCCTCTTCATTTCCAGGTATACTGCAATGTGATGGGATCCACTGTATTACAACTTTTTTGGATTTCTGGCATAGACCATGGAGTGCTTCTCTTAGGTCAGTTAGTTCTGTGCTGTTATTGCTCTTCAGTATTGAGACAGCTGATTTTGCATCTGTGAAGATAGCTATTTGCTTCTCTTTATTTTCCTCCATCAAGAGCATTTCTGCTGCAGTTTTCAGAGCCTCTACCTCCGCTTTGAAGTTACTTGAAAATTTTCCAGTTGCCACTGAATGTGTTTTTTTTTCACTCCATTATTTAAATTTAGGAGAATTCCTCCTCCTCCATTCTCTATTGAATTTTTGGCTGATCCATCTGTACATGCATAGGTCCAATTGCTGCTTGGGTAATGTTCTTTTATGTAGTTTAGGGTTATTACTCTTCTTTCAGTTTCATGCTGAGTGTTCTTTTTCTCAATACCAGGAATGTTTTCTATCATCTCAGGCAGTTGCTGCTGTCTCCAAGTTGGGAACTTGTGTGCATTGTACCAGCTAGCTATGATTGCCATTCATTGCCTTGCTCTTGTTCGATTTTTCTCAACCTGTGTTTTCCATGTCAGGCGACGATCAAAGGTGACTCCTAGATAGTTTGGACTTTCTTCATGGCGCAATATTTTTCCATTAAATACCAGCTTAGGTTGCTGAGTTTTATTTGAGAGGGAGAACACTGTGCATGTTGTTTTCTCCTCACTTATCTTCACTAGCCATGATTTTGACCAGTCCTCTAGTGCTAATAGGGCTTGCTGTATTCTGCTGTTAGCTGTACTAATATATTCTTCAGATGTCCGTATGGCTAGGTCATCTGCAAAGGATGATGTGTGTACTCTGGCTGGAAAATTTGCCGTGATGTCATTTATATATGCTAGGAATAATGTTGGTGAAAGAACTCCTCCTTGGGGGACACCTTGCTCCAACAGCATCATTTTGCTGGTTTGTCCTTGGACTTTTGTCCTGGCAGTTCTGTTCTCAATGTAGTGTCTGATCCATTTGTACATTTTCCCACAAACATGCATTTTTTGCAGTTTTACTTTCAGTCCTTCCTTCCATACTTTATCAAATGCTTTTTCTAAATCTATCCAGACCGCTAGTGTGTGCTTTTTCTCTTGGAAGGCATCCTCTACATCCTGAGCTATATAGGTTATTTGATCTTCAGTTGATCTGTACTTTCTGAATCCTGCTTGGTGTGGTGTTAAGAGTTGGTTTTCTTCCAGATGCCATGTTAGCCTGCCATTGATAATGCGTTCCATTAATTTTCCTACACAGCTAAGTAGACTGATAGGTCGATAGCCATTTGGTTCTTCCAGGTCTTTTCCTTTCTTTGGGACTGGTATTAGTATAGCTTCCTTCCATGCCTGTGGGACTATTCCCCTCTTCCAGCTGTAATTTAGGACTGCTAGTAGTTTCTTTTTTGTCTTAGTGCCTAGTCCTATTAGCATTTCATTTGTGATTCCATCCTTTCCTGGTGATTTCTTCTTTTTTAGGGTATTCATTGCCTGTTCCATTTCTTCCATTGTTAGATTTGCCATCATATATTCTGCTGCTGTCTCTGTATTACTATGATGTATCTGTTTATCTTTGATTGCTTTCTTCTGTTCAGTTGTAATATCAATGTGGTTTGCACTGGCATAGTGTTCCATTAGTGCATTTGCAGCCATTTTTCCTGTAAGCAAGGCATTTTCTTGTTTAATTATTATTTGTTTGTTTCTAAGTCCTTCATTGTTCACGGCTTTCACTAGTTTCCATAGTTTGTTTCCATCCCTGTCAAAATTCAGGTTTTCTGTTTTTTCCCTCCAACAATCTCTTGTTGTTTGATTTACTGTTCTTTTATATTTTGCTGAAATGGCTTTGAGAGAGATGTTCGCTTCAATTGTTTGTTCTCTCTCTGCGGTCTTCCTGGCATCTTCAACTTTGTCCTCCAAAATTTGTAGTTCTTCAGTCCAGTATGGTTTGTAATTTTTCCTCGCTCCTCTTGGTATAGACTCAGTGGCCGCCTGTATTATTGCTCTGTTTAGATTTTCCACCATTTGCTTTATGTTCCCATATCGTGTATTTATGTTTTCACAATATTTGTCTGTTAGTATGGCAAATCTGTCCCAATCTGCTCGTTTGTAATTCCAGCGGGGCAAAGGCTTTTGCTCCTGTGGAACATACTCCATATTCATTACAAGCTTGATTGGTCTGTGGTCACTACCTGCTAATTGGTCAAGCACATGGCGATCGATTTTGTGGAGGATGTCTCCTGTGCAGAAAGCTTAGTCTGGAGTAGAAGTGGTAAACCATCTTCTGGAGTAGAAGCTCGGTGTGTCATCCGCTTTGTTGAGTAGATGGAGATTTGAGTCTATTTCCCAGTCCTCCACTTCATCTCCTCTGTTTTCAGTATCTGGGTATCCCCATCTTTCTGAACGGCTATTAAAGTCTCCGACAATAATGCAATTTGTGTCAGTTATTTTCATGTTTGAGAGTGTAAGGTCCTTATCTGCTGGGCTATACAGATTGTAGATTCTTATTTTCACGTCCTTTATCATTATATCAACACCTATAATTTCCGTTTGGTTGTCAGAGATCACAGATACTTCGCTGCAAGGTATTGTATTTCGTGTAAGTATTAGAACTCCTCCTTTGTGTCCTTCGCGGTCGAAACGTGTGGCCTGATATCCCTCGACTGAGAATTTGCGATTGGCGTTGAGGTGTGTCTCTTGAATGCATGCCACATCTATTTTATCTTTATGAAGACGCTGTGTTAGGGAGACTTTCTTGTTGTAAACTCCTTCGGCATTCCACTGTAGTATGTTGAGTGTCCGGGGTTTTTGGTCAATATCTCTTAACCTACTCCTCTGTGCCTCGACTCCACAGCACAGGGGAAGGTGACCACCAGTAGTCATGGGTGGAACCCCTCGAGACAGGGGGCCCGGCACTATCACCGCCTGATGGGACTTCACGGGATTAGCACCATAACGATTAATTTTAATTTGTGACATCATGAATTAAGTTACGTTGCACTGCTTTGTCAAGCCGATGGCTCAGTACATCTGATTTCGACAAGCATTTGTTCGGGGTGCTTTCCCTAGCCTTTGACTGTCCTCAGTCTACCTACAAGGCAGCAGGTTTGTGCGTCACTTCGTCTGGTCCCTCTCCCTTGACCTGTCCGACATGGGTGACCCTACCAGTAGCTGTGCTACCATCGGCATAGCTCTTGGGGTCATTGGAACATACAAGCCCCTCTACCTCGTCAAGGTGGATACACGGCAGAGGGGGATTGATTGATTTAGGGACCGACATCACAGCATTCGGGCCATTCCCATAAGCGCTCCGTCCCCATCCACAGCAGCCAGCGAAGAGTTCCAACACTAATAGTTCCAGTAGCAATCTGATTATATGTCCGTCTCGCCTTTCCTCTGAGCGTCGAGCGTCGGCCAGATCCCCTCGTCACTCCTCGCTGCCTCATTCTTGCCAGACCATGGTGATCTATTTGCTCCTCCGAGGTGTAGCCTACACGTGCTCCCACAAGGCCGCAACCACGACTGCCTTGTCATGCATCAATACGCACGAGAGACACCAGCTGTGTAGCAATGAGATACCTCCTTGACTTCCCGACAATGGAACACAGAATCAAGATCTGGAGAGCTCGTGCATACTTAAAAATAAGTGCAGATGAGCAGCACCCTCTGCATGACGCTATATTCAGAGAAAAGGGTGACAGGCTAAAGAGGGGCAAATCATGGATGGGTCGGGCGGAAGATGTCGTCAGACAGGTCTGCAGTCTTACCAATATCAACCCCTGCAAGGAATGGGTGCCGGTGCCTCCAGCCTTTAAGTGCACTTTCTCCTGCATTATCACACTCGACAGACGGTGCAGAGAGCAGAACCCTGCCGCTGTCAATGCAGAAGTTAACGCGCTCATCTATGAACACTCAGATAGCCCCGAAGTGCTCATCTATACAGATGGATCTGTTGTAAAGCAGCAGAGAAGTGCGTGGGCATTTACAGCCCGTTCTACGCGCCGAACCGTTCAAGAATCCAGTGGTGCCCACTCCATGACCACGAGCAGCATGACGATGGAGGTGATGGCAGTTACACAGGCTTTCATATGGCTGGAATCACAGCATTATACCAACGTGTGTGTACTAAGTGATTCAATGAGCATGATTCAGAAGGTCGAAGCTGGATCTGTACGTAGACAGTGGACTGAATCGCTGCGGAAGTCTGTTGTCCGTAAAGTCACCTTCATCTTCGTCCCGGGACATGCGGGAGTCGAGGGAAATGAACGAGCTGACAAACTGGCTGGCTCTGCACCCCCTGTAGATGGCCAGCCCATGGATCGTGCCGATGTTTTTAACGTCCTTAAAGATTTGGCGAGAACAGAGGATTTTGACGTCAGTGATTCCACATCGCTGTCCAGGATGAAAGACCTGGGAGTAAGAATCGGCACAGCCAGACGCGAGAGGTACATCGGGAAATCAAAGTGCCTCGTCAACCAACACAGAACTGGCACTATTAGCCACCGGGCGCTGATGCATATGCTGGGGGGAGGATCTGAGCACCCATGGACATGTCCGGAGTGCAACGAAGATACCCCAACTGATAACTGATAACTGATAACGGCATCAATACTCCACCAAGTTTTGCAGAGCCAGCCAATCTGTCCGCCTGTTCATTACCCAGCACACCGGCATGCCCCTGAGAAATGAACCAGACGATGCTTGTCACCCTTGACCTCCGAAGCGAAGCAAGCCACTCTGCACGAAGCCTGCCTGCCCTCACCCTACTCAGCATGCTTTCTGAGTCAGTTACAATCACGATGTGTGTATGTATCATGTTTTCTATCCAGCGGAAACTGCACTGACTGCCTCCACCTCCATTCTTAAGCTAGATGTTGTGTCATCATACGCCAGGCTCCCCAGCACCAAACGCCGACCATTAGTTTTTGCCAAGAACCCCCAGGCACTTCTCCTACCTCTCAACATCGAACCATCTGTGTAGATAATCACATCACCTGGGCGAGCATTATCCTGACAGTAACACAGACAGACAGTAACACAGACAGACAGTAACACAGACAGACACTAACACAGGCAGACAGTAACACAAACAGACAGTAACACAGGCAGACAGGAGCACAGACAGTAACACAAACAGACAGTAACACAAGCAGACACAAACACAGGCAGACTGGATCACAGACAGACAGTAACATAAACAAACAATAACACAGACAGACAGTAACACAGACAGTCTGTAACACATACAGACGGTAAAAAGGCAGACATGCAGGAGCACAGACAGACAGTAACACTGGCCGTCAATAACACAGACAGACAGTAACAGAGATAGACAGGAACACAGACAGACAGGTTCAGAGACAGACAGTAACACAGAAAGACAAGAACACAGACAGACAGTAACACAGACAGACGGTAACACGGGCAGACAGTAACACAGACAGACAGTGATACAGACAGACAGTAACACAGGCAGACAGTAACACAGACAGACATTGACACAGACAGACAGTAACACAGAAAGACAGTAACACAGACAGACATGATCACAGACAGACGGTGACACAGACAGACAGTAACACAGACAGACATGGTCACAGACAGACAGTAACACAGACAGACAGTAACACAGACAGACATGGTCACAGGCAGATAGTGACACAGAAAGACAGTAACACAGACAGACATGATCACAGGCAGACGGTGACACAGACAGACAGTAACACAGACAGCAACACTGACAGACAGACACTCAGGCTAGAAGTCCAGAGAATGTGCCTAACTCACCACAGAGCTGTCAACAAAACCTAGGCAATGCCTACAGACGCCTGTATTTAACGCGCGCCTATGTTTGTCCAAGACCAGCCGGAAGTTGATTCTGGGATATCTAGATTCCGGTAGATGCCCGGGAACTACCGGGTGTGGTTTACCATCGTCTGTCTTATCAGTGGAACCGACAGTCTGTGTGTGGGTCAGTGTGTGGGTCTGTGTGTGGGTCAGTGTATCAGTGGAACCGACGGTCTGTGTGTGGGTCAGTGTATCAGTGAACCGATGGTCTATGTGTGGGTCAGTGTATCAGTGGAACCGAGGTCTATGTGTGGGTCTGTGTGTGGGTCATTGTGTGGGTCATTGTGTGGGTCAATGTGTGGATCTGTGTGTGGGTCAGTGTGTGGGTCTGTGTGTGGGTCAGAGTATCAGTGGAACCCACGGTTTATGTGTGGGTCAGTGTGTGGGTCAGTGTATCAGTGGAACCCACAGTCTATGTGTGGGTCAGTGTGTGGGTCAGTGTGTGGGTCAGAGTATCAGTGGAACCCACGGTCTATGTGTGGGTCAGTGTGTGGGTCAGTGTATCAGTGGAACCCACGGTTTACGTGTGGGTCAGTGTGTGGGTCAGTGTATCAGTGGAACCCACCGTCTATGTGTGGGTCAGTGTATCAGTGGAACCCACGGTCTATGTGTGGGTCAGTGTATCAGTGGAGCCGACGGTCTATGTGTGGGTCAGTTTATCAGTGGAACCCACGGTCTATGTGTGGGTCAGTGTATCAGTGGAGCCGACGGTCTATGTGTGGGTCATTGTGTGGGTCAGTGTGTGGGTCTGTGTGGGGGTCAGTGTATGGGTCATTGTGTGGGTCTGTGTGTGGGTCTGTGTGTGGGTCATTGTGTGGGTCAGTGTGTGGGTCATTGTGTGGGTCATTGTGTGGGTCTGTGTGTGGGTCAGTGTATCAGTGAAACCCACGGTCTGTGTGTAGGTCATTGTATCAGTGGAACCCACGGTATATGTGTGGGTCAGTGTATCAGTGGAGCCGACGATCTATATGTGGGTCAGTGTATCAGTGGAGCCGACGATCTATATGTGGGTCAGTGTATCAGTGGAGCCAATGTCTATGTGTGGGTCAGTGTATCAGTGGAACCCACGGTATATGTGTGGGTCAGTGTATCAGTGGAACCCACGGTATATGTGTGGGTCAGTGTATCAGTGGAGCCGACGATCTATGTGTGGGTCAGTGTATCAGTGGAACCCACGGTATATGTGTGGGTCAGTGTATCAGTGGAGCCAATGTCTATGTGTGGGTCAGTGTATCAGTGGAGCCGACGATCTATATGTGGGTCAGTGTATCAGTGGAGCCGACGATCTATATGTGGGTCAGTGTATCAATGGAGCCGACGATCTATATGTGGGTCAGTGTATCAGTGGAACCCACGGTATATGTGTGGGTCAGTGTATCAGTGGAGCCAATGTCTATGTGTGGGTCAGTGTATCAGTGGAGCCGACGATCTATATGTGGGTCAGTGTATCAGTGGAACCCACGGTCTATGTGTGGGTCAGTGTATCAGTGGAGCCAATGTCTATGTGTGGGTCAGTGTATCAGTGGAGCCAATGTCTATGTGTGGGTCAGTGTATCAGTGGAACCCACGGTCTATGTGTGGTTCAGTGTATCAGTGGAGCCGACGATCTATATGTGGGTCAGTGTATCAGTGGAGCCCACGGTCTATGTGTGGGTCAGTGTATCAGTGGAGCCAATGTCTATGTGTAGGTCAGTGTATCAGTGGAACCCACGGTATATGTGTGGGTCAGTGTATCAGTGGAGCCGACGGTCTATGTGTGGGTTAGTGTATCAGTGGAGCCAATGTTTATATGTGGGTCAGTGTATCAGTGGAACCCACGGTCTATATGTGGGTCAGTGTATCAGTGGAACCCACGGTCTATGTGTGGGTCAGTGTATCAGTGGAACCCACGGTATATGTGTGGGTCAGTGTATCAGTGGAGCCGACGATCTATATGTGGGTCAGTGTATCAGTGGAGCCGACGATCTATATGTGGGTCAGTGTATCAGTGGGACCCACGGTCTATGTGTGGGTCAGTGTATCAGTGGAACCCACGATCTATGTGTGGGTCAGTGTATCAGTGGAACCCACGGTATATGTGTGGGTCAGTGTATCAGTGGAACCCACGGTATATGTGTGGGTCAGTGTATCAGTGGAGCCGATGATATATATGTGGGCCAGTGTATCAGTGGAACCCACGGTATATGTGTGGGTCAGTGTATCAGTGGAGCCCACGGTCTATGTGTGGGTCAGTGTATCAGTGGAGCCAATGTTTATGTGTGGGTCAGTGTATCAGTGGAACCCACGGTATATGTGTGGGTCAGTGTATCAGTGGAACCCACGGTATATGTGTGGGTCAGTGTATCAGTGGAACCCACGGTATATGTGTGGGTGTGTATCAGTGGAGCCGACGATCTATATGTGGGCCAGTGTATCAGTGGAACCCACGGTCTATGTGTGGGTCAGTGTATCAGTGGAGCCAATGTCTATGTGTGGGTCAGTGTATCAATGGAACCCACGGTATATGTGTGGGTCAGTGTATCAGTGGAGCCGACGATCTATGTGTGGGTCAGTGTATCAGTGGAACCCACGGTATATGTGTGGGTCAGTGTATCAGTGGAGCCGACGGTCTATGTGTGGGTCAGTGTATCAGTGGAACCCACGGTATATGTGTGGGTCAGTGTATCAGTGGAGCCGATGATCTATATGTGGGTCAGTGTATCAGTGGAACCCACGGTATATGTGTGGGTCAGTGTATCAGTGGAGCCAATGTTTATGTGTGGGTCAGTGTATCAGTGGAGCCGACGATCTATATGTGGGTCAGTGTATCAGTGGAACCCACGGTCTATGTGTGGGTCAGTGTATCAGTGGAACCCACGGTATATGTGTGGGTCAGTGTATCAGTGGAGCCGACGATCTATATGTGGGTCAGTGTATCAGTGGAACCCACGGTATATGTGTGGGTCAGTGTATCAGTGGAGCCAATGTTTATGTGTGGGTCAGTGTATCAGTGGAGCCGACGATCTATATGTGGGTCAGTGTATCAGTGGAACCCACGGTCTATGTGTGGGTCAGTGTATCAGTGGAACCCAC
The DNA here is from genome assembly GCA_963921405.1 of Cepaea hortensis. Taxonomy (NCBI): domain Eukaryota; kingdom Metazoa; phylum Mollusca; class Gastropoda; order Stylommatophora; family Helicidae; genus Cepaea; species Cepaea hortensis. The sequence continues at coordinate 133,484,957 of OY992881.1, read as the reverse complement.
GGTCTATATGTGGGTCAGTGTATCAGTGGAACCCACGGTATATGTGTGGGTCAGTGTATCAGTGGAACCCACGGTATATGTGTGGGTCAGTGTATCAGTGGAGCCGACGATCTATATGTGGGTCAGTGTATCAGTGGAACCCACGGTATATGTGTGGGTCAGTGTATCAGTGGAGCCAATGTTTATGTGTGGGTCAGTGTATCAGTGGAGCCGACGATCTATATGTGGGTCAGTGTATCAGTGGAACCCACGGTCTATATGTGGGTCAGTGTATCAGTGGAACCCACGGTATATGTGTGGGTCAGTGTATCAGTGGAACCCACGGTCTATATGTGGGTCAGTGTATCAGTGGAACCCACGGTATATGTGTGGGTCAGTGTATCAGTGGAACCCAAGGTCTATATGTGGGTCAGTGTATCAGTGGAACCCACGGTATATGTGTGGGCCAATGTATCAGTGGAACCCACGGTCTATATGTGGGCCAATGTATCAGTGGAATCAGCATGTTTATGTGTGGGCCAGTGTATCAATGGATCCAGCATGTCTATATGTGGGTCAGTGTATCAATGGATCCAGAATGTCTATGTCTTTCTGTCTGAAGGCAAGGTGAATCCACGCGATTGTGCATCTGTCTGGAGGCAAGGTGAAGCCTTGCGGCTGTGTATCTGTCTGGAGGCAAAGTGAAGCCACGAGCTTTTATCTGTCTGGAGGCAAGGTGAAGCCACGCCATTGTGCATCTGTCTGGAGTAAAGGTGAACCACGCCATTGTGCATCTGTCTGGAAGCAAGGTAAAGCCATGTGGTTGTGTATTTGTTCTCTCCCGGTCCACGGGTTGTGTATCTGCTCTCTCCCGGTCCACTGGTTGGGTATCTGTTCTCTCCCGGTCCACTGGTTGTGTATATGCTCTCTCTCCCATCCACTGGTTGTGTATCTGCTCTCTCCCGGTCCACTGGTTGGGTATCTGTTCTCTCCCGGTCCACTGGTTGTGTATATGCTCTCTCTCCCATCCACTGGTTGTGTATCTGCTTTCTCACCGTCCACTGATTGTATGTTATTTCTCCCGGTCCACGGGTTGTGTATTTGTTCTCTCCCGGTCCACTGGTTGTGTATCTGCTCTCTCCCGGTCCACTGGTTGTGTATATGCTCTCTCTCCCATCCACTGGTTGTGTATCTGCTTTCTCACCGTCCACTGATTGTATATGTTATTTCTCCCGGTCCACGGGTTGTGTATTTGTTCTCTCCCGGTCCACGGGTTGTGTATCTGCTCTCTCCCGGTCCACTGATTGTGTATCTGTTCTCTCCCGGTCCACTGGTTGTGTATATGCTCTCTCTCCCATCCACTGGTTGTGTATCTGCTTTCTCACCGTCCACTGATTGTATATGTTATTTCTCCCGGTCCACGGGTTATGTATTTGTTCTCTCCCGGTCCACTGGTTGTGTATCTGCTCTCTCCCGGTCCACTGGTTGTGATCTGCTCTCTGTCCCGGTCCACTGATTGTGTATCTGCCCTCTCTCGGTGCACTGGTTGTGTATCTGCTCTCTCCCGGTCCACGGGTTGTGTATCTGCTCTCTCCCTGTCCATGGGCAGACATTGACAACATTCAAACAGTAACCGGTTAGCACAGGGAAGTGAATAGAGAAACATGGCAATGTTGTCACTTGTGTGTTGAGCCAATAACTGCTCCAGATAGTGGATACAAATTGTCCCGCCTAAAGTGATAGTTACCCAGGAAGTGATACGGGTCACTGATGTGATAAGTGCCCAGCGAGATAAACGTTATCCACCCGACTTATTGAAGGTTATTATAATAGTGGAATAGGCCACTTGCAACGGCTTGCCTTTTTGGGCTTGTACGCATTAAGGAATGAACTACATTGCCTTTTCTGTTGTAGATATGACAATCAGTGTACACAAATATTCTATATACGGCCATGATTCTGGCCCTCACTATAATAACACCTTAGCTGCTGTAGGAGGTAGCGCCCGATCACTAGCCTCGTCTCATTGACGCCTCCTCCTCCTCCTCCTCCACCTCTTCTTCTTTTTCTTCTTCTTCTTCGGATGCCTGGGCACAAATCGGCTATCATGCCTCTGCACCGCCTCTGTCATCTGCTAGTTTGGTGTTGTTGAATGTACTGCGAAATGCTGGATAGCTGTCTACATTCATGTTTCTCTGTCATCCTCTGCCTCTCTTGTTCAGTATTCCCCCCCCCCCCCCAGACATGTTTCTCTGTCGCCCTCCGCGTCCCTGCTTCAGAATTCCACCACATAAAGCGAATTTGCTGGAGAGGACCCCGGACCATGATTTGGAGGTGCTGGAGAGGACCCAGGACCATGTCTTGGAAGTGCTAGAGAGGACCCAGGACCATGTGCTGGAGAGGGCCCAGGACCATATGCTGGAGAGGGCCCAGGACCATGTGCTGGAGAGGACCAAAGACCATGTGTTAGAGGTGCTGGAGAGGACCCAGGACCATGTGTTAGAGGTACTAGAGAGGACCCAGGACCATGTGCTGGAGAGGACCCAGGACCATGTGTTAAAGGTACTAGAGAGGACCCAGGACCATGTGCTGGAGAGGACCCAGGACCATGTGTTAAAGGTACTAGAGAGGACCCAGGACCATGTGCTGGAGAGGACCCAGGACCATGTGTTAAAGGTACTGGAGAGGACCTAGGACCATGCGCTGGAGAGGACCCAGGACCATGTGTTAAAGGTACTGGAGAGGACCCCGGACCATGATTTGGAGGTGCTGGAGAGGACCCAGGACCATGTCTTGGAAGTGCTAGAGAGGACCCAGGACCATGTGCTGGGTCACACCACCACCAGGTCATGTCTGTGACTGGGTCACACCACTATCATGCCTGTGACTGGGTCACACCACTACCATGCCTGTGACTGGGTCACACCACTACCATGCCTGTGACTGGGTCACACCACCACCATATCTGTGACTGGGTCACACCACCACCATATCTGTGACTGGGTCACACCACCACCATGCCTGTGACTGGGTCACACCACCACCATGTATGCGACTGGGTCACACCACCACCATGTATGTGACTGGGTCACACCACCACCATGTCTGTGACTGGGTCACACCCCTATCATGCCTGTGACTGGGTCACACCATCACCATGTCTGTGACTGGGTCACACCACCACCATGTCTGTGACTGGGTCACACCACCACCATGTCTGTGACTGGGTCACACCACCACCATGTCTGTGACTGGGTCACACCACCACCATGTATGTGACTGGGTCACACCACCACCATGTCTGTGACTGGTTCACAAAACTATAATGCCTGTGACTGGGTCACAATATCACCATGTCTGTGACTGGGTCACACCACTATCATGCCTGTGACTGGGTCACACCACTACCATGCCTGTGACTGGGTCACACCACCACCATGTCTGTGACTGGGTCACACCACTATCATGTCTGTGACTGGGTCACACCACCACCATGTCTGTGACTGGGTCACACCACCACCATGTCTGTGACTGGGTCTCACCACCACCATGTCTGTGACTGGGTCACACAACCACCATGTCTGTGACTGGGTCACACCACCAGGTCATGTCTGTGACTGGGTCACACCACCACCATGTCTGCGACTGGTTCACACAACTATAATGCCTGTGACTGGGTCACACCATCACCATGTCTGTGACTGGGTCACACCACTACCATGCCTGTGACTGGGTCACACTACCACCATGTCTGTGACTGGGTCACACCACTATCATGTCTGTGACTGGGTCATACCACCACCATGTCAGTGACTGGGTCACACCACCAGGTCATGTGTGTTACTGGGTCACACCACCACCATGTCTGTGACTGGGTCACACCACCACCATGTCTGTGACTGGGTCACACCACCAGGTCATTTCTGTGACTGGGTCATACCACCACCATGTCTGTGACCTGGTCACACCAGCACCATGTCTGTGACTGGGTCGCACCACCAGGTCATGTCTGTGACTAGGTCACACCACCACCATTCCTGTGACTGGGTCACACCACCACCATGTCTGTGACTGGGTCACACCACCACCATGTCTGTGACTGGGTCACACCACCACTATGTATGTGACTGGGTCACACCACCACCATGTCTGTGACTGGGTCACACCGCTATGATGCCTGTGACTGAGTCACACCATCACCATGTCTGTGACTGGGTCACACCACTATCATGCCTGCGACTGGGTCACACCACTGCCATGCCGGTGACTGGGTCACACCACTACCATGCCTGTGACTGGGTGACACCACCACCATATCTGTGACTGGGTCACACCACCACCATGTCTGTGACTGGGTCACACCACCACCAGGTCATGTCTGTGACTGGGTAAAACCACTATCATGCCTGTGACTGGGTCACACCACTACCATGCCTGTGACTGGGTCACACCACTACCATGCCTGTGACTGGGTCACACCACCACCATATCTGTGACTGGGTCACACCACCACCATATCTGTGACTGGGTCACACCACCACCATGCCTGTGACTGGGTCACACCACCACCATGTATGCGACTGGGTCACACCACCACCATGTATGTGACTGGGTCACACCACCACCATGTCTGTGACTGGGTCACACCCGTATAATGCCTGTGACTGGGTCAAACCATCACCATGTCTGTGACTGGGTCACACCACCACCATGTCTGTGACTGGGTCACACCACCACCATGTCTGTGACTGGGTCACACCACCACCATGTCTGTGACTGGGTCACACCACCACCATGTATGTGACTGGGTCACACCACCACCATGTCTGTGACTGGTTCACACAACTATAATGCCTGTGACTGGGTCACACCATCACCATGTCTGTGACTGGGTCACACCACTATCATGCCTGTGACTGGGTCACACCACTACCATGCCTGTGACTGGGTCACACCACTACCATGCCTGTGACTGAATCACACCACCACCATGTCTGTGACTGGGTCACACCACTATCATGTCTGTGACTGGGTCACACCACCACCATGTCTTTGACTGGGTCACACCACCACCATGTCTGTGACTGGGTCTCACCACCACCATGTCTGTGACTGGGTCACACAACCACCATGTCTGTGACTGGGTCACACCACCAGGACATGTCTGTGACTGGGTCACACCACCACCATGTCTGTGACTGGTTCACACAACTATAATGCCTGTGACTGGGTCACACCATCACCATGTCTGTGACTGGGTCACACCACTATCATGCCTGTGACTGGGTCACACCACCACCATGTCTGTGACTGGGTCACACCACCAGGTCATGTCTGTGACTGGGTCAAACCACCACCATGTCTGTGACTGGGTCCACCACCAGGTCATGTCTGTGACTGGGTCAAACCACCACAATGTCTGTGACTGGGTCCACCACCAGGTCATGTCTGTGACTGGGTCACACCACTACCATGTATGTGACTGGATCACACCACCAGGTCATGTGTGTGACTGGGTCAAACCACCACCATGTCTGTGACTGGGTCCACCACCAGGTCATGTCTGTGACTGGGTCAAACCACCACCATGTATGTGATTGGGTCCACCACCAGGTCATGTCTGTGACTGGGTCAACCACTACCATGTATGTGACTGGGTCACACCACTATCATGCCTGTGACTGGGTCAACCATCACCATGTCTGTGACTGGGTCACACCACTATCATGCCTGTGACTGGGTCACACCACTACCATGCCTGTGACTGGGTCACACCACTACCATGCCCTGACTGGGTCACACCACCACCATATCTGTGACTGGGTCACACCACCACCATGTCTGTGACTGGGTCACACCACTACCAGGGCATGTCTGTGACTGGGTCACACCACTATCATGCCTGTGACTGGGTCACACCACTACCATGCCTGTGACTGGGTCACACCACTACCATGCCTGTGACTGGGTCACACCACCACCATATCTGTGACTGGGTCACACCACCACCATATCTGTGACTGGGTCACACCACCACCATGCCTGTGACTGGGTCACACCACCACCATGTATGCGACTGGGTCACACCACCACCATGTATGTGACTGGATCACACCACCACCATGTCTGTTACTGGGTCACACCACTATCATGCCTGTGACTGGGTCACACCATCACCATGTCTGTGACTGGGTCACACCACCACCATGTCTGTGACTGGGTCACACCACCACCATGTCTGTGACTGGGTGACACCACCACCATGTCTGTGACTGGGTCACACCACCACCATGTATGTGACTGGGTCACACCACCACCATGTCTGTGACTGGTTCACACAACTATAATGCCTGTGACTGGGTCACACCATCACCATGTCTGTGACTGGGTCACCCCACTACCATGCCTGTGACTGGGTCACACCACTACCATGCCTGTGACTGGGTCACACCACTACCATGCCTGTGACTGGGTCAAACCACCACCATGTCTGTTACTGGGTCACACCACTATCATGTCTGTGACTGGGTCACACCACCACCATGTCTGTGACTGGGTCACACCACCACCATGTCTGTGACTGGGTCTCACCACCACCATGTCTGTGACTGGGTCAAACCACCACCATGTCTGTTACTGGGTCACACCACTATCATGTCTGTGACTGGGTCACACCACCACCATGTCTGTGACTGGGTCACACCACCACCATGTCTGTGACTGGGTCTCACCACCACCATGTCTGTGACTGGGTCACACCACCACCATGTCTGTGACTGGGTCACACCACCAGGTCATGTCTGTGACTGGGTCACACCACTATCATGCCTGTGATTAGGTCACCACCACCAGGTCATGTCTGTGACTGGGTCAAACCACCACCATGTCTGTGACTGGGTCACACCACTACCATGCCTGTGACTGGGTCATACCACCACCATGTCTGTGACTGGGTCACACCAACACCATGTCTGTGACTGGGTCACACCACCACTATGCCTGTGACTGGGTCACACCACCACCATGTCTGTGACAGGGTCACACCACCACCATTCATGTGACTGGGTCACACCACCACCATGTCTGTGACTGGGTCACACCACCACCATGTCTGTGACTGGGTCACACCACCACCATGTCTGTGACTGGGTCACACCACTACCATGTATGTGACTGGGTCACACCACCACCATGTCTGTGACTGGGTCACACCACTATCATGCCTGTGACTGGGTCAACCATCACCATGTCTGTGACTGGGTCACACCACTATCATGCCTGTGACTGGGTCACACCACTACCATGCCTGTGACTGGGTCACACCACTACCATGCCCTGACTGGGTCACACCACCACCATATCTGTGACTGGGTCACACCACCACCATGTCTGTGACTGGGTCACACCACTACCAGGTCATGTCTGTGACTGGGTCACACCACTATCATGCCTGTGACTGGGTCACACCACTACCATGCCTGTGACTGGGTCACACCACTACCATGCCTGTGACTGGGTCACACCACTACCATGCCTGTGACTGGGTCACACCACCACCATATCTGTGACTGGGTCACACCACCACCATATCTGTGACTGGGTCACACCACCACCATGCCTGTGACTGGGTCACACCACCACCATGTATGCGACTGGGTCACACCACCACCATGTATGTGACTGGATCACACCACCACCATGTCTGTTACTGGGTCACACCACTATCATGCCTGTGACTGGGTCACACCATCACCATGTCTGTGACTGGGTCACACCACCACCATGTCTGTGACTGGGTCACACCACCACCATGTCTGTGACTGGGTGACACCACCACCATGTCTGTGACTGGGTCACACCACCACCATGTATGTGACTGGGTCACACCACCACCATGTCTGTGACTGGTTCACACAACTATAATGCCTGTGACTGGGTCACACCATCACCATGTCTGTGACTGGGTCACCCCACTACCATGCCTGTGACTGGGTCACACCACTACCATGCCTGTGACTGGGTCACACCACTACCATGCCTGTGACTGGGTCAAACCACCACCATGTCTGTTACTGGGTCACACCACTATCATGTCTGTGACTGGGTCACACCACCACCATGTCTGTGACTGGGTCACACCACCACCATGTCTGTGACTGGGTCTCACCACCACCATGTCTGTGACTGGGTCAAACCACCACCATGTCTGTTACTGGGTCACACCACTATCATGTCTGTGACTGGGTCACACCACCACCATGTCTGTGACTGGGTCACACCACCACCATGTCTGTGACTGGGTCTCACCACCACCATGTCTGTGACTGGGTCACACCACCACCATGTCTGTGACTGCGTCACACCACCAGGTCATGTCTGTGACTGGGTCACACCACTATCATGCCTGTGATTGGGTCACCACCACCAGGTCATGTCTGTGACTGGGTCAAACCACCACCATGTCTGTGACTGGGTCCACCACCAGGTCATGTCTGTGACTGGGTCATACCACCACCATGTCTGTGACTGGGTCACACCACCAGGTCATGTCTGTGACTGGGTCATACCACCACCATGTCTGTGACTGGGTCACACCACCAGGTCATGTGTGTGACTGGGTCACACCACCACCATGTCTGTGACCGGGTCACACCACCACCATGTCTGTGACTGGGTCACACCACCAGGTCATGTCTGTGACTGGGTCATACCACCACCATGTCTGTGACCTGGTCACACCAGCACCATGTCTGTGACTGGGTCACACCACCAGGTCATGTCTGTGACTGGGTCACACCACCACCATGTCTGTGACTGGGTCACACCACCACCATGTCTGTGACTGGGTCACACCACCAGGTCATGTCTGTGACTGGGTCATACCACCACCATGTCTGTGACTGGGTCACACCACCACCATGTCTGTGACTGGGTCATACCACCAGGTCATGTCTGTGACTGGGTCATACCACCACCATGTCTGTGACTGGGTCACACCACCAGGTCATGTCTGTGACTGGGTCACACCACCACCATGTCTGTGACTGGGTCACACCACCAGGTCATGCCTATGACTGGGTCACATCAATCACCATGTCTGTGACTGGGTCACACCATTATCATGCCTGTGACTGGGTCACACCATCACCATGTCTGTGACTGGGTCACACCACTATCATGCCTGTGACTGGGTCACACCACCACCATGTCCGTGACTGGGTCACACTACCAGGTCATGTCTGTGACTAGGTCACACCACCACCATGTCTGTGACTGGGTCACACTACCAGGTCATGTCTGTGACTGGGTCATACCACCACCATGTCTGTGACTGGGTCACACCACCAGGTCATGTCTGTGACTGGGTCACACCACCTCCAGGTCATGTCTGTGACTGGGTCATACCTGAGACTTATCACAATATCCCATAGTCATCCTGCCGGGTGCACAAATGATACACCTGGTCTATATGTGCTTACACTGAGCCTGTCTTCCGTGTATGACAGGTAAAACGAGCAGCAGGTCCAGATGTATCTGAGCATCACAGAAAGCATAACCTGTAGTCAGCTGTCGATACAATCAGTCAGATGTGTGGGATGGGCAGGTCTTGGGTGACGCCAGCTGTAGACATAATCAGTCAGGTGTGTGGGATGGGCAGTTCTTGGGTAGCACCAGCTGTAGATACAATCAGTCAGGTGTGTGGGATGGGCAGGTCTTGGGTGGGAGAGAGGCAGGTCTTGGGTGGGAGAGAGGCAGGTCTTGCGTGGGAGAGAGGCAGGTCTTGGGTAGCACCAGCTGTAGACATAATCAGTCAGGTGTGTGGGATGGGCAGGTCTTGGGTAGCACCAGCTGTAGACATAATCAGTCAGGTGTGTGGGATGGGCAGGTCTTGGATAGAACCAGCTGTAGACATAATCAGTCAGGTGTGTGGGATGGGCAGGTCTTGGGTAGCACCAGCTGTAGACATAATCAGTCAGGTGTGTGGGATGGGCAGGTCTTGGGTGACGCCAGCTGTAGACATAATCAGTCAGGTGTGTGGGATGGGCAGTTCTTGGGTAGCACCAGCTGTAGATACAATCAGTCAGGTGTGTGGGATGGGCAGGTCTTGGGTGGGAGAGAGGCAGGTCTTGGGTGGGAGAGAGGCAGGTCTTGGGTGGGAGATATTCAGGTCTTGGGTGGGAGAGAGGCAGGTCTTGGGTAGCACCAGCTGTAGACATAATCAGTCAGGTGTGTGGGATGGGCAGGTCTTGGGTAGCACCAGCTGTAGACATAATCAGTCAGGTGTGTGGGATGGGCAGGTCTTGGGTAGCACCAGCTGTAGACATAATCAGTCAGGTGTGTGGGATGTACAGGTCTTGGGTAGCACCAGCTGTAGACATAATCAGTCAGGTATGTGGGATGGGCAGGTCTTGGGTGATACAAGCTGTAGACACAATCAGTCAGGTGTGTGGGATAGGCAGGTCTTGGGTGATACTAGCTGTAGACACAATCAGTCAGATGTGTGGGATGGGCAGGTCTTGGGTAGCACCAGCTGTAGACATAATCAGTCAGATGTGTGGGATGGACAGGTCTTGGGTGACGCCAGCTGTAGACATAATCAGTCAGGTGTGTGGGATGGGCAGTTCTTGGGTAGCACCAGCTGTAGATACAATCAGTCAGGTGTGTGGGATGGGCAGGTCTTGGGTGGGAGAGAGGCAGGTCTTGGGTGGGAGAGAGGCAGGTCTTGGGTGGGAGAGAGGCAGGTCTTGGGTGGGAGAGAGGCAGGTCTTGGGTAGCACCAGCTGTAGACATAATCAGTCAGGTGTGTGGGATGGGCAGGTCTTGGGTAGCACCAGCTGTAGACATAATCAGTCAGGTGTGTGGGATGGGCAGGTCTTGGGTAGCACCAGCTGTAGACATAATCAGTCAGGTGTGTGGGATGGGCAGGTCTTGGGTAGCACCAGCTGTAGACATAATCAGTCAGGTGTGTGGGATGGGCAGGTCTTGGGTGACGCCAGCTGTAGACATAATCAGTCAGGTGTGTGGGATGGGCAGTTCTTGGGTAGCACCAGCTGTAGATACAATCAGTCAGGTGTGTGGGATGGGCAGGTCTTGGGTGGGAGAGAGGCAGGTCTTGGGTGGGAGAGAGGCAGGTCTTGGGTGGGAGAGAGGCAGGTCTTGGGTGGGAGAGAGGCAGGTCTTGGGTAGCACCAGCTGTAGACATAATCAGTCAGGTGTGTGGGATGGGCAGGTCTTGGGTAGCACCAGCTGTAGACATAATCAGTCAGGTGTGTGGGATGGGCAGGTCTTGGGTAGCACCAGCTGTAGACATAATCAGTCAGGTGTGTGGGATGGGCAGGTCTTGGGTGATACAAGCTGTAGACACAATCAGTCAGGTGTGTGGGATAGGCAGGTCATGGGTGATACTAGCTGTAGACACAATCAGTCAGATGTGTGGGATGGGCAGGTCTTGGGTGATACAAGCTGTAGACACAATCAGTCAGGTGTGTGGGATGGGCAGGTCTTGGGTGACGCCAGCTGTAGACACAATCAGTCAGTTGTGTGGGATGGACAGGTCTTGAGTGACACCAGCTGTAGACATAATCAGTCAGGTGTGTGGGATGGACAGGTATTGGGTGATACAAGCTGTAGACACAATCAGTCAGGTGTGTGGGATGGGCAGGTCTTGGGTGACGCCAGCTGTAGACACAATGTCAGATGTGTGGGATGGACAGGTCTTGGGTGACGCCAGCTGTAGACACAATCAGTCAGATGTGTGGGATGGACATGTCTTGGGTGACGCCAGCTGTAGACACAATCAGTCAGATGTGTGGGATGGACAGGTCTTGGGTGACGCCAGCTGTAGACACAATCAGTCAGGTGTGTGGGATGGGCAGGTCTTGGGTGACGCCAGCTGTAGACACAATCAGTCAGGTGTGTGGGATGGGCAGGTCTTGGGTGACGCCAGCTGTAGACACAATCAGTCAGATGTGTGGGATGGACAGGTCTTGGGTGATACAAGCTGTAGACACAATCAGTCAGATGTGTGGGATGGACAGGTCTTGGGTGACGCCAGCTGTAGACACAATCAGTCAGGTGTGTGGGATTGACAGGTCTTGGGTGACGCCAGCTGTAGACACAATCAGTCAGGTGTGTGGGATGGGCAGGTCTTGGGTGACGCCAGCTGTAGACACAATCAGTCAGATGTGTGGGATGGGCAGGTCTTGGGTGACGCCAGCTGTAGACACAATCAGTCAGATGTGTGGGATGGGCAGGTCTTGGGTGACGCCAGCTGTAGACACAATCAGTCAGATGTGTGGGATGGGCAGGTCTTGGGTGATACAAGCTGTAGACACAATCAGTCAGGTGTGTGGGATGGACAGGTCTTGGGTGACGCCAGCTGTAGACACAATCAGTCAGTGTGTGGGATGGGCAGGTCTTGGGTGACGCCAGCTGTAGACACAATCAGTCAGGTGTGTGGGATGGGCAGGCCGTGGGTCACTAGTTTGTCCAACTGTAAATAAGAATGGCCATTAAGAACTCATATTGCCATTATTCAATACAATGTATATCAGAACTATAAATAAATCATCAGTGAAAAACCATGATGTGTTTTGTAAAATACTCAAAATATTTATTCAACTGTAAATTGCCCATGTGTGGACACAATAAACCATGTTCCCGAATGTGTCATAAAATATTCTAAATCTATTTATTCAAATGTCAGTTGCCCGTCTGTGGACACATAAAACCGTGTTCCCGAGATACACCTGTGACGCACATACCTATGACAGACCCGTCTGTGACAGACACACATTCACACAGGGAAACACTGCTGTGTCAGATATACCTGTGACAGACTCACCTGTGACAGACCCACCTGTGACAGACATAACTGAGACAGACGCACATGTGACAGACACACCTGCACACTGGCAGACACACCTGCACACTGGCAGACACACCTGTGACAGACACACCTGTAACAGCACACCTGTGACAGACATACCTGTGACAGACACATCTGCACACTGGCAGACGCACATGTGACAGACACACCTGTGACAGACACACCTGTGGTAGACATACCTGAGACAGACACACCTGCGCACTGGCAGACGCACATGTGACAGACACACTTGTGACAGACACACCTGTGGCAGACATACCTGAGACAGACACACCTGCACACTGGCAGACACACCTGTGACAGACACACCTGTGACAGACACACCTGTGACAGACACACCTGCACATTGGCAGACGCACATGTGACAGACACACCTGTGACAGACACACCTGTGGCAGACATACCTGAGACAGACACACCTGTGACAGACACACCTGTAACAGCACACCTGTGACAGACATTCCTGAGACAGACACACCTGTGACAGACATACCTGAGACAGACACACCTGTAACATAAAACCTGTGACAGACACACCTGTGACAGACACACCTGCACACTGGCGGACACACCTGTGACAGACACACCTGCACACTGGCAGACACACCTGTGACAGACACACCTGTAACAGCACACCTGTGACAGACATACCTGAGACATACACACCTGTGACAGACACACCTGCACACTGGCAGACACACCTGTGACAGACACACCTGTGACAGACACACCTGTGACAGACACACCTGTGGCAGACCTACCTGAGACAGACGCACATGTGACAGACACACCTGAGGACAGCCGTGGACATGTATTTCCAGGAGTACAGAAAGGTGGACAGACGTAGACATGTGTTGTCCAGTTGTAGAGAAAGGTGGACAGACGTAGACATGTGTTGTCCAAGAGTAGAGAAATTTGGACAGACGTAGACATGTGTTGTCCAGGAGTAGAGAAAGGTGGACAGACGTAGACATGTGTTGCCCAGGAGTAGAGAAAGGTGGACAGACATAGACATGTGTTGCCCAGGAGTAGAGAAAGGTGGACAGACGTAGACATGTGTTGTCCAGGAGTAGAGAAAGGTGGACAGACGTAGACATGTGTTGTCCAGGAGTAGAGAAAGGTGGACAGACGTAGACATGTGTTGCCCAGGAGTAGAGAAAGGTGGACAGACGTGGACGTTTTGTCCAGGAGTAGAGACAGGTGGACAGACGTAGACGTGTTGTCCAGGAGTAGAGACAGGTGGACAGACGTGGACATGTGTGGTCCAGTAGTAGAGAAAGGTGGACAGACGTGGACGTGTTGTTCAGGAGTAGAGACGGGTGGACAGACGTAGACATGTGTGGTCCAGTAGTAGAGAAAGGTGGACAGACGTGGACGTGTTGCTCAGGAGTAGAGACAGGTGGACAGACGTGGACATGTGTAGTCCAGTAGTAGAGAAAGGTGGACAGACGTGGACGTGTTGTCCAGGAGTAGAGACAGGTGGACAGACGTAGACATGTGTGGTCCAGTAGTAGAGAAAGGTGGACAGACGTGGACGTGTTGCCCAGGAGTAGAGACAGGTGGACAGACGTGGACATGTGTAGTCCAGTAGTAGAGAAAGGTGGACAGACGTGGACGTGTTGCCCAGGAGTAGAGACAGGTGGACAGACGTGGACATGTGTGGTCCAGTAGTAGAGAAAGGTGGACAGACGTGGACGTGTGTTGTTCAGGAGTAGAGACAGGACAGACGTGGACATTATTCTCCAGGAGTAGAGGAAGGTGGACATACGTGGACATGTCCACGAGTAGAAAAAGGTGGACAGACGTGGACATGTGTTGTCCAGAAGTAGAAAATTGTGTCGCAAAGTTCGGTCGCTGGACACCACATGTGATCATCCGTGAAACATTTTCGCTGAATTCAGGAAACCTCTGGACGTAGTCAGAGCTTCTTGTCGGCTGACCTAGTTGCAAGGTTAACTTTATCATGTCGTCATGTTTCGTACACACATATGCATCTCCTTCCTGTCCCGATTGATGCACACATGTCTGCCCTGATTGATGTGCACAAATGTCTGCCCTGATTGATGTGCACAAATGTCTGCCCTGATTGATGTGCACAAATGTCTGCCCTGATTGATGTGCACAAATGTCTGCCCTGATTGATGTGCACAAATGCCTGCCCTGATTGATGTGCACAAATGTCTGCCCTGATTGATGTGCACAAATGTCTGCCCTGATTGATGTGCACAAATGTCTGCCCTGATTGATGTGCACAAATGTCTGCCCTGATTGATGTGCACAAATGTCTGCCCTGATTGATGTGCACAAATGCCTGCCCTGATTGATGTGCACAAATGCCTGCCCTGATTGATGTGCACAAATGTCTGCCCTGATTGATGTGCACAAATGCCTGCCCTGATTGATGTGCACAAATGCCTGCCCTGATTGATGTGCACAAATGTCTGCCCTGATTGATGTGCACAAATGCCTGCCCTGATTGATGTGCACAAATGTCTGCCCTGATTGATGTGCACAAATGTCTGCCCTGATTGATGTGCACAAATGCCTGCCCTGATTGATGTGCACAAATGTCTGCCCTGATTGATGTGCACAAATGTCTGCCCTGATTGATGTGCACAAATGTCTGCCCTGATTGATGTGCACAAATGCCTGCCCTGATTGATGTGCACAAATGTCTGCCCTGATTGATGTGCACAAATGTCTGCCCTGATTGATGTGCACAAATGCCTGCCCTGATTGATGTGCACAAATGTCTGCCCTGATTGATGTGCACAAATGTCTGCCCTGATTGATGTGCACAAATGTCTGCCCTGATTGATGTGCACAAATGCCTGCCCTGATTGATGTGCACAAATGTCTGCCCTGATTGATGTGCACAAATGTCTGCCCTGGTTGATGTGCACAAATGCCTGCCCTGATTGATGTGCACAAATGTCTGCCCTGATTGATGTGCACAAATGTCTGCCCTGATTGATGTGCACAAATGTCTGCCCTGGTTGATGTGCACAAATGTCTGCCCTGGTTGACACACAATTGTCTGCAGATTGTTTACAACAGCAGCTCCTAACAGCTGAAGCAAGGATGGCATCCCCTTTTTCCTCGACGCATATACATACGAAACGCATATACATGTTATACACACATATACATATCACAGATCACACACACACAAAACAATTACAATCAGGATATGGCGACTCAATAGTTCCTCTAGAAGCATAGATATGAGGTCGGGTTGTTCCAGTGTTTCTGTCAACTCACACAAGAAGCATAGATATGAGGTCGGGTTGTTCCAGTGTTTCTGTCAACTCACACAAGAAGCATAGATATGAGGTCGGGTTGTTCCATTGTTGCTGTCAACTCACACAAGAAGCATAGATATGAGGTCGGGTTGTTCCAGTGTTTCTGTCAACTCACACAAGAAGCATAGATATGAGGTCGGGTTGTTCCAGTGTTGCTGTCAACTCACACAAGAAGTATAGATATGAGGTCGGGTTGTTCCAGTGTTGCTGTCAACTCACACAAGAAGCATAGATATGAGGTCGGGTTGTTCCAGTGTTGCTGTCAACTCACACAAGAAGCATAGATATGGGGTCGGGTTGTTCCAGTGTTGCTGTCAACTCACACAAGAAGCATAGATATGAGGTCGGGTTGTTCCAGTGTTGCTGTCAACTCACACAAGAAGCATAGATATGAGGTCGGGTTGTTCCAGTGTTGCTGTCAACTCACACAAGAAGCATAGATATGAGGTCGGGTTGTTCCAGTGTTGCTGTCAACTCACACAAGAAGCATAGATATGAGGTCGGGTTGTTCCAGTGTTGCTGTCAACTCACACAAGAAGCATAGATATGAGGTCGGGTTGTTCCAGTGTTGCTGTCAACTCACACAAGACGAGCGCTTAGAAAAGCAATTTCTCTTGCCGTAATGATTCAGAAATATCATCGCCATCATCTGCATCACTAGGGGCACCCTCCTGGAAACTATCTGACGCCGACGCTGCAGGGATCCCACCTCTCCATGGATCTGCATTAGCTCCCGGTGTCTGGCCATCTCTTGCTGTCTTATCTCGGACCAGATTGTGTTGGACAAGTGAGCACGCCCCGCGGGAGTTGTCTCCAGTCTGCCAGGCTGGCCTGCTGGATCTCCTCGTGTCAGGCTTGTGATGATGTCGTAACCTGGCCTCCACCAGGTCGTGCAGTTGCTGGCTGATGTTGAGTGACTGCCCGTACTCCTGCTCCCAGCTGCCAATCATCAACACCAGCCTCGAGTCGGGAGACGGCGGCCTCGCCGTCAGACGGTTCACTAGTTGTACTATCTCCGGTTTGAGGGGCTTGTCTACTTTGTGGGGCAAACATTGACCCTTGGACAGGTTCGATCGTGCGTTTCGCGGCACAGATGTGTACGTCCGTGTAAACTTAGTAGATGAGTTGACGTTTGTATTGTCCTCGCATTGATTGTTGATCCGTGACAGCTTGATGTTTGTATTGTCCACGCATTCACCGTTACTCTCTGACGATATGAAGTCAGTGTGTTCAATGGACTCGGTCGGTTCAGTCTCTGGTTGTGTTAAAGGCGACCGAATGGCCGCGGCTCTACACACTGGCTCCATCTGACTCCGTCTGGTCTGCAGCCCGGCTCTAGTTTGACGTGTGTCCATGTGGTGGTCTGGTTGTTGGAAGCTGCCAGCACAATGACCGTGTGCTTCCTTCCCCGATAGATCACCCAGCGGACGGCAAGATACTATCTTTCCCAAGTGTGTCTGCGTCGCTGTCTCAGTTTCTGTAACCGTTGGCCTGGGCAGAGAATGGCGTGAAGCTCTCATCTGGTGGTTACATCTCCTAGAGCTGTTGACATTCGCCGGCAGAAGGTCGTGGCTGACAGGTGACCTCGCGTCCAAGCCTTTCTTCTCTTTCTTCTGTACGATCTTGCTGCACAGAGCTCTACTCGCCTCCCGCGGACAATGGGGGATTATCTGGGGCAGAAAGTTGCGCCTTTCACTTGTACCCGCTGGAGGGCGTTGGTGGGTACATGGTGGTGGATCTTTCTTGGAACTGGACTGGTCTTTGGAAGCGCGTAGCTGGTCAAGAATGATGGAGAACAAAGTACTTCCGACCCCCGGACATCGCGTACCCACCATTTTGAGCAGCGGTTTCTTAGCCTGGTCCGAGGGACCCCCAGGGAATGTAACGGCTTTCTTGGGATGAATGTTGGGCAAGTGAACTCTCTGATCACCTGCTGCCTTATTTTGTTGCTTCAGGTGATTGGGCCCCTTGACCAGCTGGGCGTGTCCATCACGCGAGTCCACTTCACCATCTGTAACTGAAGGTTGTCTGCTGCCTGTCTTATGTTGACTCCTTGACCCGACCGTGAAAACAGGTATTGGGATGTCGTACTTGGAGTGGTTGTTGCAGTCAGTCTCAATCTCTCCCGGCCGTCTCGCCAGATCTCCAACTCCATCATCTGCAACTGAAGGTTGTCTGGCGCCTGTCTTGTGTTGACTCCTTGACCCGACCGTGGAAACAGGTATTGGGATGTCGTAATTGGAGTGGTTGTTGCAGTCAGTCTCAATCTCTCCCGGCTGTCTCGCCAGATCTCCAACTCCATCATCTGCAACTGAAGGTTGTCTGACGCCTGTCTTGTGTTGACTCCTTGACCCGACCGTGGAAACAGGTATTGGGATGTCGTAGTTGGAGTGGTTGTTGCAGCCAGTCTCAATCTCTCCCGGCCTTCTCGCCAGATCTCCGACTCCATGACGTGACCTCTCTCTCTGGCGATGAATATTTCGAAAATGTAGATACTTTTGGTATTGCACGTGCCTGGGCATGTGCATGGCGATCTTGTTCCTGGGAGGGCCCCAAACTTCCCCCCTGGGGCGACCTTTCAGGAGGCCAGGACTGAGCACGGCCATCTGCTGCATGAAGCTGCTGACAGTGGCATCCCTGTTCTCCAGGAACCGGGACAAACCAGACGCCCCACCACTGGCACCGATCCAGCCTTGGCCGCCGGCAACCTGCGCCCTGACCAGATCTGACATGGGCCCGTCTTTCTGCTGTCCACCGGCATCTTGGGCTAGCTGTCCCTGGCCGCTCTCCGCCGGGACACGTTGGCCGCTGGACACGTCCTGATTGATGTCCTCTCCGTGATCTGTAGTGTCTGTGCGGGTGTCCTTGTGGGTGTCTGTATGCTTGTCTGTGTGCGTATCTATGGGAATGTCTGTATGCGTGTCTGTGTGAGATTCAGCTGGCCAGACTGTCCTTCCGTACTGTGAACTGTTGGCGGTCAAGGCGGGAAGCTGTCCGGCAGATAATGGACATGCTGCGATAGATTTCCGACTGCCAACACGGCCTTTCTTATCCTCCATATTCTGTGTTTCATGTGTCTTTGTGCTGCAGCTAGATGTGGTCAACTCAGGTTTGGTCAACTCAGGTTTGGTCAACTTAGATGTAGCCAGCTCAGGTGTACACTTCCTCTTGCGCGAGGACCTTCTATCCAGCCCGTCTGACGCCTGGCGCCCCCTGGCCGCTCGCTTGCAGCGACTCTCCGATTGCCTGTTGCTGTTTGTGCAGGTTCTAGTGGCACTGTTTATTGATAGTTCTAGCGGAGGATTGTCAACTGAAGGCACGCCCTGGGAGGTTGACCTGGCCGGGATATGTGATGGAGACAAGCGGGGGTCATCGTGAAATGTCACAGGCACCCCCAACCGACCATGTTGTGTTTCTTGTGTGGCTTCGCTGGGGTCAAGATGGCGGTGTTTCTGCTTGGAGCAGTCATTCCGACCCCTGGATCTGTTCATGCGTGCGCCTTGTCTTGGTTGCCTGTGTTCCACGCTTGTGGTCAGCACTTCGATATCAGGAAACAGGTTCCTAGCTATGAAAAGGGGTTTAGGAGCTGGGCTGGGAGTGGCGGCACCAGGCTGGAGGCGTGTCAACATAAGACGACTAGCGGGTTTGTTGTCACTATTGACATCAGGCTGTTTGCTGTCTACCCTCGGCTGCAGGCCTGTTCTCACGACAGGTGCCCCTGGCTCGCTGTGTCGGATGTCACTTAAAGCGGCTTGTCGCTCTGAGTCACTGACAGGATCCCCGCTATTGTCTCGCGTGGCCGCCTGTTGCCTGGATGTATGGTCGTCTCCGTCATCAAACTGTGGATCTGTGGGCTGACTTGACCACAGCTCTGTGTCTGGCAGTAACTCCAACGCTTCTTTCACGACTAGTGTATCCTGGGTGAAAGTGCACTGCTCACCTACAACCATGCCGTGCTCTCCCAACCCCGGGACAGTAGTCACGTGACGCCAGCAGCTGTCCAGGTCAAGGTCGGGCTGGTGGAGTAGCTGCAGGGACCTGGCAATGACATCACTGAGACCTTCCTCGTCACATGACACGGCCAGCTGGCAATCCGATTCTCGTTCTGAGTCACGTGGCTGATTGTCAGGACAAACATCGACAGCCGGACCTCTCCTGCCACTGAGGCAGTCAGGCTGGTCGGTCCAGGAGTTGGGCAGGTCATTACAGCAGAAGTCAGACCCATCACTGAAGATGTCAGGAAGATAAGTTAAAGAGTCAGGGCAATAGCTCAATGAATCCATGTCATGACTGAAGGCGCCAGGGCTGTCACTCCAGTAGTCAGCGCGTGAAAAACTATGGTGATCATTCCAGAAATGCGATCGGCCGCCCAAGGTATGAAGAGGATTATTGTATAGTGGCCCAAGGTTCAAATCTAGGCCAACATCATCGTCTGTAGTCTGACTACTAGCTTCGTGAGTTAGTGGCAGATGCAGGCTTGGACCTGCGCATCTGTGTGTCATGGTATTGTCAGCGAGACTCGTTTCTGGGCAACATTCGTGAGTTAGTGATAGATGCAGACTTGGACCTGTCCATCTGTGTGACATAGTATTGTCAGCGAGACTCGTTTCTGGGCAACATTCGTGAGTTAGTGATAGATGCAGACTTGGACCTGTCCATCTGTGTGACATAGTATTGTCAGCGAGACTCGTTTTTGAGCAACATAATTGATTACTTTGTGCGAAGACAGTCTCCACAAACTGAACAGTTTCATCCAGGGAAAGTGAGTGCGAATCTTCTACAGTCGTGGCACGTTCTGAGGGGGAGAGTGAGAGCCAGTCATCCATCTGGCTGGAGTGTTCAGGGACGTCCGAGTGCGAGTCTGTCAACTTGGTGGGATAATCTGCCAGGAAGTCTAGACTACGGACAACGTCCTTGTCGCCAGTACCAGCAATCGACATGGCTCTAGATAGTAGATCTTCACATTCATCAGTGCCGCCTACTGGAGACAGCAGGCTGACGTGGTCACTGCCAGCACTAGAGGCGTCTCTGATCTGTGTGTGGTCGTTGTGAACGTGCCCGCGCGAAGTTTCCG
This sequence comes from Cepaea hortensis, assembly GCA_963921405.1. Classification (NCBI taxonomy): domain Eukaryota; kingdom Metazoa; phylum Mollusca; class Gastropoda; order Stylommatophora; family Helicidae; genus Cepaea; species Cepaea hortensis. Next base: position 133,463,713 of record OY992881.1, on the reverse strand, counting down.
GGTGCTCGGATTCAAACCCCTCCAGCTTTGGTGGGCTGGTCAGGTGATAGACCCGGTGGGCGGAACTGAGAACTGTGGGCGTGGTCCTGATGTCACAGACAACACCGTCTGCCTGCAGGCAGGCCTGTGTCTGGGGAAGGTCACGGCTAGAGGACGGCTGGTCAGCGTGGCAGTCTTTGTCCTCTCCCTTGTTGTCATTGCAGTTGTTTTCATTTCTGCCGTTGAAGATGTGTGTCCTGGGTTTAGTCCCCCAGTGGAAGCCCAGGCGCCAACAAACTGACGCAGTCCCCGGAGAGTTCAGATGTCCTGGGGGGCGACACCCCTGACTGGGAGCATCACACTTGTGATTGTCAGGGCGTGGTCCTAGTGGGTCAGTGGGTGTAACATTATTACATGCTTCACTTGTATAACACTGTTGGGCCATGTCTGGTCCTTGTGAACGAGCTGTAACATTACTACATGCTTCACTTGTATGACCGTTGTCAACCTGGATTGCTGCTTGTTGTGGGTCACTTGTTGTAACGTTGTTACAAGCTTCACTTACATGCCATTGAGTGCCGATGTATCCGTCGACACAGTCACTGCACGTCACAGTGCGACACTCGTCACGCTGGATCTCTGGACCCTGGGTTGTCAACACGACGGGGTCGGGCGGCGTCAGCTGGTGGACCGTGTATCCCAGCAGCTGGAGGGTTGACCACCGTGGGTACACCGTCAGCTGGCGGGTTGTCCCCCGTGTGTACCAGCCATCCCGTAAACAGTACACAAGACACGAGTGTAGACCCCTCCAGCCCAGCTCCTTCTGCTGTCTGTGGAAGGTAAACAAACAGCGGCTCACTGGTCGGTAACCTTGACCTGTAGGGGTCAGCTTGCCCCCCGTGAGTCCAGGCGCACGTCTTGTGCACGTGACTCGATCGGAACTAGACGCTGTCATGTCACTGATGACTCCATGGTCGTCACTGACGCAGTCATAAACAGAATGTACAATGCAATGTCTGCAAGGATTCATGACGATCTCTGACCTCTCTATTCTCCTATGAATGATCGATTTGTTAACGACCAAACTAGACAGGTTCGATGTCGAGAAGAAAGCAACAGAACACCTCAGATCCAATCAAAAACAAAGCAACAGCGGTGTATGTTATCTCGTGCAGTCGAACGATGTCACACGTGATCAGTAGTGCATACACAACAGCACACAAATGGTGAGTTGTGTCTGGGAAGGTTCACACAGCCCCGGGTCGTACACAGTTCCCCACTGTGATAGACTTGTTCTCAGGTTGAGCTAATCGAAGACAATATAAATTATAATATTAATACTACAGACGTATTTCTCGGACTGGCGCAATCGTCACGTCACCGGCCAGCCCGGGTTTCTACACCCACCTGTCTACAGAACTGTAGTCTGGAGCCTGTCAGTTGTACCCGTGTTTAAGAAGATCGCTGACCGTCACCTTTCCAGGCCGACATTTTGACATTGAATGGTTGCTACATTACGCTACATTGCGGTGCCAAACGGTGCTCCGCACCCGTTCCTTTGTGCACCCCGTTCTTTCTCACATCCCGTGTTTCAAAAGACGTAGTTTTGTTGCTATAAGCAATCCTCGCGGTTGCTGAAGACTCCGTGCACTGAGTCGATACCCATCTAATGTTAACTGTTGGAGGGCATTAGTATCACAATGTTAAGCTGGTCCTTGAATTCAATCAATGAATCCATCAGTCACTGAGTCCATCAAGCCAGCATCAACTGTCCCATCAAGCCAGCATCAACTGTCCCATCAAGCCAGCATCAACTGTCCCATCAAGCCAGCATCAACTGTCCCATCAAGTCAGCATCAACTGTCCCATCAAGTCAGCATCAACTGTCCCATCAAGCCAGCATCAACTGTCCCATCAAGCCAGCATCAACTGTCCCATCAAGCCAGCATCAACTGTCCCATCAAGCCAGCATCAACTGTCCCATCAAGCCAGCATCAACTGTCCTACCAGGGACCTACTGTACGTCGACAGAATCTGTTATCCTCTCTGTACACGTCTCATGAGACGGGGGGGGGGGGGGGGGCTTTCGGAAGTTTTCGACGCCCGTCTTCACCTCCCTTCCATTCGAAGAGAATAGTTGCTGTCTCTGGAGCGGTCTCGACTGGCAAAGATTAGTTTCATCTTCGTGCCAGGGCATGCGGGAGTACAAGGAAATGAGCTGGCTGACAAGCTCGCAGGTGAGGCTACGGTGGAGGGCGGACGCGCCATGGACCAGGCTGACATTCTAAATGCTCTACGAGAAGTAAGACTTTTGCGAGAACCAAGTGATGACTGTGAATCTACAACCATGGCCAGACTGCAAGAACAGCAAATTAAAACAGGGGTGGTCAAACAAGAACACTACGCAGGAAGCCAAAGAAGATTGATAAACCAACACAGAACTGGTGTCGTTAGCCGCTACACGCTGCGGGATTTGCTGAGGAGGGGATCCGAGCACTTATGGGCTGAATGGTTCGATGTGCAATGAGGACGATCTGTCCACTAACTATCTCTTCCATTCTCAGGGAAGCTCTCATAAGTTGCACCCATCACTCGAACAGAGGAACTTCCAACCCCATCCCGCCCCAACAGAGGAACTACCAACCCCATCCCGTCCCAACAGATGAGCTTCCAACCCCATTCCGTCCCAACGGAGAAACTTCCATCCTCATCCCGTCCCAACGGAGAAACTTCTAACTATATCCATTGCTACACATGGATACACGTTTTAAAAAGCGAACAATTGCCGACCACACATGCCGGTCTGGCAATACCAACGCGTCACACGTAAGAAGTATATCATGTCGGGATACACAAACAACGCACGAGGGCTGAGTGGGACAGCATGGGTTATCTGGGGAAAAGAGATTTATCAAGAGAACACAGGAAGAATAATACACTCCAGCAGGGAAGTATAAACTCTGAATACATCCAGCACACAGAGGAATGAACCAGCTGCCCCGGCCAGCACGACCTCTGCCAGGTGGCAGGGCATGTGTTGACGCAACCTACATATACTTGCTCTCCTCATCGCTGAATGGCTGCGTCTGGCAGCAGGCGGGAATGGCACAGCACCAGGACAGGCGTCAATCACAAGTCCACCATGTGATTTAACCAGTGAACTAAGAACACAATTCAATCATATGACATAGCCAATGAAGTAACAACTACACAAGTCAATCATGTGATTTAACCAGTGAACTAACAACAACACAGAAGCTGCCGGATCAGCAAAGCAATGCTCTAACTGTCCGCCTGTCGGAGCTTCGATCCTAGACCAGTCGCCAACCAAGGCTTAGGGCCTGGCCTGCCCTGCCATGACAATTTTGTCTTTAGCTTGCATTTCCTCGCACCAGAGTAAGGCCTGTACCCTCCCAATTGCGCTCTTCCGCCCGAAGCCGTTGGCACAATGTGGGGTATTGGGTTTGGTAAGCGCCGCCCAACGTGCAGCGATAACAGAAACCAGGTAGTACCGTCTACTGTTATACGGTAGCTCAGTCATATCTGACTAAGACCTGGTTATTAACCAGTGAACAAACAACAACACAAGTCAATCATGTAATTTAACCAGTGAACTAACACCAAACAAGTCAATCATGTGAATTAACCAGTGAACTAAAACAACACAAGTCAGTCATGTGAATTAACCAGTGAACTAACAACAACAACAACACAAATCAATCATGTGAATTAACAACACAAGCCAATCATTTGATTTAATCAGTGAACTAACAATTACTCAATCATGTGATTTAACCAGTGAACTAACAACTACACAAGTCAATCATGTCATTTAACCAGTGAACTAACAATTGCAACACAAGTCAATCATGTGAATTAACCAGTGAGCTAAAACAACACAAGTCAGTCATGTGAATTAACCAGTGAACTAAAAAAACACAAATCAACAATGTGAATTAACCAGTGAACTAACAACAACACAAGCCAATCATGTAATTTAACCACTTAACTAACAACAACTACTCAAGTCAATCATGTGAATTAGCCAGTGAACAAACAACAACACAAGTAAATCATATGATTTAACCTGTGAACTAACAACAACACAAGTCAATTGTGTAATTTAACCAGTGAACTAACAACAACACAAGTCAATCATGTGATCTAACCAGTGAACTAACAACTGCATAAGTTAATCATGTTAATTAACTAATGAACAAACAACAACACAAGTCAATCATTGATTTAACCAGTGAACTAACAACAACACAAGTCAATCATATGATTTAACCAGTGAACTAACAATTACTCAAGTCAGTCATGCGAATTAACCAGTGAACTAACAACAATAATGTTATTTAACCAGTGAGCTACCCAACAGCCCAAGTCAATCAAGTGATTTATTTAAGTGTGCAAACATGTTATGAGAGGATAAAATATAACCAGTTCAACATACAAACATCCACATGATCATTGGTCACAGACCAGTCTAGAAGATATTCACGTCTGCCATGTTTGTGTATACTGACTGACCATAGTCCAGCAAACATTCACATCTGCCATGTTTGTGTACACTGACAGGTCTCACTCCAGCAGACATTCACATCTGCCATGTTTGTGTACACTGACTGACCATAGTCCAGCAGATATTCACATCTGCCATGTTTGTGTACACTGACAGACCATTGTCCAGCAGACATTCACGTCTGCCATGTTTGTGTACACTGACAGACATCAGTCCAGTAGATATTCACAACTGCCATGTTTGTGTACACTGACAGACCATTGTCCAGCAGACATTCAAATCTGCCATGTTTGTGTACACTGACAGACCAATGTCCAGCAGACATTCACATCTGCCATGTTTGTGTACACTGACAGGTCTCAGTCCAGCAGATATTCACGTCTGCCATATTTGTGTACACTGACAGACATCAGTCCAGCAGATATTCACATCTGCCATACTTGTGTACAATGACAGACCAATCCAGCAGATATTCACATCTGCCATGTTTGTGTACACTGACAGGTCTAAGTCCAGGAGATATTCACGTCTGCCATGTTTGTGTACACTGACAGACCAGTCCAGCAGATATTCACGTCTGCCATGTTTGTGTACACTGACAGACCAATCCAGGAGATATTCACGTCTGCCATGTTTGTGTACACTGACAGACCAATCCAGGAGATATTCACGTCTGCCATGTTTGTGTACACTGACAGACCAGTCCAGCAGATATTCACGCCTGCCATGTTTGTGTACACTGACAGACCAATCCAGGAGATATTCACGTCTGCCATGTTTGTGTACACTGACAGGTCTCAGTCCAGAAGATATTCACGTCTGCCATGTTTGTGTACACTGACAGACCAGTCCAGCAGATATTCACGTCTGCCATGTTTGTGTACACTGACAGGTCTCAGTCCAGGAGATATTCACGTCTGCCATGTTTGCGTACACTGACAGGTCTCAGTCCAGCAGATATTCACATATGCCATGTTTGTGTACACTGGCAGACCAGTCCAGGAGATATTCACGTCTGCCATGTTTGTGTACACTGACAGGTCTCAGTCCAGGAGATATTCACGCCTGCCATGTTTGTGTACACTGACAGACCAATCCAGCAGATATTCACATCTGCCATGTTTGTGTACACTGACAGATCAGTCCAGCAGATATTCACGTCTGCCATGTTTGTGTACACTGACAGACCACAGTCTCCAGGGAAATACAAGAAGCTGAGACACTTTCCTCTGTCTCACACACGACACAACACACACAGACACACACACACAGACACACACACATGAGATGCACATGGATACGCACACACGCGCGCACATACACACACAGACACACACACAGAGTGAGCCAGTCAGGTGAACACAGAAAAAAATGTGTTTGTAGTCAGACAGCTGAAGCCAGCAGCCGATGGAGCCGAATCAATCCTGCCATGTGTAGCCTTGGGAACATCTGTGCCAGGATAGGAATGGGAGGACAGGCTGCAAGATCAAAAAGTCACTTTCAAGATGCAACCAATCAGAGATATACATAACTCTAGAATATAAACAATGCAGAGTTACTTGCCCTTCCCTGATACATTTATTTGTATCTGAGCTCATCATCTTGACTGCCATTACCCTTTCTTCTGACATTACAAATATACCCACTCAAACGTGGATCACTTGTTAGGAAATAATGAACACACTGAATTTGCTTGTTTTAGTTCAGAGTTTTATGTTCTCAACACAGAAGCACACACACAATGTCGACCACTACATCTAGGACAAGCAGATGTAGAACAAGTTCAGCCATACTATGTGGACAGTTTCCAGTAACTCACAGGAAGCTGGTGTCACAAACAATGATGATATCCACCTACGACTCAACAAGTTCAGCCATATTATGTGGACAGTTTCCAGTAACTCACAGGAAGCTGGTGTCACAAACAATGATGATATCCACCTACGACTCAACAAGTTCAGCCATATTATGTGGACAGTTTCCAGTAACTCACAGGAAGCTGGTGTCACAAACAATGATGATATCCACCTACGACTTAACAAGTTCAGCCATATTATGTGGACAGTTTCCAGTAACTCACAGGAAGCTGGTGTCACAAACAATGATGATATCCACCTACAACTCAACAAGTTCAGCCATATTATGTGGACAGTTTCCAGTAACTCACAGGAAGCTGGTGTCACAAACAATGATGATATCCACCTACGACTCAACAAGTTCAGCCATACTATGTGGACAGTTTCCAGTAACTCACAGGAAGCTGGTGTCACAAAGAATGATGATATCCACCTACAACTCAACAAGTTCAGCCATATTATGTGGACAGTTTTCAGTAACTCACAGGAAGCTGGTGTCACAAACAATGATGATATCCACCTACAACTCAACAAGTTCAGCCATACTATGTGGACAGTTTCCAGTAACTCACAAACAATGATGATATCCACCTACAACTCAACAAGTGGCGGATGCTAGCCCAGCTGCAGGTCTGGGAGTGACAACACTGGGAAGCACAGGACGTTATACACCCACCTACAATGGCATGGGAAGTTGGAGGTTGCACAGAGCAGGCCACATTCTATTGATCCATCTCCATATCAACAGTGTCTTGTGGTTTATATCTGTGCTAGCTAGGACCCCCTTGACAGAACCTATCCATGGTTGTTGGTCTGACTCTAGGCATGTACTCTTACTTTAGGCATGTAGTCTTACTTTAGGCAGTAGCCTGACCCTTGCCATGACCCAGCTCAGCAGTCATAGCATAATTTTGAAGGAATGTCATGTCCAGTCACGTAGTGGATCGTGAAAAGTGACTCAGTGTGAGCACTTTTCACACGGTGTGAAAAGCGCGAGGAGTCATTCCGTGAAAAAAAAAAAAAACCAGCAGCTCCTTGAAAGTCATTCTGCGTTGGACCATGGTCAAGGGCACATTGTGAAGTTGGCAATGGCCAATGATTGTGCCGCCATAATAATGATAGAATAGTTGTGTCGATTTTATAAGTATTGTGTGGTATTGTTGGACAACTGCGTTTGTGTAGATGAACTATCTTGTATTTCATAGGACAACAGAGTGTAGAAAATGCCGTCTGTGTTGAGTTGTTGAATTCAAATACGTGTCAAGTTGTGTTCTAGCAGTCAGTAGTTAGAGATGGTATAGAATGAAAGAGCACCATTTAACCAGCCAAAACAGTGAGATGTCGACAGTTGTAAGTCACACCACTTAATGACATGAACGAGTCAAGATGAAGATAACGAGCCAGAAGAAGATAGCAAGTTTGTGATTCATGTCTACACAGACAACAAGACACTACAACACTGATGTGATTCATGTCTACACAGAAAACCAAGACACTACAACACTGATGTGATTCATGTCTTCCATGTCTACACAGAAAACCCAGACACTGATGTGATTCATGTCTACACAGACAACCTAGACACTACAACACTGATGTGATTCATGTCTACACAGAAAACCTAGACACTACAACACTGATGTGATTCATGTCTTCCATGTCTACACAGAAAACCCAGACACTGATGTGATTCATGTCTACACAGAAAACCTAGACACTACAACACTGATGTGAATCATGTCTACACAGAAAACCTAGACACTACAACACTGATGTGATTCATGTCTTCCATGTCTACACAGAAAACCCAGACACAACACTGATGTGATTCATGTCTACACAGAAAACCTAGACACTACAACATTGATGTGATTCATGTCTACCCAGAAAACCTAGACACTACAACACTGATGTGATTCATGTCTACACAGAAAACCTAGACACTGATGTGATTCATGTCTACACAGACAACCTAGACACTACAACACTGATGTGATTCATGTCTACACAGAAAACCTAGACACTACAACACTGATGTGATTCATGTCTTCCATGTCTACACAGAAAACCCAGACACTGATGTGATTCATGTCTACACAGACAACCTAGACACTACAACACTGATGTGAATCATGTCTACACAGAAAACCTAGACACTACAACACTGATGTGATTCATGTCTACACAGAAAACCTAGACACTACAACATTGATGTGATTCATGTGTCAAGGTCTCACATCCGAGGTTGCGACGCGTTGTCTGTACCAACGCCAGACAACATAACAACACGCAACCCTGAATAATGTTAAACACGGCAGAGAGAACGCGGCGTCGTTACCGACGCCCGGATAGGTAGCCACGCACAGCAATTGAGTTCACCCCGTGAACCGTGCAGGGGACACCAGCTGACGTGTGCGTGTAAGCGTGTAGGACGCCAGAACTGGCAGACGGGCTTAGATCGTTGAACGGACAGGTCGCAAGGGAATGCGAGTTGAGTTTGAATCTGCCTTGAGAGCTAGCCTGTATGGCAGTGGGAGACTGGTTCGAACGCTTGTATAGTTTGACTGTAAGTGAGATGTTTATTGCTTGCATGTATTATTATGTATTGTAGTGATATTGTTCATGCTATAATGATTGTTATGGATTGTCAGTGCGCGATGTTTGTGCGATGATAAATGCGGCGCGTCAATAAAACGTGTGAATAATACTTTCGGATATTCACTTCGTGTGATTTGATAGTTTGATATTACTTCACACTTGCCAGAAAACGAGCTACTTGTCTTGTGTTATGCAAGACTCTGACAAGTGCGAATGTGGTGGCTTTCGTCCGGGTTTTGAATCAAATGCGAACGTATAAATTTTTTTGTCACAGTTTGAAGCGAATGTGAACATGCCGATAGAAGTGCGCAAGTCATAGATTAAGGTAAAGTAACGAATTAATAGAACTGATTTAATTAAATTATAAGTGTGAAGATATTATTTGAAGCCAACCGAGGCGTCTTCAGACTTAGCACTAAATTCAACAAATTTTGTACCTAGAATCCAAAATGGCGGCCGTGCCCTTGAATGTCATTGAGTAGAGGTAGTGTGAGCGTGAAAGTTGTTGAATGTGGTAACGACTAACAATAATACTTGACAGCATACAAACCTTTACAGACTTCAGTGACATTACACACACCATACATTTACAAACGTTCTAATTTCGTTTAGTTTAAAAAGTACAGGGTTTTTGTGACAACTTTACCTGAGTCTGGTGAACTTCAAAAATTTTTTGTGCGTCAACCCGAAAGACGTTCCAGTGTGATTTCGAGCACCACTGAACAGCACAGTACCCAAGGATTACTTGAGTATAAAATTTTTTTCAGCTTTCTTTATACTTTCGTTAGTCTGGCTTTAGACATTAACTGTGCTATAAATATTTGTAACTTACTAACATCATAAGTAATTTTGTTTATATTTATTCCATCATATCTATTGTTCATCATGTCTTCTTTAAACGATTTCATTGAAATGGGTTTAAAAATGAATATGTCTGGTGAGGGATTGAGAACATGGAGTAAAAGTGAATATGCAGAATATCTTGTGAAACAAGAGCAAATTAGTGAGAGGGATGAGAGAGCAGCCGAAAGGGCTCTGAAAAGTAAAGAGGCAGACTCAGAGGCTGCTTTAAAGCTTCAACAGGCACAATCAGAAGCTGCTCTAAAGCTTCAACAAGCACAATCAGAAGCTGCTCTAAAACAGTCAGAAGCGGCAGTGAGGCAAGCTGAGATCTTAGCCCAAAGTAAGAGAGAAGAGCAAGAAACACAACTGAAAATTGAACAGCTAAAAGCTGAATGTTCTAAAGAGAAAGTGAATAGAGAAACAGACAAAGATCAACCTCATAAGAAGTACCAAGGTCTGATCAGAAGTTACAACACAGGTGATTGCATAGCAGCATTCACCCAAAATTTTGAATTTGTTATGGATCATTACAAGATCCCAAAACCTGAATGGGGGATAGTATATGTAAGAAGTCTTTCTGGGGAACCTCTTAAAGTCATAGAGTCGATCCCAAATGACCTGAAAGAAGATTATCTTTATATAAAAGCAAAAATTATGTCACATTTTTTGCTAGATGAATCAGGTTATAGAGAACAGTTTAGGAAGTTGTCTCCTAAGCCAACACACACGTTCTCTGATTACATCTCAGAAATTCAAAATATTTTTTTCTAAATGGCTGTCAGCAGCTAAAGTAAATGGAAGTTATGACAAATTGGTTGACCTTATGTTGAGAGATAAGATTATTGCATCTCTCCCAGCCCCCTTTTCTAAATTTTTGTTGGAATGTCAGTGTGAAAGTGTTCAACAGATTGAAAGTCGTGGCTCTGGTTATTTTGCAGCCAATAAGCATTGTTTCTCTAGTTGTCTGACCAGCACAGACTTTGTAGCAGCAGCTACATATGGCAAATATCAGGCAGGGTCAAATAGCAAACAAAGACCTTATAGGCAAACTGCAGAGAAATTATATCAGTGTAAATATTGCAACTATGCACACAATGAGCATGATATGTGCGACCAACATCCTGGGTACACTGCTTACTTGCATAATTACATTTCTAAGCAAGAGAAAGAGAGGAAGAACTACAAAAAATTTACAAAATGTTACCTTTGTAAGGCTTTTGGTCACTGGCGTAAGGATTGTAAAGCCAAGTCAATGACCAAAAAGGCTAATGCAGCCATGTTTGACATTTCTTCGTCAGAAGATGAAAGTGTACAAGATCACCCAGTAAACTCAGCACATTCCATTGAGGTATTCCATCAGGAAAAATGTACCATTTGTGATCAATTTCATGAGGATGGCGTGTTAACATGCGGCCATTCTATACCTATTACCAGTGAGGAGGCCAATTCTGTAGTAAACTCCAAAGGTAGACTGAACATCCACCAGGGGTATGTTAATGGTAAACCTGCCACAGTTTTACGTGATAGCGGAAGTACTCTCATTGGTGTAAAGAGAGATTATATTTTACCAACACAATATAGTGGTAAATATGTCACATGCAGGACATTCTCAGGGAACATAGAGAAATATCCACTTGCATGGGCATATATAACTACACCATTCCTTACAGGAAAGGTGAAATGCGCAGCATTAACCAATCCTTGCTGTGATATTATTATTGGAAACCTTCCTGAAGTGAATGACATACCAAATGACATCAATACATCATCTGTCAGTTGTAATATTGATACTACCACTTCACCTTCATCACCAATCACCATTCATGATGTATTACCACCTGTAAATGAATGTACAAATACCAACCTGGCTATGCCAGAACATACATGTAATTGTGTGAATGTAACATCAATGTGTGATGAGAATGATCGTTGCGATATTACAAATGCAGTAAGCAGATCTACTGCCCAAATGCAAGATCGAATCGATCAAACAGAGGCTTTACAACGAGTAAGTCCTGTTGTAACATCTCCTGAGACAACTAGGAAGTCGTTTATAACAGCTCAGAAAGCCGATTGATCTCTGCAAAAGTATTTTAAACTTATAGGCCAAAAGCCAAGAGTAGCAAAGAATGCTCAATGGTACTTTGCTCTCAAGAACGGAATTCTAACACGGTACTACACCAAAGGTTCCAGCACTATAGAACAAACAATGCTACCGTTAGAAAACCGCAAGCAAGCATTGAATATAGCTCATGACATACCCTTTGCAGGACACATGGCTTATGCTAAAACTAGAGCAAGGTTACTTACTCAATTTTATTGGCCAAAGTTTTGCAACGATACCAAACAGTATTGCAGATCGTGTGACATCTGTCAAAAGCTTGTCAAAAAGGGTAAACACCCACAAGCTGAATTGCAAGTTACTGATTTGGCTAGTAGACCGTTTGAAAAGATCTCGGTCGATATAGTTGGTCCTCTGAACCACATAACATCTAAAGGTAATAGATACATTGTAACACTCATTGATCTATGTACTCGTTGGCCAGAGGCAATTCCAATGAAGAACATAACTTCCAACGACATCATGGAAGTGTTCTTTCATATTTTTGCGAGGGTAGGATTCCCTGATACCATCCTTTCAGATCGGGGTAGCCAATTTATTTCCTCGGCTACACAAGCCTTTACCAAAATGTTGGGTGTTAAACAATGCTTCAACAGCCCATATCACCCACATTCGACTGGTATAGTAGAAAAGATTAATGGCGATATGAAACATATGCTCTCTAAGGTAACCCAAGAACATCCTGAAGATTGGGATACTTATCTGCCTGCCATTTTGTTTGCATATAGGGAAGTGCCCCATTCCAGCACTGGGTTCTCACCATTCGAAATGTTATATGGTGCACAACCACACGGCCCATTATCTCTGTATGAATCTGTGTTGACTGGAAGTACAACTGTGTCTATACCCATTTCACCATATGAACATGTAACATCATTGCGTGATAGAATTATGAAATCATGTATATTAGCCAAAGAAGCTCTCCAAAAATCAGGAGCTATTTACCGACAATATGCTAACAGAGGAAATAGAACTATTACACTGACGCCAGGACAGGACATGCTTCTTCTTTTGCCAAGTGATAGACATCTCCTAACTGACTCATGGCAAGGACCGTTCAAAGTGCTACGACAAATTTCGATGGTAGATTACGAGATTGCAGTTAGGGACAAACATAAGATTTTTCATATTAACATGCTCAAACCTTATCACCACAAGCAAAGATGAACAAGTAGAGACTGCAGCAAGCACCTCCATAGTGGACCAGACGGACGACAACGACACTGACGAGATACCGACACCAGTTCTTGACACAACGACCAACTTACAGGTCATTAAGGTAAATCCTAAACTGACTCAGACACAAACTGACAGTTGCAGACAACTGATACAAGAATACCGGACGATCTTTTCGGACAGCCCAGGACAGACAGATTTAGTGCAACACCAAATCATCTTAACATCTGACGTTCCTATTAAGTGTAGACCATATTCTATCCCGATACACTATAAAGAAAAACTTCACCAAGAAATCATTGATTTAGAAACAAATCATATCATTCGACGTTCACAATCTCATTTCTGTTCACCAATAGTTTTGGTACGCAAAAAGGACAACACTATTAGACTTTGTGTGGACTATCGTAAACTCAACAGTATTACACAGTTGGATTTAGAACCAATGAGCAACTGTGAAGACATCTTGACTGAACTATCTGACTCACGTTATTTTACTAAACTTGACATGACAAAAGGCTACTGGCAGATAGCTGTACATCCTGATAGTATACATCTGACTGCATTTGCCACACCTTGGGGTTTATACGAATGGTGTAAACTACCGTTCGGATTAGTCAATGCACCAGCTACCTTCGTCAGAATGACAAGAATTCTTTTGACAGACATTGCTAACATCATTTGGTACATGGACGACATTTGCATACACACAAAGGACATGACAGAGCACATAACAGCACTACAGCAGACATTTGACAGAATTAGACATCATGGACTGACTGTAAAACCGTCCAAAGTGGATAAAGCTTTTCAGGAAATTTCATTTTTGGGCTATAAGATCTCAAATGGCTTTATATCAACTGACGATAACATCATGTCCAGAATTTTGAAATTGTCGCTTCTGACAACTAAGAAACAGTTGCGAAGTGTGTTAGGTCTTTTAAACTATTATAGACAGTTTATTCCTCATTTTGCTGAATTGACCAAATGTTTCACTGATCTACTAACAAATAAACACCCCAATGTGATTGTAAACAGTGAATGTTTAAGGCCAGCATTTACGAAAATTCTTTCATATTTTTCTAAATCACCTATTTTGAAATTGCCAAATTTGAATATTACTTTTAGATTAAGGTGTGATGCGAGCTCCGTAGCCATTGGAGGTGTGCTTCTCCAAGAACACGACCAAATCTTGTACCCAGTATACTACGTCTCTCGAAAACTGAACACCAGCGAACGAAATTACAGTACACCGGAACTCGAGGCTCTTGCCATGGTATTTTCGGTACGTAAACTTTCCAGATTTTTGTTAGGCAAACATTTCATTATTGAAACAGATAATACTCCGCTGACAATTGTTACCAGAGGAACGCCTAGTAACAGCAAGGTGGCAAGATGGTCCCTTCTTCTGCAGGACTATAGCTATGAGATTAACCATATAAAGGGTTCACAAAACTGTCTTGCAGACCTTTTGTCGAGATGTCCATACAACGAACCTAATACCCAGTCGACACCAGAGCACAGTGCAGAGGGTGTATAAAACTGCAACGTAGATAGTGCTCAGTACCACAGCCAATTGTGACAATGTGTCAGTAACGCTGTGTACACCATTGTGATGGGGAAGATTGTATCTCCCAATGTATATAACTTATGTACATATTGTGATTCTTATTATTATCATGCGAATGAATGCGTGTATAATTGTGAGATATGTGAAAGAATGGAATCAGTATTATGTAAACTAATGTGTTGTATGACTGTGAGATATGAGAAAGAATGTAATTATTATTGTAAATAAATATTATAACAACCAGACACTACAGAGAAGTGTCATGGGACAACACTACAGGATCCAGGAAGTTACCAAGCCACTAAAACGTGAGGGAATCCTAAAGTATCCAGACCGAGGTGCCCAAGACGTTTTAACAAGGTACGAAAGATGACTGCGACAGTACAATCCGAGCAGAAGGCGGAAGAGACGATCCAACAGCTAATAGTCACAACAACTACTCCGTTTATAGAAGATCCATCCAGAACGGACTAGCTTTGTTTGAATGACATCACAACACATGTAATAGTACAGCTGTATACTTCCGAGTTTTTGCATATTAATATTAAAAGTATATAAATGTATGACGTTGTATTAAAATGTGATTTAAAATATTTCCATATACGGAATTGTATATGTCGATTTTTTTTTATAGGATGTAATCTCAGCATCGTAACTTGATTGCTTCTTTACAAACGTGACTTTTTGTGCACATTTGTCAATAAGGATCAAATTATGACACTAAGAAATAAATTTCCAATTGTAATTTATGTCTTGTAAACGACGATAAATTATTGTTCCTAAATTTTCTGTATAATAACCAGGGGACATTATTCTAAATTATTGGTGATATATAAATATGTATTGTAACCATTAACATGTGTGCTTGATAAATAACATGTCAATGTAACATCGTTTAAATATGGACAGTATATTGCCAAAACTGTTGACCTTCATTAGAAACTCTAAACAGAGGTCTGATGGAGGAGTCATCTCAGAGGGAGATGCTCACGGCTTGACCTGATTATTTTAGTATTTTTGTTCTTGGTTGTGAGGTAGGGACCAGTTTAGCCGATACCTACCGGACTAGCTGGGTCACAGCGAGGTAATGCCCATTAAAGAGATTGTACTTGACTGTTGTACTTCATTGTGTAACATAAGTGGTGTATACATATTGTTGACTATTCACCTGTATATTTTTATTATAATTGTTAATGTATAATGTTCGACTTTGACATGTTTAATAACACCTAGATATATATTGTACATGAAAGGAAATCCTTTCATGAAAAAGGGGTGTGGAGAGTGTCAAGGTCTCACATTCGAGGTTGCGACGCGTTGTCTGTACCAACGCCAGATAACATAACAACACGCAACCCTGAATAATGTTAAACACGGCAGAGAGAACGCGGCGTCGTTACCGACGCCCGGATAGGTAGCCACGCACAGCAATTGAGTTCACCCCGTGAACCGTGCAGGGGACACCAGCTGACGTGTGCGTGTAAGCGTGTAGGACGCCAGAACTGGCAGACGGGCTTAGATCGTTGAACGGACAGGTCGCAAGGGAATGCGAGTTGAGTTTGAATCTGCCTTGAGAGCTAGCCTGTATGGCAGTGGGAGACTGGTTCGAACGCTTGTATAGTTTGACTGTAAGTGAGATGTTTATTGCTTGCATGTATTATTATGTATTGTAGTGATATTGTTCATGCTATAATGATTGTTATGGATTGTCAGTGCGCGATGTTTGTGCGATGATAAATGCGGCGTGTCAATAAAACGTGTGAATAATACTTTCGGATATTCACTTCGTGTGATTTGATAGTTTGATATTACTTCACACTTGCCAGAAAACGAGCTACTTGTCTTGTGTTATGCAAGACTCTGACACATGTCTACCCAGAAAACCTAGACACTACAACACTGATGTGATTCATGTCTACACAGAAAACCTAGACACTGATGTGATTCATATCTACACAGACAACCTAAACACTACAACATTGATGTGATTCATGTCTACGCAGAAAACCTAGACACTAAAACACTGATGTGATTCATGTCCACACAGAAAACCTAGACACTACACAACACTGATGTGATTCATGTCCACACAGAAAACCTAGAAACTATGGCACTGAGGTGATTCATGTCCACACAGAAAACCTAGACACTACAGCACTGATGTGATTCATGTCCACACAGAAAACCTAGACACTTCAGCACTGATGTGATCCATGTCCACACAGAAAACCTAGACACTACAACAATGATGTGATTCATGTCCACACAGAAAACCTAGACACTACAACAATGATGTGATTCATGTCCATACAGAAAACCTAGACACTACAGCACTGATGTGATTCATGTCTACACAGAAAACCTAGACACTACACCACTGATGTGATTCACGTCCACACAGAAAACCTAGACAATACAGCACTGATGTGATTCATGTCCACACAGAAAACCTAGAAACTATGGCACTGAGGTGATTCATGTCCACACAGAAAACCTAGACACTACAGCACTGATGTGATTCATGTCCACACAGAAAACCTAGACACTACAACAATGATGTGATTCATGTCCACACAGAAAACCTAGACACTACAACAATGATATGATTCATGTCCATACAGAAAACCTAGACACTACAGCACTGATGTGATTCATGTCCACACAGAAAACCTAGACATTACAACACTGATGTGATTCATGTCTACACAGAAAATCTAGACACTACAACACTGATGTGATTCATGTGTACACAGAAAACCTAGACACTACAACACTGATGTGATTCATGTCTACACAGAAAACCTAGACACTACAGCACTGACTATTTAGCAAAAAATATGTGTATAAGAACAATGTAAACAAACACATGTTAAGTGCAGCAGCTTACCCTGGTGTCCTTTGTCCCACAGCTGCATCCTGTTGGGGAAGGCGAACCACACCAGGTACTGGGACAGACGGCTGTCGGTGCTGTGGGACAGTGGGTGCCCTTGCAGAAGATAATGTCCCATGTTGTCCAAGTTATCTGTTAAAGCAGAAACAAACAGGTCATTGCTCTGTCAGCCAGAATGTCCAGAACATAAACACCATAGCAGAGCACATCAACACATCAACACCATAGCAGAACACATCAACACCATAGCAGAGCACATCAACACATCAACACCATAGCAGAACACATCAACACCATAGCAAAACACATCAACACCTTAGCACAGCACATCTACACCATAGCAGAACACATCAGCACCATAGCAGAACACATCTACACCATAGCAGAACACATCTAGACCATTGCAGAGCACATCAACACCTTAGCAGAGCAAATCTACAAAACAGCAGAGCAAATCTACACCATAGCAGAACATATCAACACCATAGCAGAACACATCAACACCATAGAAGAGCACATCAACACCATAGCAGAGCACATCAACACCATAGCAGAGCACATCAACATAGTATCAGAGCACATCAACACCATAGCAGAACACATCAACACAGTAGCAGAACACATCAACACAGTAGCAGAGCACCTGTGACAACCAGAGAAGAGGAAAATCACCCACCTGTGACCCAGTTGTCCAGCAGCTGTTCTATCTGACAGCGGAGAGTGAGCAGAAACTCTGTGTAGACCAGTCTATCCCTGTCCGTGCCGGAGACCTGCAGCCTGTGACCACTCAGATAGTAGTCCATGACCAGTCTCAGCTGCTGAATACCCAGGGTACTGCTGCTGTGGGAGCACTGTTGGCTTATCTGTTGGGATGAGAGGACATGTGGGTAAACTGTTGGCTTATCTGTTGGGATGAGAGGACAACAGAGTAATGTGTTGGCTCATCTGTTTGGATGAAAGTTAATATTTGATTAGGAAATCCTAATCTATTGAAAATCACAAGGACATCAGCCACCCTCTTTGAGTCAATTGTGGGTAGTGCTATGGCTTCTGACCACATAAAGCAGGTGTTCACTAAAGTGAGAATATAAGCATTCTTCTTCTTTGAACGAGGTAGTGGCCATACAATATCCACTGCCACCCAATTGAATGTAGAGTACAAAACTGGCATTTCTCCCAGAATTACTGGAATGTCCAGTATTTTGGAGATACCCATTGGCATTCTGGACAGGATTTACATATCATATATCTATCATCATACCTGGCTAGTAATAAAGACACACTATGTGTTGTATTGTCGCTCCAATTACCATATGACCACTAAAAGAAATGGTGTGCCCCATATGGAGTATTTAAGTCTGGCAGGCTGTAGGAAGAACAAGCTCTCCATGTCTGTGATCTCTGATCCCTGCTCTACGGTACAGTAACTTGTCTTTCGTATAAAATTTGCCTCGCCTAGGAGGGTCGTGTGTTTTTGGCAATTTTCCAAAGCAAGTATTAAGAAATACATCTTGGGATTATGCAGACCTGATTTCCAGAGTAGAGTATTTACAGGTAGTGTAGGCTCACCCAAAAATGTGATCTGATTCCTAGTCTGCACCACTGCAACTATGATGGTGACGTTGGTTCCCCTAAATACACATATCTACATCCCAGCAAAAATGGATAGATGTGGTCAGCAGAAGTTTTCCTTGTGAAATATTTGGAAGTCACATCTACCTTAGCTATCGGCACTGTCATTGACCAGGAACTCATGGTGGATTCCTTTATTTAAATGGTTTCTTCTGTCAACTGCCCTGGTTTTACAAGATGTGCAGCAATGATAGCATTATATTGAAGTTCACTATCATACAGACATTCCACTAGGTATCCATTAAAATTAATAGTCTTGACTACTGGATGTCTACTGTTAAAAGCAGAGGTATTGTAGACCCTTTGTCTCACACCTCATGCATTCGTTCAGTCAGCATCGTAAGCTAGCCTGGCTAGTTCAACTGTTCTCTATCATCTGGTCTGAGATATCATGGACCCTTTGTCTCACACCTCATGCTCTGTCATCTGGTCTGAGGTATTATGGACCCTTTGTCTCACACCTTATGCTCTCTGTCATCTGGTCTGAGGTATCGTGGACCCTTTGTCTTACACCTCATGCAATCATTGTTCAGTCAGCATCATAAGCTAAACTGACAAGGCTGACACAAGCTCCAATTTTGCCCTAGGTGTTCTCTTGACAAGAGCATGGGATGAAATAGGCAGATCGTGTAAGATTTTCCCGGTATGTGGGCTTCCTCTCATGTGACCTGCTTCAAGCTACTTAATTGGTTGACCTTTACTCCTTGGCCACACTCTCAGTGGTCGTAATATGTGTCTACTGCTAGGTTATGTTTTGTAAACATTTACCATTAGGCTGATGGTTCCGCCTTTGTCACTAACAAAATTGAGGCATTCCAAGTAATCTCATCACACGAGCGTAAACTGTTGGATCATTTGTTGGGATGAGAGGACATTTGGATAAACTGATGGCTCATCTGTTGAGATGAGAGGACATGTGGGTAAACTGTTGGTTCATCTGTTGGGATGAGAGGACATGTGAGTAAACTGTTGGCTCATCTGTTGGGATGAGGAGACATGTGGGTAAACTGTTAGGATGAGAGGACATGTGGATAAACTGTTGGCTCATCTGTTGAGATGAGAGGACATGTGGGTAAATTAACATGTTTGAGTATACAATTGACACTTACATGTTTGAGTATAAAGTGTGGACATATAGCCTCAGCCTTCTCTTGTGACACACATTGGTAGATGAGAGAAAACAATTCCTGTATCACAGCATTATCCTGGGGACAACAGAACATAGAGCATTATCCTGAGAGAAATGCAATTTCATCCTTAGGGAAATACATTATTTTAGGGACAATACAATATTCATTATCCTGGAGAAATTACAATACACAACATTATCCAAGGAACATTACAACACATATTATTATCCTGTCAACAACACAACATTATCATGGGAGACATTACAACATTATCCTGGAGATGATACAAGATAGCATTATTCTGGAGACATTACAACATCCACCATTATTCTGAAGACAATACTACATACAATCCTAGCCCGCACACAGCCTGGCAACTGCCTGGGCAAGAGGTCGCTGTCCCTCAGCTGAACAACCAGACTGACCCAGCACACACAAGCCATGGCCTAGATGCTGTCCAGAACACTAGAAAACAACGACAACCAACAATAACTAACAACAACCAACATTCAACAATAACTAACCACCAAAATTTAACAATAACTAAGAAAAACCACCATTAAGCAGTAACTACCAACAACCACTAACATTAATCAATAACTAACAACATTTAATATTAAACAACAACTAAAACCAACACAAAATATAAAACAATAACTAACAACAACCAACATAACAATAACTAACATCAACCAGCATCAAACAATTACTAACAACAACAACTAACATTAATAAATAACTAACAACAGCTAACATTAAACAATAACTAACAACAAAAATTAAACAATTAACAAAAAACATTAAACAATAACTAACAACAACCACCACTAAACAATAACTACAACCAACAATAAACAATAACTAACAACAACTAACAACAACCAAAATTAAACAATAACTAACAAAAAACATTAAACAATAACTAACAACAACTAACATTAAACAATAACTAACCACAACCAACAATAACTTACAACAACCAAAATTAAACAATAACTAACAACAACTAACATTAAATAATAACAAACAACAACTAACATTAAACAATAACTAACGAAAACAAAAATTAAACAATAACAACTAACACTAACACAAAATATAAAACAATAACTAACAACAACCACCATAACAATAACTAACATCAACCAGCATCAAACAATTACTAACAACAACTACTGACATTAATAACTAACTAACAACAGCCAACATTAAACAATAACTAACAACAAAAAATGCAACAATTAACAAAAAACATTAAACAATAACTAATAACAACCAACACTAAACAATAACTACAACCAACAATAAACAATAACTAACAACAAATAACATTAAACAATAACTAACAACAACCAAAATTAAACAATAACTAACAAAAAACATAAAACAATAACTAACAACTAACATTAAACAATAACTAATCACAACCAACAATAACTAACAACAACCAAAATTAAACAATAACTAACAACAACTAACATTAAATAATAACAAACAACAACTAACATTAAACAATAACTAATGACAACAAACATTAAACAATAACTAACAACAACAAACATCAAACAATAACTAACAAAAACTAACATTAAATAATAACAACCAACATTAAACATTAACTAACAACCACCAACATTACACAACAACTAACAAGAGCAACCAACATTAAACCGTAACTAACAACAACTATTATTAAACAATAACTAACAACAACCAACATTAAACAATAACTAATGACAACAAACATTAAACCATAACTAACAACAACAAACATTAAACAACAACTAACAACAACAAACATTAAACCTTAACTAATAACAACAAACATTAAACAATAACTACCAACAACAAACATTAAATAATGACTAACAACAACCAACATTAAACAATAATTTACAACCAACACTAAACAATAACTAACAACAACCAACATTAAACAATAACTAATCACAACCAACAATAACATACAACAACGAAAATTAAACAATAACTAACAACAACTAACATTAAATAATAACAAACAACAACTAACATTAAACAATAACTAATAGCAACAAACATTAAACAATAACTAACAAAAACTAACATTAAATAATAGCAACTAACATTAAACATTAACTAACAACCACCAACATTACACAACAACTAACAAGAGCAACCAACATTAAACCGTAACTAACAACAACTAACATTAAACAATAACTAACAACAACCAACATTAAACAATAACTAATGACAACAAACATTAAACAATAACTAATGACAATGAACATTAAACAATAACTAACAACAACCAACATTAAACAATAACTAACAACAATCAACATTAAACAATAACTAACAACAACCAACATTAAACAATAACTAACAACAACTAACATTAAACAATATCTAACAACTACCAACATTAAACAATAACTAATGACAACCAACATTAAACAATAACTAATGACAACCAACATTAAACAATAACTAATGACAACCAACATTAAACAATAACTAATGACAACCAACATTAAACAATAACTAACAACAACAAACATTAAACCATAACTAACAACAACTAACATTAAACAATAACTAGCAACAACCAATAAACAATAATTTACAACCAACATTAAACAATAACTAACAACAACTAACATTAAACAATAACAAACAACAACTAACATTAAACATTAACTAACAACCACCAACATTACACAACAACTAACAAGAGCAACCAACATTAAACCGTAACTAACAACAACTAACATTAAACAATAACTAACAACAACCAACATTAAACAATATTTTCCGGTTTCAAGGTGGCGACGGACGGTCGTGTTGTTTTGTGTTCGTTAACTTTTTCGCGTAGGCGATGGATTTATTCATTTCTTGCGTGTAATTGGTGTGCCAGGATGTAAAACCAGGAGTTTCTACTCAAGATCTGCGCGGGTGCTACGGAGTTCGTGCATCGAGCGAAGCCATCCTTGAGTGAATTTTCAGCAGCGTGTGTGGTTCTCAAAAGTCTGTGTTTACGTTTTTTCAACATGGCGGAACAACGTGTGTTTTCCGAGCGATCAGCAGTCAACATACCGAAGCGGCGTGGTAGCCGCGCAGGGAAAAAGAAGCCAGGTAAACGCGGTGGCTTGAGACGTTTTAGACTCAAGTGTCACCGTCTAGGACTCAGGAACATCCGTATTCTATATTGGAACTGTGCCAGTGTAAAACAACGGGGCTCTATTTTAGAAACCCTAGTTTACAGGAACGACATTGTAGCACTCCAGGAGACGAGACTGGGCGATCAGCTACTCCGAATTGCCGGCTTCAAATGTTTCTACAACAGACGACATCTGGGAACGGCGATTCTCGTTCGCGACAGCATGGTGGCGTCAGAGCTAGACATGTCCAGTTGGAACAGTGACGATATACAAATACAGGCGTTGAGAGTTCATTCCAGTATACCATTCGTGTTGGTTAATGTTTATGCCCGCAATGCGAGTGTGGACGCCCAGAAGTGGCAGTGCTTAAGTGGCATATTAGGCCACGAGAGAAATGTTATTTTCTGTGGTGACTTCAACGCTAAAGGCATATCATGGGGAAACACTTCCTCCAATACACAAGGGGAGGAGCTCGAGACTGCACTGGAAACCATCGACCTGGTTTGTATCAACAGCGGCTGTGTCACCAGGACAGCAAGCCGCCCAGGCGATGAGGACAGTGCTATTGATCTGGCGCTAGTTTCACCTTCACTCACTACAGTGTGTAGATGGGGTGTCCTAGGACACCATGGCAGCGACCACCACCCATGCAGCATATTGGTGGAGAAAGGCAGAACCAGGCAGCACAAGCTAAAGGTAAAGACGTTCCAGTATGACAGTAAAGGGCAAGATGTGGTGAGTAAAATAAGACGTGACAAGCGCAGAACGTTTCAGGGCAGGAAAAAAAGGTGGGAGCAGCCACCGTGGTGGAGTTTCGAGGTGGAGAAGGCTTGGGTGGATAAGCGTAGTGCTGTAAGGAGATGGCAAAATGCCAAGAGGAACAGAGCTGGTCATCCTAGTCCCTGCTTGCACTTAGTAAGAGAGATGCACACAAAAGTAAGCTATTTCAAAAAACTGGTCAAGGTGGTTAAAAGCGAAAAATGGGCAGAGGTGTGTCAAAGAGTAAGCACAGACAAGTCACTGAAATTGTTCTGGCGACTACATAAAAGCATGAGTGGTGTAGTCAAGAATAAGAGCATTTCTGACTTCCAAGGTGCTGACCTCATCTGGCAGAGGACTGACGAGGACAAGGGCAAAGCCCTCTTTGAACGCTACCTTGAGCAGAGCAACCAGACAGACATGGGAGGCCGGAATCTGGCCAAGGAGGTCACCTCAGACAGATGCAAGGCCCAGAACACTTCGGATGAAGACACAGTGACAGTGAAAGAAATCAAGGCTGTGCTTCGACGATCAAAAAACAGTGCTCCAGGTCCTGATGGCATAAGATACGACGACATAAATAGGTGTACCGACAATGAGCTAGAGAAACTAGCAGACATGTACAACAACAGTATAGGGAGTGCTAGCATCAAGGAGGAATGGTTACACAGCTATCTGATTCCCTTGCCGAAGCCTGACAAAGACCACAAAAAAATTCAGGGATATCGAATTATAACCATGCAGAATACAATAGGCAAGCTGCTGGAGAAGGTAATTGCCAGGAAAATATCAAGCCAACCAGAGAGGCAAGGTGTTTTCCCACCTACCCTGGGTGGGTACCGTCCAAAAAGAGAAACCTGGACCAATGCAGCAGTCTTTGCCCACGATGTCTATGAAGGTTTCCACTCAGGCACTGAAACCGTTGCTGCAGTGATTGATCTTGAGGACGCATACAACAGAGTACCACTGGATTTTTTAATGTTTCAGCTTCTTGAACTAAACGTAAGTCCATTCCTCCTTAGTTGGATCGCTGCAGCCCTCTTCCAACGGAAAGTAGTTTTTAGATGTGGCAGTTGGACTTCGGAACCAACAACAATATATCCTGGCCTACCACAGGGATCACCATTATCTCCGGTACTGTTCAACGCCTACACAGTGAGAATCACCAGTGAGCAGATCACTGGACCTGGCAGGACATTGTCATATGCCGATGATGTTTTAGTGTATCGTCAGGGTAAGGATAGAGATGAGGTTGCTGTGGAACTACAAACCGAACTCAATCGCATAAGTACTTGGTGTGATGAAGCTGGGGCAATGGTCAACCCAACAAAGGCAACAGTGACTTGGTTCTCGTTGAATAATCATATTGTCAACAATCCAACACCAACTGTAATGCTGTGTTCAGAGACGGTGGAAAGAATGCAGGCAATGAATTACCTGGGGATACGGTTTGATCGAAGCCTTGCTTATAATGTGCACATAGACCGGGTGATAGCAAAGGCCAAGCGGGGTTTGGCAGCGATGCGGGTGATGGCGGCAGCAAACTGTGAGCAGCGCCATCTATGTCTTCTGTACGAGGGGCTGGTCATGTCTGTTTTGGAGTATGCAATGGCAATCCTGACTGTCAGCCATAAGCAGATAGAAAGGATGGAAAGGATACAGAATGAAGCTATGCGCATTATTCTTGGATGTACAAGAGATACAGCATGCAGGGCGATGCGCTACCTTCTTGATTTTCCAACCATTGAAGAGAGAATGCAAGTTTGCAGGGCACGCGCCTACCTCAGAATTAACGCAAACACACAGCATCCACTGCATAGTGAAATTAGGAAGGTGAAGGGCAGCAGGTTAAAAAGAGGACGGTCGTGGATGGGTCAAGCCGAAGACATTCTTCAACAGGTGTGTTCACTTGAGGACTTAGAACCTGGCGAGGAGTGGGTGCAAGTGCCAACAGACTTCTGCACAACCTTTTCAGTTTGCATCCAACTAGATAGAAAATGCAGACAAGAAAATCCGGCTGCTGTGGAGGCTGAAGTACAAGCGTTGATTTTCGAGAATTCGCTAGACAGTGACGCGGTCATCTACACAGATGGGTCGGTCGTCCGACATGTGAGAAGCTCATGGGCCTTTACAGCTCGGGCCGGAGGGAGAATTGTGAAGGAGGACTCTGGTGCTTTCACTGAAACCACAAGTAGCCTGACCATGGAAGTCATGGCAGTAAGTAAAGCAATAACATGGCTCGAGACACAGACATTCACTAGGGCTTGTTTCCTTAGCGACTCAATGAACATGATCAAGAGGATAGAGGAGGGGTCGATCCGAAGAGAATGGTTGCTGCCTCTGGAGCGGTCTCGGCTGGCAAAGATTAGTTTCATCTTCGTGCCAGGGCATGCGGGAGTACAAGGAAATGAGCGGGCTGACAAGCTCGCAGGTGAGGCTACTGTGGAGGGCGGACGCGCCATGGACCAGGCTGACATTCTGAATGCTCTACGAGAAGAGAGACTTTTGCAAGAACCAAGTGATGACTGTGAATCTACAACAATGGCCAGACTGCGAGAGCAGCAAATTAAAAGAGGGGTGGCCAAACAAGAACACTACGCAGGAAGCCAAAGAAGATTGATAAACCAACACAGAACTGGCGTCGTTAGCCGCTACACGCTGCGGGATTTGCTGAGGAGGGGATCCGAGCACTTATGGACTGAATGGTCCGATGTGCAACGAGGATGATCTGTCGACTAACTAACTAACTAACTAACATTAAACAATAACTAATGACAAGAAACATTAAACAATAATTAACGACAACCAACATTAAACAATAACTAACAACAACCAACATTAAACAATAACTAACAACAAGCAACATTAAACAATAACTAACAACAACCAACATTAAACAATAACTAACAACAACTAACATTAAACAATAACTAACAACAACCAACATTAAACCTCCCGTGTGTTGCCGGGGCCCATAAGGGAAGCAAAGAATAGCAACACTGTAGCCTACCACGCATGCCGTAAGAGGCGACTAAGGAGGCTTGATGGTTCCGTCGCCCTGCTACTGAGTGAGTGCGTGGCGCGACACTGTGAGCTGTGAGTTTCGTGTGAAATGCTTTTGAATCTGCCCGAGGTTTTTTGGAATGTGACTGCATGTTCGGAGTGATGGCAGATGGCTATGTCCCAGAGTTGACCGGTTTTTGCCTTATGCAGAAATGCGTGGCTGCTGGGCTTCTGGTTGACTGCCACTGCTATCGACGATGAACTGTATTTCATGGACTGTGTGGGTGAACATCTAGGAAACATCCAGATGGGAAAATGACTGCCGATTCCATCAGAGATAAATTGGGTGTTTCGTGGGGGACTATTGTGTTGACATTCTGGCGGCAGCATTATGCACAGTGTATCTGTGCGGGCTGTTGTTTGTCAAGACTCCTGTCTTTTCCACTTTTCACATTGGGCAGTGGGGAGCGTTTTGTGTGATATTCACTGGCACAGGAACGGAGCATAATGGGGACGACCCGTTGCTGTGAAGTTGGAACTGTGACTAACTAACTAACTAACTAACCAACATTAAACAATAACTAATGACAACCAACATTAAACAATAACTAATAACAACCAACATTAAACAATAACTAAGAACAACTAACATTAAACAATAACTAACAACAACTAACATTAAACAATAACTAACAACAACTAACATTAAACAATAACTAACAACAACAAACATTAAACAATGACTAACAACAACCAATAAACAATAATTTACAACCAACATTAAACAATAACTAATGACAACCAACATTAAACAATAACTAATGACAACCAACATTAAACAATAACTAACAACAACCAACATTAAACAATAATTAATGACAACCAACATTAAACAATAACTAATGACAACCAACATTAAACAATAACTAATGACAACCAACATTAAACAATAACTAATGACAACCAACATTAAACAATAACTAATGACAACCAACATTAAACAATAACTAACAACAAACATTAAACAATGACTAACAACAACCAACATTAAACAATAACTAATGACAACCAACATTAAACAATAACTAATGACAACCAACATTAAACAATAACTAACAAAAACCAACATTAAACAATAACTAACAACAACAAACATTAAACCATAACTAACAACAACTAACATTAAACAATAACTAACAACAACTAACATTAAACAATAACTAACAACAACTAATATTAAACAATAACGAACAACAACCAACATTAAACAATAATTTACAACCAACACTAAACAATAACTAACAACAACCAACATTAAACAATAACTAATCACAACCAACAATAACATACAACAACGAAAATTAAACAATAACTAACAACAACTAACATTAAATAATAACAAACAACAACTAACATTAAACAATAACTAATAGCAACAAACATTAAACAATAACTAACAAAAACTAACATTAAATAATAACTAACAACAACAAACATTAAACCATAACTAACAACAACTAACATTAAACAATAACTAACAACAACTAACATTAAACAATAACTAACAACAACTAATATTAAACAATAACGAACAACAACCAACATTAAACAATAATTTACAACCCACATTAAACAATAACTAAAAACCAACATTAAACAATAACTAACAACAACCAACATTAAACCGTAACTAACAACAACTAACATTAAACAATAACTAATGACAACAAACATTAAACAACAACTAACAACAATCAACATTAAACAATGACTAACAACAACCAACATTAAACAATAATTTATAACCAACATTAAACAATAACTAACAATAACCAACATTAAACAACAACAAACATTAAACAACAACTAACAACAACAAACATTAAACAACAACTAACAACAAACATGAAACAATAACTAACAAAAACCAACATTAAAAGACAACTAAGAGCATCAAATAATAACTAACATTAAGTTAGTTAGTCACAGTTTCAACTTCACAGCAACAGGTCATCCCCATAATGCTCCATTCCTGTGCCAGTGAATATTACACATAATGCTCCTCACTGCCCCATGTGAAAAGTGGAACAGACAGGAGTCTCGACAAACCAACAGTCCGCACAGGTATACCATGCATAATACCGCCGCCAGAATGTCATGGCTAACAGCACTCATGCCTAAACATTCGCCATGCTGATCCCAAGGTTAAACCCCTACACCGGTCATGGGTAACAGCACTCATGCTTAAACATTTGATGTGCTGATCCCAAGGTTAAACCCCTACACCGGTCATGGCTAACAGCACTCATGCTTAAACATTTGATGTGCTGATCCCAAGGTTAAACCCCTACACCGGTCATGGCTAACAGCACTCATGCTTAAACATTTGATGTGCTGATCCCAAGGTTAAACCCCTACACCGGTCATGGCTAACAGCACTCATGCTTAAACATTTGATGTGCTGATCCCAAGGTGCACACCAGTCAAGTGGACTAAAATTTGGACTTATCACCCTTGACTTGGGGATGTAAATTACAAGTAGGAGAGGACTTCACATGAAAACCGTAAAAGTGTGATATAAATTACAATAACCATGCTATTGTCTTGTAACCTGTCAACATTGTATTTAAGGATGCCAAGAGTGTTTAGCATGTAACATCACAGTGCAGATGAACACAGTTTAAATATGGCCGCTCCACTTGTGACATACACCATAGAAGAGCAGCGTTCTATTATCCACCCCCCCCCCCCCCATAGTAAATGGGTGAACCCTATAGAAATTCATCGGCAAATGGAGGTCCAGTATGGTGATGCATGCCTGTCAGTCCAGCAAGGGTATGAGTAGAGTAGGGAATTTCAAAGCGACTTCTCGACCAAGTCAGAATAACCAAGTAGTGACCCCAGAGTTGATTTTTCAACAGGAATCCAAGCACTTTATTGGCGTCTGAGGACTTGCATTGAACGCAGTAGTGACTACACGGAAAAGTGATATATTTGTTCTTTACTTTTTCAGAACATATTCACTACACACCACACACACACACACAAATGTAAGGTTTTCATTTGAAGCCCCCTTGTACCTCAGAAGTCGGAGTGGGTTCGCTAAATGGTAAGGGATACTAGTTGTAGAGAAAGTTAATCCACAAGCAAAAATCAGCCCTGTGCACTAAAACAGTAGCACATGTGTGGACTACGCTTGAGTTTAAAGCGAGTGAACAAAAGAAAAGCATGTACTCACAGACTTGTGGTATTTGATGAAGTACTCAGCCAGGCCAGTGATGCAGGCGTCCGAGGTGAAGGATTTGATCAGGTCAGGCTGGAGATATCAACACCACAGTGTCTATACCTCTCTCTCTCCACACAGTGTCTATACCTCTCTCTCTCCACACAGTGTCTATACCTCTCTCTCTCCACACAGTGTCTATATATCTCTCTCTCTCCACACAGTGTCTATACCTCTCTCTCTCCACACAGTGTCTATACCTCTGTCTCTACACACAGTGTCTATACCTCTCTCTCTCCACACAGTGTCTATACCTCTCTCTCTCCACACAGTGTCTATACCTCTCTCTCCACACAGTGTCTATACCTCTCTCTCTCCACACAGTGTCTATACCTCTCTCTCTACACACAGTGTCTATACCTCTCTCTCTCCACACAGTGTCTATACCTCTCTCTCTCCACACAGTGTCTATACCTCTCTCTCTCCACACAGTGTCTATACCTCTCTCTCTCCACACAGTGTCTATACCTCTCTCTCCACACAGTGTCTATACCTCTCTCTCCACACAGTGTCTATACCTCTCTCTCTCCACACAGTGTCTATACCTCTCTCTCTCCACACAGTGTCTATACCTCTCTCTCTCCACATAGTGTCTATACCTCTCTCTCCACACAGACTAGCATGATTTATGTGTGTATGTATGTCTCATACAGTGTCTACACCTCTCTCTCCACACAGACTAGCATGAGTGAGATGTGTATGTATGTCTCACAGTGTCTACAACTCTCTCTCCACATAGACTTGCACGATTTATATGTGTATGTATGTCTCACAGTGTCTACACCTCTCTCTCCACACAGGCTTGCACGATTTATATGTGTATGTATGTCTCACAGTGTCTACACCTCTCTCTCCACACAGGCTTGCATGATTTATATGTGTATGTATGTCTCACAGAGTGTCTACACCTCTCTCTCCACACAGACTAGCATGAGTGAGATGTGTATGTATGTCTCACAGTGTCTACACCTCTCTCTCCACACAGACTTGCATGATTTATATGTGTATGTATGTCTCACAGAGTGTTTACACCTCTCTCTCCACACAGACTAGCATGAGTGAGATGTGTATGTATGTCTCACAGTGTCTATACCTCTCTCTCCACACAGACTTGCACGATTTATATGTGTATGTATGTCTCACAGTGTCTACACCTCTCTCTCCACACAGACTAGCATGATTTATATGTGTATGTATGTCTCACAGTGTCTATACCTCTCTCTCCACACAGACTAGCATGATTTATATGTGTATGTATGACTCACAGTGTCTATACCTCTCTCTCCACACAGACTAGCACGATTTATATGTGTATGTATGTCTCACAGAGTGTCTACACCTCTCTCTCCACACAGACTAGCATGAGTGAGACGTGTATGTATATCTCACAGTGTCTACACCTCTCTCTCTCCACACAGACTTGTTATATGTGTTTGTGTGTCTCACAGTGTCTACACCTCTCTCTCCACACAGACTTGCATGATTTATATGTGTATGTATGTCTCACAGAGTGTCTACACCTCTCTCTCCACACAGACTAGCATGAGTGAGATGTGTATGTATGTCTCACAGTGTCTACACCTCTCTCCACACAGACTTGCACGATTTATATGTGTATGTATGTCTCACAGTGTCTACAACTCTCTCTCCACATAGACTTGCACGATTTATATGTGTATGTATGTCTCACAGTGTCTACACCTCTCTCTCCACACAGGCTTGCACGATTTATATGTGTATGTATGTCTCACAGTGTCTACACCTCTCTCTCCACACAGGCTTGCATGATTTATATGTGTATGTATGTCTCACAGAGTGTCTACACCTCTCTCTCCACACAGACTAGCATGAGTGAGATGTGTATGTATGTCTCACAGTGTCTACACCTCTCTCTCCACACAGACTTGCATGATTTATATGTGTATGTATGTCTCACAGAGTGTTTACACCTCTCTCTCCACACAGACTAGCATGAG
Source organism: Cepaea hortensis (assembly GCA_963921405.1). Classification (NCBI taxonomy): domain Eukaryota; kingdom Metazoa; phylum Mollusca; class Gastropoda; order Stylommatophora; family Helicidae; genus Cepaea; species Cepaea hortensis. The sequence goes on along the minus strand of OY992881.1, from coordinate 133,431,228 downwards.
TGAGATGTGTATGTATGTCTCACAGTGTCTATACCTCTCTCTCCACACAGACTTGCACGATTTATATGTGTATGTATGTCTCACAGTGTCTACACCTCTCTCTCCACACAGACTAGCATGATTTATATGTGTATGTATGTCTCACAGTGTCTATACCTCTCTCTCCACACAGACTAGCATGATTTATATGTGTATGTATGACTCACAGTGTCTATACCTCTCTCTCCACACAGACTAGCACGATTTATATGTGTATGTATGTCTCACAGAGTGTCTACACCTCTCTCTCCACACAGACTAGCATGAGTGAGACGTGTATGTATGTCTCACAGTGTCTACACCTCTCTCTCTCCACACAGACTTGCACGATTTATATGTGTTTGTGTGTCTCACAGTGTCTACACCTCTCTCTCCACACAGACTTGCATGATTTATATGTGTATGTATGTCTCACAGAGTGTCTACACCTCTCTCTCCACACAGACTAGCATGAGTGAGATGTGTATGTATGTCTCACAGTGTCTACACCTCTCTCCACACAGACTTGCACGATTTATATGTGTATGTATGTCTCACAGTGTCTACACCTCTCTCTCCACACAGACTAGCATGAGTGAGATGTGTATGTATGTCTCACAGTGTCTATACCTCTCTCTCCACACAGACTTGCACGATTTATATGTGTATGTATGTCTCACAGTGTCTACACCTCTCTCTCCACACAGACTAGCATGATTTATATGTGTATGTATGACTCACAGTGTCTATACCTCTCTCTCCACACAGACTAGCACGATTTATATGTGTATGTATGTCTCACAGAGTGTCTACACCTCTCTCTCCACACAGACTAGCATGAGTGAGACGTGTATGTATATCTCACAGTGTCTACACCTCTCTCTCTCCACACAGACTTGCACGATTTATATGTGTTTGTGTGTCTCACAGTGTCTACACCTCTCTCTCCACACAGACTTGCATGATTTATATGTGTATGTATGTCTCACAGAGTGTCTACACCTCTCTCTCCACACAGACTAGCATGAGTGAGATGTGTATGTATGTCTCACAGTGTCTACACCTCTCTCCACACAGACTTGCACGATTTATATGTGTATGTATGTCTCACAGTGTCTACAACTCTCTCTCCACATAGACTTGCACGATTTATATGTGTATGTATGTCTCACAGTGTCTACACCTCTCTCTCCACACAGGCTTGCACGATTTATATGTGTATGTATGTCTCACAGTGTCTACACCTCTCTCTCCACACAGGCTTGCATGATTTATATGTGTATGTATGTCTCACAGAGTGTCTACACCTCTCTCTCCACACAGACTAGCATGAGTGAGATGTGTATGTATGTCTCACAGTGTCTACACCTCTCTCTCCACACAGACTTGCATGATTTATATGTGTATGTATGTCTCACAGAGTGTTTACACCTCTCTCTCCACACAGACTAGCATGAGTGAGATGTGTATGTATGTCTCACAGTGTCTATACCTCTCTCTCCACACAGACTTGCACGATTTATATGTGTATGTATGTCTCACAGTGTCTACACCTCTCTCTCCACACAGACTAGCATGATTTATATGTGTATGTATGTCTCACAGTGTCTATACCTCTCTCTCCACACAGACTAGCATGATTTATATGTGTATGTATGACTCACAGTGTCTATACCTCTCTCTCCACACAGACTAGCACGATTTATATGTGTATGTATGTCTCACAGAGTGTCTACACCTCTCTCTCCACACAGACTAGCATGAGTGAGACGTGTATGTATGTCTCACAGTGTCTACACCTCTCTCTCTCCACACAGACTTGCACGATTTATATGTGTTTGTGTGTCTCACAGTGTCTACACCTCTCTCTCCACACAGACTTGCATGATTTATATGTGTATGTATGTCTCACAGAGTGTCTACACCTCTCTCTCCACACAGACTAGCATGAGTGAGATGTGTATGTATGTCTCACAGTGTCTACACCTCTCTCCACACAGACTTGCACGATTTATATGTGTATGTATGTCTCACAGTGTCTACAACTCTCTCTCCACACAGACTTGCACGATTTATATGTGTATGTATGTCTCACAGTGTCTACACCTCTCTCTCCACACAGGCTTGCACGATTTATATGTGTATGTATGTCTCACAGTGTCTACACCTCTCTCTCCACACAGACTTGCACGATTTATATGTGTATGTATGTCTCACAGTGTCTACACCTCTCTCTCCACACAGACTAGCATGAGTGAGATGTGTATGTATGTCTCACAGTGTCTATACCTCTCTCTCCACACAGACTTGCACGATTTATATGTGTATGTATGTCTCACAGTGTCTACACCTCTCTCTCCACACAGACTAGCATGAGTGAGATGTGTATGTATGTCTCACAGTGTCTATACCTCTCTCTCCACACAGACTTGCACGATTTATATGTGTACGTGTCTCACAGTGTCTACACCTCTCTCTCCACACAGACTTGCACGATTTATATGTGTATGTATGTCTCACAGAGTGTCTACACCTCTCTCTCCACACAGACTAGCATGAGTGAGATGTGTATGTATGTCTCACAGTGTCTACACCTCTCTCTCCACACAGACTTGCACGATTTATATGTGTATGTATGTCTCACAGTGTCTACAACTCTCTCTCCACACAGACTTGCACGATTTATATGTGTATGTATGTCTCACAGTGTCTACACCTCTCTCTCCACACAGACTAGCATGAGTGAGATGTGTATGTATGTCTCACAGTGTCTACACCTCTCTCTCCACACAGACTAGCACGATTTATATGTGTATGTATGTCTCACAGTGTCTATACCTCTCTCTCCACACAGACTAGCATGATTTATATGTGTATGTATGTCTCACAGTGTCTATACCTCTCTCTCCACACAGACTAGCACGATTTATATGTGTATGTATGTCTCACACGAGTGTCTACACCTCTCTCTCCACACAGACTAGCATGAGTGAGATGTGTATGTATGTCTCACAGTGTCTATACCTCTCTCTCCACACAGACTTGTACGATTTATATGTGTATGTATGTCTCACAGTGTCTACACATCTCTCTCCACACAGACTAGCATGAGTGAGATTTGTATGTATGTCTCACAGTGTCTACACCTCTCTCTCTCCACACAGACTTGCACGATTTATATGTGTATGTATGTCTCACAGAGTGTCTACACCTCTCTCTCCACACAGACTAGCATGAGTGAGATGTGTATGTATGTATCACAGTGTCTACACCTCTCTCTCCACACAGACTTGCACGATTTATATGTGTATGTATGTCTCACAGTGTCTACAACTCTCTCTCCACACAGACTTGCACGATTTATATGTGTATGTATGTCTCACAGTGTCTACACCTCTCTCTCCACACAGGCTTGCATGATTTATATGTGTATGTATGTCTCACAGTGTCTACAACTCTCTCTCCACACAGACTTGCACGATTTATATGTGTATGTATGTCTCACAGTGTCTACACCTCTCTCTCCACCCAGGCTTGCACGATTTATATGTGTATGTATGTCTCACAGTGTCTACACCTCTCTATCCACACAGACTAGCACGATTTATATAAGTATGTATGTCTCACGGAGTGTCTACACCTCTCTCTCCACACAGACTAGCATGAGTGAGATGTGTATGTATGTCTCACAGTGTCTATACCTCTCTCTCCACACAGACTTGCACGATTTATATGTGTATGTATGTCTCACAGTGTCTACACCTCTCTCTCCAAACAGACTAGCATGAGTGAGATGTGTATGTATGTCTCACAGTGTCTATACCTCTCTCTCCACACAGACTTGCATGATTTATATGTGTATGTGTCTCACAGTGTCTACACCTCTCTCTCCACACAGACTTGCACGATTTATATGTGTATGTATGTCTCACAGAGTGTCTACACCTCTCTCTCTCCACACAGACTAGCATGAGTGAGATGTGTATGTATGTCTCACAGTGTCTACACCTCTCTCTCCACACAGACTTGCACGATTTATATGTGTATGTATGTCTCACAGTGTCTACACCTCTCTCTCTCCACACAGACTAGCATGAGTGAGATGTGTATGTATGTCTCACAGTGTCTACACCTCTCTCTCCACACAGACTAGCACGATTTATATGTGTATGTATGTCTCACAGTGTCTATACCTCTCTCTCCACACAGACTAGCATGATTTATATGTGTATGTATGTCTCACAGTGTCTATACCTCTCTCTCCACACAGACTAGCACGATTTATATGTGTATGTATGTCTCACACGAGTGTCTACACCTCTCTCTCCACACAGACTAGCATGAGTGAGATGTGTATGTATGTCTCACAGTGTCTATACCTCTCTCTCCACACAGACTTGTACGATTTATATGTGTATGTATGTCTCACAGTGTCTACACCTCTCTCTCCACACAGACTAGCATGAGTGAGATTTGTATGTATGTCTCACAGTGTCTACACCTCTCTCTCTCCACACAGACTTGCACGATTTATATGTGTATGTATGTCTCACAGAGTGTCTACACCTCTCTCTCCACACAGACTAGCATGAGTGAGATGTGTATGTATGTATCACAGTGTCTACACCTCTCTCTCCACACAGACTTGCACGATTTATATGTGTATGTATGTCTCACAGTGTCTACAACTCTCTCTCCACACAGACTTGCACGATTTATATGTGTATGTATGTCTCACAGTGTCTACACCTCTCTCTCCACACAGGCTTGCACGATTTATATGTGTATGTATGTCTCACAGTGTCTACACCTCTCTCTCCACACAGACTTGCACGATTTATATGTGTATGTATGTCTCACAGTGTCTACACCTCTCTCTCCACACAGACTAGCATGAGTGAGATGTGTATGTATGTCTCACAGTGTCTACACCTCTCTCTCCACACAGACTTGCACGATTTATATGTGTATGTATGTCTCACAGTGTCTACAACTCTCTCTCCACACAGACTTGCACGATTTATATGTGTATGTATGTCTCACAGTGTCTACACCTCTCTCTCCACACAGACTAGCATGAGTGAGATGTGTATGTATGTCTCACAGTGTCTACACCTCTCTCTCCACACAGACTTGTACGATTTATATGTGTATGTATGTCTCACAGTGTCTACACCTCTCTCTCCACACAGACTAGCATGAGTGAGATTTGTATGTATGTCTCACAGTGTCAGACTAGCATGAGTGAGATTTGTATGTATGTCTCACAGTGTCTACACCTCTCTCTCTCCACACAGACTTGCACGATTTATATGTGTATGTATGTCTCACAGAGTGTCTACACCTCTCTCTCCACACAGACTAGCATGAGTGAGATGTGTATGTATGTATCACAGTGTCTACACCTCTCTCTCCACACAGACTTGCACGATTTATATGTGTATGTATGTCTCACAGTGTCTACAACTCTCTCTCCACACAGACTTGCACGATTTATATGTGTATGTATGTCTCACAGTGTCTACACCTCTCTCTCCACACAGGCTTGCACGATTTATATGTGTATGTATGTCTCACAGTGTCTACACCTCTCTCTCCACACAGACTTGCACGATTTATATGTGTATGTATGTCTCACAGTGTCTACACCTCTCTCTCCACACAGACTAGCATGAGTGAGATGTGTATGTATGTCTCACAGTGTCTATACCTCTCTCTCCACACAGACATGCACGATTTATATGTGTATGTATGTCTCACAGTGTCTACACCTCTCTCTCCAAACAGACTAGCATGAGTGAGATGTGTATGTATGTCTCACAGTGTCTATACCTCTCTCTCCACACAGACTTGCATGATTTATATGTGTATGTGTCTCACAGTGTCTACACCTCTCTCTCCACACAGACTTGCACGATTTATATGTGTATGTATGTCTCACAGAGTGTCTACACCTCTCTCTCTCCACACAGACTAGCATGAGTGAGATGTGTATGTATGTCTCACAGTGTCTACACCTCTCTCTCCACACAGACTTGCACGATTTATATGTGTATGTATGTCTCACAGTGTCTACACCTCTCTCTCCACACAGACTAGCATGAGTGAGATGTGTATGTATGTCTCACAGTGTCTACACCTCTCTCTCCACACAGACTAGCATGATTTATATGTGTATGTATGTCTCACAGAGTGTCTACACCTCTCTCTCCACACAGACTAGCATGAGTGAGATGTGTATGTATGTCTCACAGTGTCTATACCTCTCTCTCCACACAGACTTGTACGATTTATATGTGTATGTATGTCTCACAGTGTCTACACCTCTCTCTCCACACAGACTAGCATGAGTGAGATTTGTATGTATGTCTCACAGTGTCTACACCTCTCTCTCTCTCCACACAGACTTGCACGATTTATATGTGTATGTATGTCTCACAGAGTGTCTACACCTCTCTCTCCACACAGACTAGCATGAGTGAGATGTGTATGTATGTATCACAGTGTCTACACCTCTCTCTCCACACAGACTTGCACGATTTATATGTGTATGTATGTCTCACAGTGTCTACAACTCTCTCTCCACACAGACTTGCACGATTTATATGTGTATGTATGTCTCACAGTGTCTACACCTCTCTCCACACAGGCTTGCACGATTTATATGTGTATGTATGTCTCACAGTGTCTACACCTCTCTCTCCACACAGACTTGCACGATTTATATGTGTATGTACGTCTCACAGTGTCTACACCTCTCTCTCCACACAGACTAGCATGAGTGAGATGTGTATGTATGTCTCACAGTGTCTACACCTCTCTCTCCACACAGACTTGCACGATTTATATGTGTATGTATGTCTCACAGTGTCTACAACTCTCTCTCCACACAGACTTGCACGATTTATATGTGTATGTATGTCTCACAGTGTCTACACCTCTCTCTCCACACAGACTAGCATGAGTGAGATGTGTATGTATGTCTCACAGTGTCTACACCTCTCTCTCCACACAGACTAGCACGATTTATATGTGTATGTATGTCTCACAGTGTCTATACCTCTCTCTCCACACAGACTAGCATGATTTATATGTGTATGTATGTCTCACAGTGTCTATACCTCTCTCTCCACACAGACTAGCACGATTTATATGTGAATGTATGTCTCACACGAGTGTCTACACCTCTCTCTCCACACAGACTAGCATGAGTGAGATGTGTATGTATGTCTCACAGTGTCTATACCTCTCTCCACACAGACTAGCATGATTTATATGTGTATGTATGACTCACAGTGTCTATAGCTCTCTCTCCACACAGACTAGCACGATTTATATGTGTATGTATGTCTCACAGAGTGTCTACACCTCTCTCTCCACACAGACTAGCATGAGTGAGATGTGTATGTATGTCTCACAGTGTCTACACCTCTCTCTCTCCACACAGACTTGCACGATGTATATGTGTTTGTGTGTCTCACAGTGTCTACACCTCTCTCTCCACACAGACTTGCATGATTTATGTGTGTATGTATGTCTCACAGAGTGTCTACACCTCTCTCTCCACACAGACTAGCATGAGTGAGATGTGTATGTATGTCTCACAGTGTCTACACCTCTCTCTCCACACAGACTTGCACGATTTATATGTGTATGTATGTCTCACAGTGTCTACAACTCTCTCTCCACACAGACTTGCACGATTTATATGTGTATGTATGTCTCACAGTGTCTACACCTCTCTCTCCACACAGGCTTGCACGATTTATATGTGTATGTATGTCTCACAGTGTCTACACCTCTCTCTCCACACAGACTTGCACGATTTATATGTGTATGTATGTCTCACAGTGTCTACACCTCTCTCTCCACACAGACTAGCATGAGTGAGATGTGTATGTATGTCTCACAGTGTCTATACCTCTCTCTCCACACAGACTTGCACGATTTATATGTGTATGTATGTCTCACAGTGTCTACACCTCTCTCTCCACACAGACTAGCATGAGTGAGATGTGTATGTATGTCTCACAGTGTCTATACCTCTCTCTCCACACAGACTTGCACGATTTATATGTGTACGTGTCTCACAGTGTCTACACCTCTCTCTCCACACAGACTTGCACGATTTATATGTGTATGTATGTCTCACAGAGTGTCTACACCTCTCTCTCCACACAGACTAGCATGAGTGAGATGTGTATGTATGTCTCACAGTGTCTACACCTCTCTCTCCACACAGACTTGCACGATTTATATGTGTATGTATGTCTCACAGTGTCTACAACTCTCTCTCCACACAGACTTGCACGATTTATATGTGTATGTATGTCTCACAGTGTCTACACCTCTCTCTCCACACAGACTAGCATGAGTGAGATGTGTATGTATGTCTCACAGTGTCTACACCTCTCTCTCCACACAGACTAGCACGATTTATATGTGTATGTATGTCTCACAGTGTCTATACCTCTCTCTCCACACAGACTAGCATGATTTATATGTGTATGTATGTCTCACAGTGTCTATACCTCTCTCTCCACACAGACTAGCACGATTTATATGTGTATGTATGTCTCACACGAGTGTCTACACCTCTCTCTCCACACAGACTAGCATGAGTGAGATGTGTATGTATGTCTCACAGTGTCTATACCTCTCTCTCCACACAGACTTGTACGATTTATATGTGTATGTATGTCTCACAGTGTCTACACCTCTCTCTCCACACAGACTAGCATGAGTGAGATTTGTATGTATGTCTCACAGTGTCTACACCTCTCTCTCTCCACACAGACTTGCACGATTTATATGTGTATGTATGTCTCACAGAGTGTCTACAACTCTCTCTCCACACAGACTAGCATGAGTGAGATGTGTATGTATGTATCACAGTGTCTACACCTCTCTCTCCACACAGACTTGCACGATTTATATGTGTATGTATGTCTCACAGTGTCTACACCTCTCTCTCCACACAGGCTTGCACGATTTATATGTGTATGTATGTCTCACAGTGTCTACACCTCTCTCTCCACACAGACTTGCACGATTTATATGTGTATGTATGTCTCACAGTGTCTACACCTCTCTCTCCACACAGACTAGCATGAGTGAGATGTGTATGTATGTCTCACAGTGTCTATACCTCTCTCTCCACACAGACTTGCACGATTTATATGTGTATGTATGTCTCACAGTGTCTACACCTCTCTCTCCAAACAGACTAGCATGAGTGAGATGTGTATGTATGTCTCACAGTGTCTATACCTCTCTCTCCACACAGACTTGCATGATTTATATGTGTATGTGTCTCACAGTGTCTACACCTCTCTCTCCACACAGACTTGCACGATTTATATGTATATGTATGTCTCACAGAGTGTCTACACCTCTCTCTCTCCACACAGACTAGCATGAGTGAGATGTGTATGTATGTCTCACAGTGTCTACACCTCTCTCTCCACACAGACTTGCACGATTTATATGTGTATGTATGTCTCACAGTGTCTACAACTCTCTCTCCACACAGACTTGCACGATTTATATGTGTATGTATGTCTCACAGTGTCTAAACCTCTCTCTCCACACAGACTAGCACGAATTATATGTGTATGTATGTCTCACAGTGTCTACACCTCTCTCTCCACACAGACTAGCATGATTTATATGTGTATGTATGTCTCACAGTGTCTATACCTCTCTCTCCACACAGACTAGCACGATTTATATGTGTATGTATGTCTCACACGAGTGTCTACACCTCTCTCTCCACACAGACTAGCATGAGTGAGATGTGTATGTATGTCTCACAGTGTCTATACCTCTCTCTCCACACAGACTTGTACGATTTATATGTGTATGTATGTCTCACAGTGTCTACACCTCTCTCTCCACACAGACTAGCATGAGTGAGATTTGTATGTATGTCTCACAGTGTCTACACCTCTCTCTCTCCACACAGACTTGCACGATTTATATGTGTATGTATGTCTCACAGAGTGTCTACACCTCTCTCTCCACACAGACTAGCATGAGTGAGATGTGTATGTATGTCTCACAGTGTCTACACCTCTCTCTCCACACAGACTTGCACGATTTATATGTGTATGTATGTCTCACAGTGTCTACAACTCTCTCTCCACACAGACTTGCACGATTTATATGTGTATGTATGTCTCACAGTGTCTACACCTCTCTCTCCACACAGGCTTGCACGATTTATATGTGTATGTATGTCTCACAGTGTCTACACCTCTCTCTCCACACAGACTTGCACGATTTATATGTGTATGTATGTCTCACAGTGTCTACACCTCTCTCTCCACACAGACTAGCATGAGTGAGATGTGTATGTATGTCTCACAGTGTCTATACCTCTCTCTCCACACAGACTTGCACGATTTATATGTGTATGTATGTCTCACAGTGTCTACACCTCTCTCTCCAAACAGACTAGCATGAGTGAGATGTGTATGTATGTCTCACAGTGTCTATACCTCTCTCTCCACACAGACTTGCATGATTTATATGTGTATGTGTCTCACAGTGTCTACACCTCTCTCTCCACACAGACTTGCACGATTTATGTGTATGTATGTCTCACAGAGTGTCTACACCTCTCTCTCTCCACACAGACTAGCGTGAGTGAGATGTGTATGTATGTCTCACAGTGTCTACACCTCTCTCTCCACACAGACTTGCACGATTTATATGTGTATGTATGTCTCACAGTGTCTACAACTCTCTCTCCACACAGACTTGCACGATTTATATGTGTATGTATGTCTCACAGTGTCTACACCTCTCTCTCCACACAGGCTTGCATGATTTATATGTGTATGTATGTCTCACAGTGTCTACAACTCTCTCTCCACACAGACTTGCACGATTTATATGTGTATGTATGTCTCACAGTGTCTACACCTCTCTCTCCACCCAGGCTTGCACAATTTATATGTGTATGTATGTCTCACAGTGTCTACACCTCTCTCTCCACACAGACTTGCACGATTTATATAAGTATGTATGTCTCACGGAGTGTCTACACCTCTCTCTCCACACAGACTAGCATGAGTGAGATGTGTATGTATGTCTCACAGTGTCTACACCTCTCTCTCCACACAGACTTGCACGATTTATATGTGTATGTATGTCTCACAGAGTGTCTACACCTCTCTCTCCACACACACTAGCATGAGTGAGATGTGTATGTATGTCTCACAGTGTCTACACCTCTCTCTCCACACAGACTTGCACGATTTATATGTGTATGTATGTCTCACAGAGTGTCTACACCTCTCTCTCCACACAGACTAGCATGAGTGAGATGTGTATGTATGTCTCACAGTGTCTACAACTCTCTCTCCACACAGACTAGCATGAGTGAGATGTGTATGTATGTCTCACAGTGTCTACACCTCTCTCTCCACACAGACTTGCATGATTTATATGTGTATGTATGTCTCACAGAGTGTTTACACCTCTCTCTCCACACAGACTAGCATGAGTGAGATGTGTATGTATGTCTCACAGTGTCTATACCTCTCTCTCCACACAGACTTGCACGATTTATATGTGTATGTATGTCTCACAGTGTCTACACCTCTCTCTCCACACAGACTAGCACGATTTATATGTGTATGTATGTCTCACAGTGTCTACACCTCTCTCTCCACACAGACTAGCACGATTTATATGTGTATGTATGTCTCACAGTGTCTATACCTCTCTCTCCACACAGACTAGCATGATTTATATGTGTATGTATGACTCACAGTGTCTATACCTCTCTCTCCACACAGACTAGCACGATTTATATGTGTATGTATGTCTCACAGAGTGTCTACACCTCTCTCTCCACACAGACTAGCATGAGTGAGATGTGTATGTATGTCTCACAGTGTCTACACCTCTCTCTCTCCACACAGACTTGCACGATTTATATGTGTATGTGTGTCTCACAGTGTCTACACCTCTCTCTCCACACAGACTTGCACGATTTATATGTGTATGTTTGTCTCACAGTGTCTACACCTCTCTCTCCACACAGGCTTGCACGATTTATATGTGTATGTATGTCTCACAGTGTCTACACCTCTCTCTCCACACAGACTAGCATGAGTGAGATGTGTATGTATGTCTCACAGTGTCTATACCTCTCTCTCCACACAGACTTGCACGATTTATATGTGTACGTGTCTCACAGTGTCTACACCTCTCTCTCCACACAGACTTGCACGATTTATATGTGTATGTATGTCTCACAGAGTGTCTACACCTCTCTCTCCACACAGACTAGCATGAGTGAGATGTGTATGTATGTCTCACAGTGTCTACACCTCTCTCTCCACACAGACTTGCACGATTTATATGTGTATGTATGTCTCACAGTGTCTACAACTCTCTCTCCACACAGACTTGCACGATTTATATGTGTATGTATGTCTCACAGTGTCTACACCTCTCTCTCCACACAGACTAGCATGAGTGAGATGTGTATGTATGTCTCACAGTGTCTACACCTCTCTCTCTCCACACAGACTAGCACGATTTATATGTGTATGTATGTCTCACAGTGTCTATACCTCTCTCTCCACACAGACTAGCATGATTTATATGTGTATGTATGTCTCACAGTGTCTATACCTCTCTCTCCACACAGACTAGCACGATTTATATGTGTATGTATGTCTCACACGAGTGTCTACACCTCTCTCTCCACACAGACTAGCATGAGTGAGATGTGTATGTATGTCTCACAGTGTCTATACTTGTTAGTATATATAACAGTGTATATGTGTTAGTGTATGTGTGTGAGCGCGTGCATGCGTGTGATTGTGTGTATATGAAAGAATACAGAGAGAGAGAGAGAGAGAGAGAGAGAGAGAGAGAGAGAGAGAGAGAGCTGAGCAGATGCATGTCATGTAACACGCATGTTATGTAACACGCGAATCCATATGTTTGTGTATTCTCATCTGTCATATTATCAGTTAAATACCATTTGATTTTATCATGCATAATATAAACTAATGTTCATTACTGTAGTTTGAGTGAGAGAGTCAGTGAGTGTGAATGAGAGACAGAACGAGTGAGCGTGAGAGTGAATGAGTGAGCGGGAGAGTGAATGAGTGAGCGGGAGAGTGAATGAGTGAACGGGAAAGTGAATGAGTGAGCGGGAAAGTGAATGAGTGAGCGGGAGAGTGAATGAGCGGGAGAGTGAATGAATGAGCGGAAGAGTGAATGTGTGAGCGTGAGAGTGAGTGAGTGTGTGTGTGTGTGTGTGTGTGTGTGTGTGTGAGAGAGAGAGAGAGAGAGAGAGAGAGAGAGAGAGAGAGAGAGAGCATCACTATTTTTACGTCACATACATTTTATGTACACATTTTTCTCCATGTTTAACATTTTTATGAGACTGCTCATGATAAGTGTCAGTGTATATGTGTGAGTAAAGTGTGAGAGTTTCTTCATACTAGTTTCAATACTATCGTGAGACATTTTGTATGTGTCTAGATGTGAGGAAGTGTGAGTGTATGTGGAGGATATGTGTGAGTGTGGGGATATGTGTGGGTAGGGGGTGTGTGGGTGGGGGTATGCGTTTGGATGGGTTGGGGTGTGTTGGTTTTGGTGGGTAGTGGTATTTGTGGGTGTTGGTGGGATGTGTGGATGGATGTGTGGGGGTGAAAGTAGGGGTGTTGGAATGGGTGTGGGGGATGTGTGTATGGGTGGAGGATATGTGTATGGGACGGATGCAGGGGATGTGTGTTTATGTGGGTGGAGATGTGTGGACGGTTTGAGGAAGTATGTGTAGGAGGCGGGGTTGTGTGGGTAGGGGATTGTGTTGGGTGGATTGGGGATGCAAGGGTGGGTGGGGAGAAGTGTATGGTGTGTGGGTTTGAGATATTTGTGCGGTGTGTTGGTGGGGGATGTGTGAATGATGTGTGGGTGGAGGGTATGTTTGTGGAGGTATGGGTGGAGGATAGTGTGTGGTGTGGGGGATGTGTGTGATGGGTGCGGGGAATGTGCGTATGAATGGGGTATATGTATGGGTGAGTAGGGGATTGTGGTGGTTGGGGGAAGTATGTGGGGGAGTGTTGGTGGGAGATGTGTGTGTTTGGATGGGAAATGTGTGGGTGGGGGTGTGTGAGTGAGTGGCTTAGGGATGTGTAAGTGGGTGAGGGAGTTGTATGTGTCGGGGTGGGATGTGTGAGTGGGTGGAGGATGTGTGTGGGGTAGGGGTATTGTGATCGAGAGATGTTTGGTTGGGGGGGGGGGGTGTGGGTGCGTAGTGGAGAATGTATGCGTGAGTGAGTGTGTGTTGGTGGACGGGTAGGGAATGCGTGTGTGGGTGGGGAGAGGTGTGTGGTGTGTTGGTTGGGGATATTGTGTGGGGGAGGTATGTGTGTGTGGGTGGGGGATTTTTGTGTTTTGTTTTGTTTTTGTGTTGTGTGAGTGGGGGTATGTGGGGTGGATGGGTAAGGGTATCTGTGTGGGTGTGGGTGTGGGTGGGAATATTGTGTGGTATCTGGGTGGGGGATATGTGTGTGGTGTGTAAGTGGGGATGTGTTGGTGAGGGATATGTGTGTGTGTGGTGCGTGGGTTGGGAATAGTGCATGATAGGAGGTGTATGTGATGTGTGGGTGGGGGATTGTGTGGTGGGGGATTAGGTTAAGGCATGTGTGGGTGGGTGGAAGTTGTATGTGTGGGTGGTGGGGTGTGTGTTAGTGGATTGGGGATGTATGGGTGGTTAGAGAGATGTGTGTGTGTGGGGTGGGGGTAGGGACATGTCAGTTGGTGGGGATGTGTGTGTATGGTTTGGGAATGTGGGAGTGGGTGTGCGATGTGTGGGTTGGTGGGGGATTGTGTGCATGGGTGGGGAATATGTTGTCGATGGAGATGTGGCTGGGGGATGGGTGGTTTGAGGTGTGGGTGGGGAGAGGATGTGTGGGGTAGTATGTGTATGTGGATGGGCGTAGGATGTGTGGGTTGGTGGGGGAATGTTTGTGGGTGGCGAGTGTGTTTTGGTTGGGGGATCAGGTGAGGGCAGTGTGTGTGGGTGGGGGATGTGCGGGAGGGGGATGGATCGGTTGGTGGGGTATGTATGTGTCCCTTAGTGTGCGTGTGTGTTGGTAGGTGGGGGTGTGTATGTGTCCCTTGGTGCGCGTGTGTGTGGGTAGGTGGGGGTGTTGTGTGGGTGGGGTGATGTATGGATAGGTGGGAGATGGGCTTCATAACATGGTAAATAGCCTTGTTTATGTTTACAACATTCATTTCACAATGTTTATTTTATCTTCCTATGTAAATGTATAATGCTCTTGATGAACGAAAGACGAGTGATTGGAAGGGCCGAATGTAAGACGGGCCTGCGCGCCCAATTTGTGACCCTAATAAAGTTGATTTGATTTGATTTGATTTGATTTATACCTCTCTCTCCACACAGACTTGTACGATTTATATGTGTATGTATGTCTCACAGTGTCTACACCTCTCTCGCCACACAGACTAGCATGAGTGAGATGTGTATGTATGTCTCACAGTGTCTACACCTCTCTCTCTCCACACAGACTTGCACGATTTATATGTGTATGTATGTCTCACAGAGTGTCTACACCTCTCTCTCCACACAGACTTGCACGATTTATATGTGTATGTGTCTCACAGTGTCTACACCTCTCTCTCCACACAGACTTGCACGATTTATATGTGTATGTATGTCTCACAGAGTGTCTACACCTCTCTCTCCACACAGACTAGCATGAGTGAGATGTGTATGTATGTCTCACAGAGTCTACACCTCTCT
This sequence comes from Cepaea hortensis, assembly GCA_963921405.1. Classification (NCBI taxonomy): domain Eukaryota; kingdom Metazoa; phylum Mollusca; class Gastropoda; order Stylommatophora; family Helicidae; genus Cepaea; species Cepaea hortensis. The sequence goes on along the minus strand of OY992881.1, from coordinate 133,415,414 downwards.
CTCCACACAGGCTTGCACGATTTATATGTGTATGTATGTCTCACAGTGTCTACACCTCTCTCTCCAAACAGACTTGCACGATTTATATGTGTATGTATGTCTCACAGTGTCTACACCTCTCTCTCCACACAGACTAGCATGAGTGAGATGTGTATGTATGTCTCACAGTGTCTATACCTCTCTCTCCACACAGACTTGCACGATTTATATGTGTATGTATGTCTCACAGTGTCTACACCTCTCTCTCCACACAGACTAGCATGAGTGAGATGTGTATGTATGTCTCACAGTGTCTATACCTCTCACTCCACACAGACTTGCATGATTTATATGTGTATGTGTCTCACAGTGTCTACACCTCTCTCTCCACACAGACTTGCACGATTTATATGTGTATGTATGTCTCACAGAGTGTCTACACCTCTCTCTCCACACAGACTAGCATGAGTGAGATATGTATGTATATCTCACAGTGTCTACACCTCTCTCTCCACACAGACTTGCACGATTTATATGTGTATGTATGTCTCACAGAGTGTCTACACCTCTCTCTCCACACAGACTAGCATGAGTGAGATGTGTATGTATGTCTCACAGTGTCTACAACTCTCTCTCCACACAGACTAGCATGAGTGAGATGTGTATGTATGTCTCACAGTGTCTACAACTCTCTCTCCACACAGACTAGCATGAGTGAGATGTGTATGTATGTCTCACAGTGTCTACACCTCTCTCTCCACACAGACTTGCATGATTTATATGTGTATGTATGTCTCACAGAGTGTTTACACCTCTCTCTCCACACAGACTAGCATGAGTGAGATGTGTATGTATGTCTCACAGTGTCTATACCTCTCTCTCCACACAGACTTGCACGATTTATATGTGTATGTATGTCTCACAGTGTCTACACCTCTCTCTCCACACAGACTAGCACGATTTATATGTGTATGTATGTCTCACAGTGTCTACACCTCTCTCTCCACACAGACTAGCACGATTTATATGTGTATGTATGTCTCACAGTGTCTATACCTCTCTCTCCACACAGACTAGCATGATTTATATGTGTATGTATGACTCACAGTGTCTATACCTCTCTCTCCACACAGACTAGCACGATTTATATGTGTATGTATGTCTCACAGAGTGTCTACACCTCTCTCTCCACACAGACTAGCATGAGTGAGATGTGTATGTATGTCTCACAGTGTCTACACCTCTCTCTCTCCACACAGACTTGCACGATTTATATGTGTATGTGTGTCTCACAGTGTCTACACCTCTCTCTCCACACAGACTTGCATGAGTGAGATGTGTATGTATGTCTCACAGAGTGTCTACACCTCTCTCTCCACACAGACTTGCATGAGTGAGATGTGTATGTATGTCTCACAGTGTCTACACCTCTCTCTCCACACAGACTTGCACGATTTATATGTGTATGTATGTCTCACAGTGTCTACAACTCTCTCTCCACACAGACTTGCACGATTTATATGTGTATGTATGTTTCACAGTGTCTACACCTCTCTCTCCACACAGGCTTGCACGATTTATATGTGTATGTATGTCTCACAGTGTCTACACCTCTCTCTCCACACAGACTTGCACGATTTATATGTGTATGTATGTCTCACAGTGTCTACACCTCTCTCTCCACACAGACTAGCATGAGTGAGATGTGTATGTATGTCTCACAGTGTCTATACCTCTCTCTCCACACAGACTTGCACGATTTATATGTGTATGTATGTCTCACAGTGTCTACACCTCTCTCTCCACACAGACTAGCATGAGTGAGATGTGTATGTATGTCTCACAGTGTCTATACCTCTCTCTCCACACAGACTTGCACGATTTATATGTGTACGTGTCTCACAGTGTCTACACCTCTCTCTCCACACAGACTTGCACGATTTATATGTGTATGTATGTCTCACAGAGTGTCTACACCTCTCTCTCCACACAGACTAGCATGAGTGAGATGTGTATGTATGTCTCACAGTGTCTACACCTCTCTCTCCACACAGGCTTGCACGATTTATATGTGTATGTATGTCTCACAGTGTCTACAACTCTCTCTCCACACAGACTTGCACGATTTATATGTGTATGTATGTCTCACAGTGTCCACACCTCTCTCTCCACACAGACTAGCATGAGTGAGATGTGTATGTATGTCTCAGAGTGTCTACACCTCTCTCTCCACACAGACTAGCACGATTTATATGTGTATGTATGTCTCACAGTGTCTATACCTCTCTCTCCACACAGACTAGCATGATTTATATGTGTATGTATGTCTCACAGTGTCTATACCTCTCTCTCCACACAGACTAGCACGATTTATATGTGTATGTATGTCTCACACGAGTGTCTACACCTCTCTCTCCACACAGACTAGCATGAGTGAGATGTGTATGTATGTCTCACAGTGTCTATACCTCTCTCTCCACACAGACTTGTACGATTTATATGTGTATGTATGTCTCACAGTGTCTACACCTCTCTCTCCACACAGACTAGCATGAGTGAGATGTGTATGTATGTCTCACAGTGTCTACACCTCTCTCTCTCCACACAGACTTGCACGATTTATATGTGTATGTATGTCTCACAGAGTGTCTACACCTCTCTCTCCACACAGACTTGCACGATTTATATGTGTATGTGTCTCACAGTGTCTACACCTCTCTCTCCACACAGACTTGCACGATTTATATGTGTATGTATGTCTCACAGAGTGTCTACACCTCTCTCTCCACACCGACTAGCATGAGTGAGATGTGTATGTATGTCTCACAGTGTCTACACCTCTCTCTCCACACAGGCTTGCACGATTTATATGTGTATGTATGTCTCACAGTGTCTACACCTCTCTCTCCACACAGACTTGCACGATTTATATGTGTATGTATGTCTCACAGTGTCTACACCTCTCTCTCCACACAGACTAGCATGAGTGAGATGTGTATGTATGTCTCACAGTGTCTATACCTCTCTCTCCACACAGACTTGCACGATTTATATGTGTATGTATGTCTCACAGTGTCTACACCTCTCTCTCCACACAGACTAGCATGAGTGAGATGTGTATGTATGCCTCACAGTGTCTATACCTCTCACTCCACACAGACTTGCATGATTTATATGTGTATGTGTCTCACAGTGTCTACACCTCTCTCTCCACACAGACTTGCACGATTTATATGTGTATGTATGTCTCACAGAGTGTCTACACCTCTCTCTCCACACAGACTAGCATGAGTGAGATGTGTATGTATGTCTCACAGTGTCTACACCTCTCTCTCCACACAGACTTGCACGATTTATATGTGTATGTATGTCTCACAGTGTCTACAACTCTCTCTCCACACAGACTTGCACGATTTATATGTGTATGTATGTCTCACAGTGTCTACACCTCTCTCTCCACACAGGCTTGCATGATTTATATGTGTATGTATGTCTCACAGTGTCTACACCTCTCTCTCCACACAGACTTGCACGATTTATATGTGTATGTATGTCTCACAGTGTCTACACCTCTCTCCACACAGGCTTGCACGATTTATATGTGTATGTATGTCTCACAGTGTCTACACCTCTCTCTCCACACAGACTTGCACGATTTATATAAGTATGTATGTCTCACGGAGTGTCTACACCTCTCTCTCCACACAAACTAGCATGAGTGAGATGTGTATGTATGTCTCACAGTGTCTACACCTCTCTCTCCACACAGACTTGCACGATTTATATGTGTATGTATGTCTCACAGGAAAGCAATGGCAAACTACCTTCTTTACACATGCCAAGAAAATCATGTTGTGTTCACTTATCGATAATCAGAGAAACGGCGTAAATGGGTGCTCCATAGGAGCAGCCTCGCCCGGTAGGGATAGTCATGCGCACCAGGTGACTCCAGACCGTCAACAGGCTACTAGGTGCAAAAGATTAATATCATTGAAAGTAGGAACTTGGAATGTTAGAACAATGAATGCAGATGGAAAGTTGGAGGACATCAAAAAAGAAATGGAGAGAGAGAAGATTAACATATTAGGAATATCGGAAACGAGATGGAGAGGAGCAGGGATAAGGACAGGAGAGGATTGTAAGATTATTTACTCGGGGGGAGAAGAACAGCAAAGAGGTGTAGCCATTATATTAGATAAGCAAACATCAAATTCTGTCAAAGGATATTGGGCTGTGTCAGACAGAGTTCTATTAGTAAAATTAAACGGAAGACCTTTTAAAATAAATGTAATTCAAGTATATGCCCCAACAAGTGAAAGCAGTGAAGAAAGTATAGAGAAATTTTATAATGACATGGAGTCTGCTTTGAAGAACTGTAAAAAATCAGAAATAAATATCATAATGGGTGATTTCAACGCAAAAATAGGAAAGCAAAGCGATGGATGCAGTGTAGGCAACCATGGTTTGGGAGAGAGAAATGAAAGAGGTTACAGACTTGTAGAATGGGCAAAAGAACAAGAAATGGTTGTAGGAAACACCTGGTTTAAACAACATCCTAGAAGATTATGGACATGGAGGAGTCCAGACAGCAGGATTAAAAACCAGATAGATTACATCCTGATAAGCAAAAGGTTTCGAAATGCATTAACAGTTGTAAAAACAGTTCCAAATGCAGACTGTTACAGTGATCACAGATTAATTACTGGCACATTGAGGGTAAAGTTAAAGAAAGTCAAGTATACAGCAGGAAACCCTAAATATGACTTGTGCAAATTGAAAACTGACAAAGAAATACAGGATAATTTTAACATAGAAGTAAAGAACAAATTTGATTTATTGTCTGATCTAGAGATCCTATTTCAAGATGTAGATGATCAATGGGAAATGCTGAAGAATTCAATCAGTTGTGCAGCAGAAAAAACTATTCCAAAAGTAAAGAAAGTGGGCCGTAAGACATGGATGACTGAAGAAATTTTACAACTAATGGAAACAAGAAGACAGAACAAAAATAATCCTGCCAAATATGAAGAAATTCACAGAAAAGTCAGAACCTTATGTAAGGAGGCTAAAGAAACATGGCTTGAGAAAAATTGCAGAGAAATTGAAAAACAACACAACAGTAAAAATGCGAAACTAATGCACAAAAGAATTCAGGAGCTTACTAATCAAAGAACACGTACATCAGCAGGCTGCCTAAAGACAAAAGATGGAAGAGTCGTAATAGAAAAAGATCAGATTTTACATGTATGGTCAGATTACGTGAAAAACCTTTATGACGATAACAGAGACGAACAATATATTGTTCAAAATAACAATGAAGGGCCAGCAATTTTGAAGACGGAGGTTCAGAATGCTCTTAATCATATGAAATCTGGCAAGACCCCCGGTCCAGACAGCGTCACAACAGAAATGATTAATGCTCTAGAAGAATATGGAATAGATAAAGTTACCAGTCTGCTTAATACAATATATGATACTGGAAATATACCTCATGAGTTATGTAATTCTGTATTTATTGCAATCCCAAAGAAATCAGGAGCCTTGGAATGTGATCAACATCGAACAATTAGTATAATGAGTCACATCACGAAGATTTTGCTAAGAATTATCATGCAAAGAGTTAGGAGGAAAATACAACCTGAAATAGGAGAAGAACAATGTGGGTTTGTAGTAGGCAAGGGTACAGTAAATGCTGTGTATATACTGAGAACCGTAATCGAACGTTCTATAGAAGTAAACAAAGATCTACACCTTTGCTTTATTGACTACACAAAGGCTTTTGATAAAGTGAGACATGTCAACATGATAAGGATGCTTGAAGATCTACAAATTGATGGGAAAGACCTTAGACTTGTAAAAAACATATATTGGAAACAACAAGCTGCCATAAGAGTTGATAATGAAGTAAGCCAATATCAGCCTATTAAGAGAGGTGTGAGACAGGGATGTGTAATGTCTCCAGATCTGTTTTCCCTGTACAGTGAAAATATTTTCAGAAATATTGAAAATATGGAAGGAATCAACATTGGGGGACGATGCATCAATAACATTAGATATGCAGATGATACAGTCTTGATTGCAGACAATGAACAGGATCTGCAAAATTTAGTAGATGCGATTGTTACACACAGTGAACAACAAGGGTTAGAATTAAATTGTAAAAAGACACAGATTATGGTCGTCACTAGGAAGAACGAAATACCACAGTGTAATATACAAGTAAATGGGAATATTCTTCAACAAGTGAATAGGTACAATTATCTCGGAACAGTAATAACATCTGATGGGAGATGCCTTGAAGAGATTAGAACAAGGATCGCCATGGCAAAAGTAGCCTTTAGCAAGATGAAAAACATACTGACCAATAAAAAGATGTCAATTGAAACGAGAAAAAGAGTGTTGAGATGCTACATAGAACCTGTACTTTTATATGGATGTGAAGCTTGGACAATGAGCAGCCAGGCTGAAAAACATCTGATGGCTGTAGAAATGTGGTTTCTGAGGAAAATGCAAAGAATACCATGGACAGCCAGAAAGACCAATGAACAAGTCCTTCAAGAAACAAATGAAGATCGTAAACTGATCAGAGACATTAAACGTAGACAGTCACAATTTTTTGGGCATGTTATGAGAAGAAATGATTTGGAGAACTTGGTGACAACTGGTAAGATCGAGGGGAACAGACAAAGGGGAAGACCTAGAAACAAGTATCTGGATGGCTTGGCCTTGTGGCATGGTCGAGACAGAAACACGGAACTGATCCACGACTCTGTTGATCGAGTGAGATGGCAGAACATGACCGCCCACGCTTACCGGCATGGCACATGATGGATGGATGGATGTCTCACAGAGTGTCTACACCTCTCTCTCCACACAGACTAGCATGAGTGAGATGTGTATGTATGTCTCACAGTGTCTACACCTCTCTCTCCACACAGACTTGCACGATTTATATGTGTATGTATGTCTCACAGAGTGTCTACACCTCTCTCTCCACACAGACTGGCATGACTTATATGTGTATGTATGTCTCACAGTGTCTACACCTCTCTCTCCACACAGACTTGCATGATTTATATGTGTATGTATGTCTCACAGTGTCTACACCTCTCTCCACACAGACTGGCACGATTTATATGTGTATGTATGTCTCACAGTGTCTACACCTCTCTCTCCACACAGACTAGCATGAGTGAGATGTGTATGTATGTCTCACAGTGTCTACACCTCTCTCTCCACACAGACTTGCACGATTTATATGTGTATGTATGTCTCAGAGTGTCTACACCTCTCTCTCCACACAGACTTGCACGATTTATATGTGTATGTATGCCTCACAGTGTCTATACCTCTCTCTCCACACAGACTGGCACGATTTATATGTGTATGTATGTCTCACAGTGTCTACACCTCTCTCTCCACACAGACTAGCATGAGTGAGATGTGTATGTATGTCTCACAGTGTCTACACCTCTCTCTCCACACAGACTTGCACGATTTATATGTGTATGTATGTCTCACAGTGTCTACAACTCTCTCTCCACACAGACTTGCACGATTTATATGTGTATGTATGTCTCACAGTGTCTACACCTCTCTCTCCACACAGGCTTGCACGATTTATATGTGTATGTATGTCTCACAGTGTCTACACCTCTCTCTCCACACAGACTTGCACGATTTATATGTGTATGTATGTCTCACAGTGTCTACACCTCTCTCTCCACACAGACTAGCATGAGTGAGATGTGTATGTATGTCTCACAGTGTCTATACCTCTCTCTCCACACAGACTTGCACGATTTATATGTGTATGTATGTCTCACAGTGTCTACACCTCTCTCTCCACACAGACTAGCATGAGTGAGATGTGTATGTATGTCTCACAGTGTCTATACCTCTCTCTCCACACAGACTTGCACGATTTATATGTGTATGTGTCTCACAGTGTCTACACCTCTCTCTCCACACAGACTTGCACGATTTATATGTGTATGTATGTCTCACAGAGTGTCTACACCTCTCTCTCCACACAGACTAGCATGAGTGAGATGTGTATGTATGTCTCACAGTGTCTACACCTCTCTCTCCACACAGATTTGCATGATTTATATGTGTATGTATGTCTCACAGTGTCTACACCTCTCTCTCCACACAGACTAGCATGAGTGAGATGTGTATGTATGTCTCACAGTGTCTATACCTCTCTCTCCACACAGACTTGCACGATTTATATGTGTATGTATGTCTCACAGTGTCTACACCTCTCTCTCCACACAGACTAGCATGAGTGAGATGTGTATGTATGTCTCACAGTGTCTATACCTCTCTCTCAACACAGACTTGCACGATTTATATGTGTATGTGTCTCACAGTGTCTACACCTCTCTCTCCACACAGACTAGCATGAGTGAGATGTGTATGTATGTCTCACAGTGTCTACACCTCTCTCTCCACACAGACTTGCACGATTTATATGTGTATGTATGTCTCACAGTGTCTACAACTCTCTCTCCACACAGGCTTGCACGATTTATATGTGTATGTATGTCTCACAGTGTCTACACCTCTCTCTCCACACAGGCTTGCATGATTTATATGTGTATGTATGTCTCACAGTGTCTACAACTCTCTCTCCACACAGACTTGCACGATTTATATGTGTATGTATGTCTCACAGTGTCTACACCTCTCTCTCCACACAGGCTTGCACGATTTATATGTGTATGTATGTCTCACAGTGTCTACACCTCTCTCTCCACACAGACTTGCATGATTTATATAAGTATGTATGTCTCACGGAGTGTCTACACCTCTCTCTCCACACAGACTAGCATGAGTGAGATGTGTATGTATGTCTCACAGTGTCTACACCTCTCTCTCCACACAGACTTGAACGATTTATATGTGTATGTATGTCTCACAGAGTGTCTACACCTCTCTCTCCACACAGACTAGCATGAGTGAGATGTGTATGTATGTCTCACAGTGTCTACACCTCTCTCTCCACACAGACTTGCACGATTTATATGTGTATGTATGTCTCACAGAGTGTCTACACCTCTCTCTCCACACAGACTGGCATGACTTATATGTGTATGTATGTCTCACAGTGTCCACACCTCTCTCTCCACACAGACCTGCATGATTTATATGTGTATGTATGTCTCACAGTGTCCACACCTCTCTCTCCACACAGACTTGCACGATTTATATGTGTATGTATGTCTCACAGTGTCTACACCTCTCTCTCCACACAGACTAGCATGAGTGAGATGTGTATGTATGTCTCACAGTGTCTACACCTCTCTCTCCACACAGACTTGCACGATTTATATGTGTATGTATGTCTCAGAGTGTCTACACCTCTCTCTCCACACAGACTTGCACGATTTATATGTGTATGTATGCCTCACAGTGTCTATACCTCTCTCTCCACACAGACTGGCACGATTTATATGTGTATGTATGTCTCACAGTGTCTACACCTCTCTCTCCACACAGACTAGCATGAGTGAGATGTGTATGTATGTCTCACAGTGTCTACACCTCTCTCTCCACACAGACTTGCACGATTTATATGTGTATGTATGTCTCACAGTGTCTACAACTCTCTCTCCACACAGACTTGCACGATTTATATGTGTATGTATGTCTCACAGTGTCTACACCTCTCTCTCCACACAGGCTTGCATGATTTATATGTGTATGTATGTCTCACAGTGTCTACACCTCTCTCTCCACACAGACTTGCACGATTTATATGTGTATGTATGTCTCACAGTGTCTACACCTCTCTCCACACAGGCTTGCACGATTTATATGTGTATGTATGTCTCACAGTGTCTACACCTCTCTCTCCACACAGACTTGCACGATTTATATAAGTATGTATGTCTCACGGAGTGTCTACACCTCTCTCTCCACACAAACTAGCATGAGTGAGATGTGTATGTATGTCTCACAGTGTCTACACCTCTCTCTCCACACAGACTTGCACGATTTATATGTGTATGTATGTCTCACAGGAAAGCAATGGCAAACTACCTTCTTTACACATGCCAAGAAAATCATGTTGTGTTCACTTATCGATAATCAGAGAAACGGCGTAAATGGGTGCTCCATAGGAGCAGCCTCGCCCGGTAGGGATAGTCATGCGCACCAGGTGACTCCAGACCGTCAACAGGCTACTAGGTGCAAAAGATTAATATCATTGAAAGTAGGAACTTGGAATGTTAGAACAATGAATGCAGATGGAAAGTTGGAGGACATCAAAAAAGAAATGGAGAGAGAGAAGATTAACATATTAGGAATATCGGAAACGAGATGGAGAGGAGCAGGGATAAGGACAGGAGAGGATTGTAAGATTATTTACTCGGGGGGAGAAGAACAGCAAAGAGGTGTAGCCATTATATTAGATAAGCAAACATCAAATTCTGTCAAAGGATATTGGGCTGTGTCAGACAGAGTTCTATTAGTAAAATTAAACGGAAGACCTTTTAAAATAAATGTAATTCAAGTATATGCCCCAACAAGTGAAAGCAGTGAAGAAAGTATAGAGAAATTTTATAATGACATGGAGTCTGCTTTGAAGAACTGTAAAAAATCAGAAATAAATATCATAATGGGTGATTTCAACGCAAAAATAGGAAAGCAAAGCGATGGATGCAGTGTAGGCAACCATGGTTTGGGAGAGAGAAATGAAAGAGGTTACAGACTTGTAGAATGGGCAAAAGAACAAGAAATGGTTGTAGGAAACACCTGGTTTAAACAACATCCTAGAAGATTATGGACATGGAGGAGTCCAGACAGCAGGATTAAAAACCAGATAGATTACATCCTGATAAGCAAAAGGTTTCGAAATGCATTAACAGTTGTAAAAACAGTTCCAAATGCAGACTGTTACAGTGATCACAGATTAATTACTGGCACATTGAGGGTAAAGTTAAAGAAAGTCAAGTATACAGCAGGAAACCCTAAATATGACTTGTGCAAATTGAAAACTGACAAAGAAATACAGGATAATTTTAACATAGAAGTAAAGAACAAATTTGATTTATTGTCTGATCTAGAGATCCTATTTCAAGATGTAGATGATCAATGGGAAATGCTGAAGAATTCAATCAGTTGTGCAGCAGAAAAAACTATTCCAAAAGTAAAGAAAGTGGGCCGTAAGACATGGATGACTGAAGAAATTTTACAACTAATGGAAACAAGAAGACAGAACAAAAATAATCCTGCCAAATATGAAGAAATTCACAGAAAAGTCAGAACCTTATGTAAGGAGGCTAAAGAAACATGGCTTGAGAAAAATTGCAGAGAAATTGAAAAACAACACAACAGTAAAAATGCGAAACTAATGCACAAAAGAATTCAGGAGCTTACTAATCAAAGAACACGTACATCAGCAGGCTGCCTAAAGACAAAAGATGGAAGAGTCGTAATAGAAAAAGATCAGATTTTACATGTATGGTCAGATTACGTGAAAAACCTTTATGACGATAACAGAGACGAACAATATATTGTTCAAAATAACAATGAAGGGCCAGCAATTTTGAAGACGGAGGTTCAGAATGCTCTTAATCATATGAAATCTGGCAAGACCCCCGGTCCAGACAGCGTCACAACAGAAATGATTAATGCTCTAGAAGAATATGGAATAGATAAAGTTACCAGTCTGCTTAATACAATATATGATACTGGAAATATACCTCATGAGTTATGTAATTCTGTATTTATTGCAATCCCAAAGAAATCAGGAGCCTTGGAATGTGATCAACATCGAACAATTAGTATAATGAGTCACATCACGAAGATTTTGCTAAGAATTATCATGCAAAGAGTTAGGAGGAAAATACAACCTGAAATAGGAGAAGAACAATGTGGGTTTGTAGTAGGCAAGGGTACAGTAAATGCTGTGTATATACTGAGAACCGTAATCGAACGTTCTATAGAAGTAAACAAAGATCTACACCTTTGCTTTATTGACTACACAAAGGCTTTTGATAAAGTGAGACATGTCAACATGATAAGGATGCTTGAAGATCTACAAATTGATGGGAAAGACCTTAGACTTGTAAAAAACATATATTGGAAACAACAAGCTGCCATAAGAGTTGATAATGAAGTAAGCCAATATCAGCCTATTAAGAGAGGTGTGAGACAGGGATGTGTAATGTCTCCAGATCTGTTTTCCCTGTACAGTGAAAATATTTTCAGAAATATTGAAAATATGGAAGGAATCAACATTGGGGGACGATGCATCAATAACATTAGATATGCAGATGATACAGTCTTGATTGCAGACAATGAACAGGATCTGCAAAATTTAGTAGATGCGATTGTTACACACAGTGAACAACAAGGGTTAGAATTAAATTGTAAAAAGACACAGATTATGGTCGTCACTAGGAAGAACGAAATACCACAGTGTAATATACAAGTAAATGGGAATATTCTTCAACAAGTGAATAGGTACAATTATCTCGGAACAGTAATAACATCTGATGGGAGATGCCTTGAAGAGATTAGAACAAGGATCGCCATGGCAAAAGTAGCCTTTAGCAAGATGAAAAACATACTGACCAATAAAAAGATGTCAATTGAAACGAGAAAAAGAGTGTTGAGATGCTACATAGAACCTGTACTTTTATATGGATGTGAAGCTTGGACAATGAGCAGCCAGGCTGAAAAACATCTGATGGCTGTAGAAATGTGGTTTCTGAGGAAAATGCAAAGAATACCATGGACAGCCAGAAAGACCAATGAACAAGTCCTTCAAGAAACAAATGAAGATCGTAAACTGATCAGAGACATTAAACGTAGACAGTCACAATTTTTTGGGCATGTTATGAGAAGAAATGATTTGGAGAACTTGGTGACAACTGGTAAGATCGAGGGGAACAGACAAAGGGGAAGACCTAGAAACAAGTATCTGGATGGCTTGGCCTTGTGGCATGGTCGAGACAGAAACACGGAACTGATCCACGACTCTGTTGATCGAGTGAGATGGCAGAACATGACCGCCCACGCTTACCGGCATGGCACATGATGGATGGATGGATGTCTCACAGAGTGTCTACACCTCTCTCTCCACACAGACTAGCATGAGTGAGATGTGTATGTATGTCTCACAGTGTCTACACCTCTCTCTCCACACAGACTTGCACGATTTATATGTGTATGTATGTCTCACAGAGTGTCTACACCTCTCTCTCCACACAGACTGGCATGACTTATATGTGTATGTATGTCTCACAGTGTCTACACCTCTCTCTCCACACAGACTTGCATGATTTATATGTGTATGTATGTCTCACAGTGTCTACACCTCTCTCCACACAGACTGGCACGATTTATATGTGTATGTATGTCTCACAGTGTCTACACCTCTCTCTCCACACAGACTAGCATGAGTGAGATGTGTATGTATGTCTCACAGTGTCTACACCTCTCTCTCCACACAGACTTGCACGATTTATATGTGTATGTATGTCTCAGAGTGTCTACACCTCTCTCTCCACACAGACTTGCACGATTTATATGTGTATGTATGCCTCACAGTGTCTATACCTCTCTCTCCACACAGACTGGCACGATTTATATGTGTATGTATGTCTCACAGTGTCTACACCTCTCTCTCCACACAGACTAGCATGAGTGAGATGTGTATGTATGTCTCACAGTGTCTACACCTCTCTCTCCACACAGACTTGCACGATTTATATGTGTATGTATGTCTCACAGTGTCTACAACTCTCTCTCCACACAGACTTGCACGATTTATATGTGTATGTATGTCTCACAGTGTCTACACCTCTCTCTCCACACAGGCTTGCACGATTTATATGTGTATGTATGTCTCACAGTGTCTACACCTCTCTCTCCACACAGACTTGCACGATTTATATGTGTATGTATGTCTCACAGTGTCTACACCTCTCTCTCCACACAGACTAGCATGAGTGAGATGTGTATGTATGTCTCACAGTGTCTATACCTCTCTCTCCACACAGACTTGCACGATTTATATGTGTATGTATGTCTCACAGTGTCTACACCTCTCTCTCCACACAGACTAGCATGAGTGAGATGTGTATGTATGTCTCACAGTGTCTATACCTCTCTCTCCACACAGACTTGCACGATTTATATGTGTATGTGTCTCACAGTGTCTACACCTCTCTCTCCACACAGACTTGCACGATTTATATGTGTATGTATGTCTCACAGAGTGTCTACACCTCTCTCTCCACACAGACTAGCATGAGTGAGATGTGTATGTATGTCTCACAGTGTCTACACCTCTCTCTCCACACAGATTTGCATGATTTATATGTGTATGTATGTCTCACAGTGTCTACACCTCTCTCTCCACACAGACTAGCATGAGTGAGATGTGTATGTATGTCTCACAGTGTCTATACCTCTCTCTCCACACAGACTTGCACGATTTATATGTGTATGTATGTCTCACAGTGTCTACACCTCTCTCTCCACACAGACTAGCATGAGTGAGATGTGTATGTATGTCTCACAGTGTCTATACCTCTCTCTCAACACAGACTTGCACGATTTATATGTGTATGTGTCTCACAGTGTCTACACCTCTCTCTCCACACAGACTAGCATGAGTGAGATGTGTATGTATGTCTCACAGTGTCTACACCTCTCTCTCCACACAGACTTGCACGATTTATATGTGTATGTATGTCTCACAGTGTCTACAACTCTCTCTCCACACAGGCTTGCACGATTTATATGTGTATGTATGTCTCACAGTGTCTACACCTCTCTCTCCACACAGGCTTGCATGATTTATATGTGTATGTATGTCTCACAGTGTCTACAACTCTCTCTCCACACAGACTTGCACGATTTATATGTGTATGTATGTCTCACAGTGTCTACACCTCTCTCTCCACACAGGCTTGCACGATTTATATGTGTATGTATGTCTCACAGTGTCTACACCTCTCTCTCCACACAGACTTGCATGATTTATATAAGTATGTATGTCTCACGGAGTGTCTACACCTCTCTCTCCACACAGACTAGCATGAGTGAGATGTGTATGTATGTCTCACAGTGTCTACACCTCTCTCTCCACACAGACTTGAACGATTTATATGTGTATGTATGTCTCACAGAGTGTCTACACCTCTCTCTCCACACAGACTAGCATGAGTGAGATGTGTATGTATGTCTCACAGTGTCTACACCTCTCTCTCCACACA
The DNA here is from genome assembly GCA_963921405.1 of Cepaea hortensis. Taxonomy (NCBI): domain Eukaryota; kingdom Metazoa; phylum Mollusca; class Gastropoda; order Stylommatophora; family Helicidae; genus Cepaea; species Cepaea hortensis. Next base: position 133,400,199 of record OY992881.1, on the reverse strand, counting down.
GACTTGCACGATTTATATGTGTATGTATGTCTCACAGAGTGTCTACACCTCTCTCTCCACACAGACTGGCATGACTTATATGTGTATGTATGTCTCACAGTGTCCACACCTCTCTCTCCACACAGACCTGCATGATTTATATGTGTATGTATGTCTCACAGTGTCCACACCTCTCTCTCCACACAGACTTGCACGATTTATATGTGTATGTATGTCTCACAGTGTCTACACCTCTCTCTCCACACAGACTAGCATGAGTGAGATGTGTATGTATGTCTCACAGTGTCTACACCTCTCTCTCCACACAGACTTGCACGATTTATATGTGTATGTATGTCTCAGAGTGTCTACACCTCTCTCTCCACACAGACTTGCACGATTTATATGTGTATGTATGCCTCACAGTGTCTATACCTCTCTCTCCACACAGACTGGCACGATTTATATGTGTATGTATGTCTCACAGTGTCTACACCTCTCTCTCCACACAGACTAGCATGAGTGAGATGTGTATGTATGTCTCACAGTGTCTACACCTCTCTCTCCACACAGACTTGCACGATTTATATGTGTATGTATGTCTCACAGTGTCTACAACTCTCTCTCCACACAGACTTGCACGATTTATATGTGTATGTATGTCTCACAGTGTCTACACCTCTCTCTCCACACAGGCTTGCACGATTTATATGTGTATGTATGTCTCACAGTGTCTACACCTCTCTCTCCACACAGACTTGCACGATTTATATGTGTATGTATGTCTCACAGTGTCTACACCTCTCTCTCCACACAGACTAGCATGAGTGAGATGTGTATGTATGTCTCACAGTGTCTATACCTCTCTCTCCACACAGACTTGCACGATTTATATGTGTATGTATGTCTCACAGTGTCTACACCTCTCTCTCCACACAGACTAGCATGAGTGAGATGTGTATGTATGTCTCACAGTGTCTATACCTCTCTCTCTCCACAGACTTGCACGATTTATATGTGTATGTGTCTCACAGTGTCTACACCTCTCTCTCCACACAGACTTGCACGATTTATATGTGTATGTATGTCTCACAGAGTGTCTACACCTCTCTCTCCACACAGACTAGCATGAGTGAGATGTGTATGTATGTCTCACAGTGTCTATAACTCTCTCTCCACACAGACTTGCACGATTTATATGTGTATGTATGTCTCACAGTGTCTACACCTCTCTCTCCACACAGACTAGCATGAGTGAGATGTGTATGTATGTCTCACAGTGTCTACACCTCTCTCTCTCCACACAGACTTGCACGATTTATATGTGTATGTATGTCTCACAGAGTGTCTACACCTCTCTCTCCACACAGACTAGCATGAGTGAGATGTGTATGTATGTCTCACAGTGTCTACACCTCTCTCTCCACACAGACTTGCACGATTTATATGTGTATGTATGTCTCACAGTGTCTACAACTCTCTCTCCACACAGACTTGCACGATTTATATGTGTATGTATGTCTCACAGTGTCTACACCTCTCTATCCACACAGGCTTGCACGATTTATATGTGTATGTATGTCTCACAGTGTCTACACCTCTCTCTCCACACAGACTAGCATGAGTGAGATGTGTATGTATGTCTCACAGTGTCTACACCTCTCTCTCCACACAGACTTGCACGATTTATATGTGTATGTATGTCTCACAGTGTCTACAACTCTCTCTCCACACAGACTTGCACGATTTATATGTGTATGTATGTCTCACCGTGTCTACACCTCTCTCTCCACACAGGCTTGCATGATTTATATGTGTATGTATGTCTCACAGTGTCTACAACTCTCTCTCCACACAGACTTGCACGATTTATATGTGTATGTATGTCTCACAGTGTCTACACCTCTCTCTCCACACAGACTTGCACGATTTATATATGTATGTATGTCTCACAGAGTGTCTACACCTCTCTCTCCACACAGACTGGCATGATTTATATGTGTATGTATGTCTCACAGTGTCTACACCTCTCTCTCCACACAGACTTGCATGATTTATATGTGTATGTATGTCTCACAGTGTTTACACCTCTCTCTCCACACAGACTTGCACGATTTATATGTGTATGTATGTCTCACAGTGTCTACACCTCTCTCCACACAGACTGGCACGATTTATATGTGTATGCATGTCTCACAGTGTCTACACCTCTCTCTCCACACAGACTAGCATGAGTGAGATGTGTATGTATGTCTCACAGTGTCTACACCTCTCTCTCCACACAGACTTGCACGATTTATATGTGTATGTATGTCTCAGAGTGTCTACACCTCTCTCTCCACACAGACTTGCACGATTTATATGTGTATGTATGCCTCACTGTGTCTATACCTCTCTCTCCACACAGACTGGCACGATTTATATGTGTATGCATGTCTCACAGTGTCTACACCTCTCTCTCCACACAGACTAGCATGAGTGAGATGTGTATGTATGTCTCACAGTGTCTATAACTCTCTCTCCACACAGACTTGCACGATTTATATGTGTATGTATGTCTCACAGTGTCTACACCTCTCTCTCCACACAGACTAGCATGAGTGAGATGTGTATGTATGTCTCACAGTGTCTATAACTCTCTCTCCACACAGACTAGCATGATTTATATGTGTATGTATGTCTCACAGTGTCTACAACTCTCTCTCCACACAGACTTGCACGATTTATATGTGTATGTATGTCTCACAGTGTCTACACCTCTCTCTCCACACAGACTAGCATGAGTGAGATGTGTATGTATGTCTCACAGTGTCTACACCTCTCTCTCTCCACACAGACTTGCACGATTTATATGTGTATGTATGTCTCACAGTGTCTACACCTCTCTCTCCACACAGACTTGCACGATTTATATGTGTATGTATGTCTCACAGTGTCTACACCTCTCTCTCTCCACACAGACTTGCACGATTTATATGTGTATGTATGTCTCACAGTGTCTACACCTCTCTCTCTCCACACAGACTTGCACGATTTATATGTGTATGTATGTCTCACAGAGTGTCTACACCTCTCTCTCCACACAGACTGGCATGATTTATATGTGTATGTATGTCTCACAGTGTCTACACCTCTCTCTCCACACAGACTTGCATGATTTATATGTGTATGTATGTCTCACAGTGTCTACACCTCTCTCCACACAGACTGGCACGATTTATATGTGTATGTATGTCTCACAGTGTCTACACCTCTCACTCCACCCAGACTAGCATGAGTGAGATGTGTATGTATGTCTCACAGTGTCTATACCTCTCTCTCCACACAGACTTGCACGATTTATATGTGTATGTATGTCTCACAGTGTCTATACCTCTCTCTCCACACAGACTTGCACGATTTATATGTGTATGTATGTCTCACAGTGTCTACACCTCTCTCTCCACACAGACTTGCACGATTTATATGTGTATGTATGTCTCACAGTGTCTACACCTCTCTCTCCACACAGACTAGCATGAGTGAGATGTGTATGTATGTCTCACAGTGTCTATACCTCTCTCTCCACACAGACTTGCACGATTTATATGTGTATGTGTCTCACAGTGTCTACACCTCTCTCTCCCCACAGACTTGCACGATTTATATGTGTATGTATGTCTCACAGTGTCTACACCTCTCTCTCCACACAGACTAGCATGAGTGAGATGTGTATGTATGTCTCACAGTGTCTATACCTCTCTCTCCACACAGACTTGCACGATTTATATGTGTATGTGTCTCACAGTGTCTACACCTCTCTCTCCACACAGACTTGCACGATTTATATGTGTATGTATGTCTCACAGAGTGTCTACACCTCTCTCTCCACACAGACTAGCATGAGTGAGATGTGTATGTATGTCTCACAGTGTCTACACCTCTCTCTCCACACAGACTTGCACGATTTATATGTGTATGTATGTCTCACAGTGTCTACAACTCTCTCTCCACACAGACTTGCACGATTTATATGTGTATGTATGTCTCACAGTGTCTACACCTCTCTCTCCACACAGACTTGCACGATTTATATGTGTATGTATGTCTCACGGAGTGTCTACACCTCTCTCTCCACACAGACTAGCATGAGTGAGATGTGTATGTATGTCTCACAGTGTCTACACCTCTCTCTCCACACAGACTTGCACGATTTATATGTGTATGTATGTCTCACAGAGTGTCTACACCTCTCTCTCCACACAGACTAGCATGAGTGAGATGTGTATGTATGTCTCACAGTGTCTACACCTCTCTCTCCACACAGACTTGCACGATTTATATATGTATGTATGTCTCACAGTGTCTACACCTCTCTCTCCACACAGACTTGCATGATTTATATGTGTATGTATGTCTCACAGTGTCTACACCTCTCTCCACACAGACTGGCACGATTTATATGTGTATGCATGTCTCACAGTGTCTACACCTCTCTCTCCACACAGACTAGCATGAGTGAGATGTGTATGTATGTCTCACAGTGTCTACACCTCTCTCTCCACACAGACTAGCATGAGTGAGATGTGTATGCATGTCTCACAGTGTCTACACCTCTCTCTCCACACAGACTTGCACGATTTATATGTGTATGTATGCCTCACAGTGTCTATACCTCTCTCTCCACACAGACTGGCACGATTTATATGTGTATGTATGTCTCACAGTGTCTACACCTCTCTCCACACAGACTGGCACGATTTATATGTGTATGCATGTCTCACAGTGTCTACACCTCTCTCTCCACACAGACTAGCATGAGTGAGATGTGTATGTATGTCTCACAGTGTCTACACCTCTCTCTCCACACAGACTTGCACGATTTATATGTGTATGTATGTCTCAGAGTGTCTACACCTCTCTCTCCACACAGACTTGCACGATTTATATGTGCATGTATGCCTCACTGTGTCTATACCTCTCTCTCCACACAGACTGGCACGATTTATATGTGTATGCATGTCTCACAGTGTCTACACCTCTCTCTCCACACAGACTAGCATGAGTGAGATGTGTATGTATGTCTCACAGTGTCTATAACTCTCTCTCCACACAGACTTGCACGATTTATATGTGTATGTATGTCTCACAGTGTCTACACCTCTCTCTCCACACAGACTAGCATGAGTGAGATGTGTATGTATGTCTCACAGTGTCTATAACTCTCTCTCCACACAGACTAGCATGATTTATATGTGTATGTATGTCTCACAGTGTCTACAACTCTCTCTCCACACAGACTTGCACGATTTATATGTGTATGTATGTCTCACAGTGTCTACACCTCTCTCTCCACACAGACTAGCATGAGTGAGATGTGTATGTATGTCTCACAGTGTCTACACCTCTCTCTCTCCACACAGACTTGCACGATTTATATGTGTATGTATGTCTCACAGTGTCTACACCTCTCTCTCCACACAGACTTGCACGATTTATATGTGTATGTATGTCTCACAGTGTCTACACCTCTCTCTCTCCACACAGACTTGCACGATTTATATGTGTATGTATGTCTCACAGTGTCTACACCTCTCTCTCTCCACACAGACTTGCACGATTTATATGTGTATGTATGTCTCACAGAGTGTCTACACCTCTCTCTCCACACAGACTGGCATGATTTATATGTGTATGTATGTCTCACAGTGTCTACACCTCTCTCTCCACACAGACTTGCATGATTTATATGTGTATGTATGTCTCACAGTGTCTACACCTCTCTCCACACAGACTGGCACGATTTATATGTGTATGTATGTCTCACAGTGTCTACACCTCTCACTCCACCCAGACTAGCATGAGTGAGATGTGTATGTATGTCTCACAGTGTCTATACCTCTCTCTCCACACAGACTTGCACGATTTATATGTGTATGTATGTCTCACAGTGTCTATACCTCTCTCTCCACACAGACTTGCACGATTTATATGTGTATGTATGTCTCACAGTGTCTACACCTCTCTCTCCACACAGACTTGCACGATTTATATGTGTATGTATGTCTCACAGTGTCTACACCTCTCTCTCCACACAGACTAGCATGAGTGAGATGTGTATGTATGTCTCACAGTGTCTATACCTCTCTCTCCACACAGACTTGCACGATTTATATGTGTATGTGTCTCACAGTGTCTACACCTCTCTCTCCCCACAGACTTGCACGATTTATATGTGTATGTATGTCTCACAGTGTCTACACCTCTCTCTCCACACAGACTAGCATGAGTGAGATGTGTATGTATGTCTCACAGTGTCTATACCTCTCTCTCCACACAGACTTGCACGATTTATATGTGTATGTGTCTCACAGTGTCTACACCTCTCTCTCCACACAGACTTGCACGATTTATATGTGTATGTATGTCTCACAGAGTGTCTACACCTCTCTCTCCACACAGACTAGCATGAGTGAGATGTGTATGTATGTCTCACAGTGTCTACACCTCTCTCTCCACACAGACTTGCACGATTTATATGTGTATGTATGTCTCACAGTGTCTACAACTCTCTCTCCACACAGACTTGCACGATTTATATGTGTATGTATGTCTCACAGTGTCTACACCTCTCTCTCCACACAGACTTGCACGATTTATATGTGTATGTATGTCTCACGGAGTGTCTACACCTCTCTCTCCACACAGACTAGCATGAGTGAGATGTGTATGTATGTCTCACAGTGTCTACACCTCTCTCTCCACACAGACTTGCACGATTTATATGTGTATGTATGTCTCACAGAGTGTCTACACCTCTCTCTCCACACAGACTAGCATGAGTGAGATGTGTATGTATGTCTCACAGTGTCTACACCTCTCTCTCCACACAGACTTGCACGATTTATATATGTATGTATGTCTCACAGTGTCTACACCTCTCTCTCCACACAGACTTGCATGATTTATATGTGTATGTATGTCTCACAGTGTCTACACCTCTCTCCACACAGACTGGCACGATTTATATGTGTATGCATGTCTCACAGTGTCTACACCTCTCTCTCCACACAGACTAGCATGAGTGAGATGTGTATGTATGTCTCACAGTGTCTACACCTCTCTCTCCACACAGACTAGCATGAGTGAGATGTGTATGCATGTCTCACAGTGTCTACACCTCTCTCTCCACACAGACTTGCACGATTTATATGTGTATGTATGCCTCACAGTGTCTATACCTCTCTCTCCACACAGACTGGCACGATTTATATGTGTATGTATGTCTCACAGTGTCTACACCTCTCTCTCCACACAGACTAGCATGAGTGAGATGTGTATGTATGTCTCACAGTGTCTACACCTCTCTCCACACAGACTTGCATGATTTATATGTGTATGTATGTCTCACAGTGTCTACACCTCTCTCTCCACACAGACTTGCATGATTTATGTGTATGTATGTCTCACAGTGTCTACACCTCTCTCCACACAGACTGGCACGATTTATATGTGTATGTATGTCTCACAGTGTCTACACCTCTCTCCACACAGACTGGCACGATTTATATGTGTATGTATGTCTCACAGTGTCTACACCTCTCCTCACAGACTTGCATGATTTATATGTGTATGTATGTCTCACAGTGTCTACACCTCTCTACACACAGACTGGCATGATTTATACGTGTATGTATGTCTCAGTGTCTACACCTCTCCTCACAGACTTGCATGATTTATATGTGTATGTATGTCTCACAGTGTCTACACCTCTCTACACACAGACTGGCATGATTTATACGTGTATGTATGTCTCACAGTGTCTATACCTCTCTCTCCACACAGACTTGCACGATTTATATGTGTATGTATGTCTCACAGTGTCTACACCTCTCTCTCCACACAGACTAGCATGAGTGAGATGTGTATGTATGTCTCACAGTGTCTATACCTCTCTCTCCACACAGACTTGCACGATTTATATGTGTATGTGTCTCACAGTGTCTACACCTCTCTCTCCACACAGACTTGCACGATTTATATGTGTATGTATGTCTCACAGAGTGTCTACACCTCTCTCTCCACACAGACTAGCATGAGTGAGATGTTTATGTATGTCTCACAGTGTCTACACCTCTCTCTCCACACAGACTTGCACGATTTATATGTGTATGTATGTCTCACAGTGTCTACAACTCTCTCTCCACACAGACTTGCATGATTTATATGTGTATGTATGTCTCACAGTGTCTACACCTTTCTCTCCACACAGACTAGCATGAGTGAGATGTGTATGTATGTCTCACAGTGTCTACACCTCTCTCTCCACACAGACTAGCACGATTTATATGTGTATGTATGTCTCACAGTGTCTACACCTCTCTCTCCACACAGGCTTGCACGATTTATATGTGTATGTATGTCTCACAGTGTCTACAACTCTCTCTCCACACAGACTTGCACGATTTATATGTGTATGTATGTCTCACAGTGTCCACACCTCTCTCTCCACACAGACTAGCATGAGTGAGATGTGTATGTATGTCTCACAGTGTCTACACCTCTCTCTCCACACAGACTAGCACGATTTATATGTGTATGTATGTCTCACAGTGTCTATACCTCTCTCTCCACACAGACTAGCATGATTTATATGTGTATGTATGTCTCACAGTGTCTATACCTCTCTCTCCACACAGACTAGCACGATTTATATGTGTATGTATGTCTCACACGAGTGTCTACACCTCTCTCTCCACACAGACTAGCATGAGTGAGATGTGTATGTATGTCTCACAGTGTCTATACCTCTCTCTCCACACAGACTTGTACGATTTATATGTGTATGTATGTCTCACAGTGTCTACACCTCTCTCTCCACACAGACTAGCATGAGTGAGATGTGTATGTATGTCTCACAGTGTCTACACCTCTCTCTCTCCACACAGACTTGCACGATTTATATGTGTATGTATGTCTCACAGAGTGTCTACACCTCTCTCTCCACACAGACTTGCACGATTTATATGTGTATGTGTCTCACAGTGTCTACACCTCTCTCTCCACACAGACTTGCACGATTTATATGTGTATGTATGTCTCACAGAGTGTCTACACCTCTCTCTCCACACCGACTAGCATGAGTGAGATGTGTATGTATGTCTCACAGTGTCTACACCTCTCTCTCCACACAGGCTTGCACGATTTATATGTGTATGTATGTCTCACAGTGTCTACACCTCTCTCTCCACACAGACTTGCACGATTTATATGTGTATGTATGTCTCACAGTGTCTACACCTCTCTCTCCACACAGACTAGCATGAGTGAGATGTGTATGTATGTCTCACAGTGTCTATACCTCTCTCTCCACACAGACTTGCACGATTTATATGTGTATGTATGTCTCACAGTGTCTACACCTCTCTCTCCACACAGACTAGCATGAGTGAGATGTGTATGTATGCCTCACAGTGTCTATACCTCTCACTCCACACAGACTTGCATGATTTATATGTGTATGTGTCTCACAGTGTCTACACCTCTCTCTCCACACAGACTTGCACGATTTATATGTGTATGTATGTCTCACAGAGTGTCTACACCTCTCTCTCCACACAGACTAGCATGAGTGAGATGTGTATGTATGTCTCACAGTGTCTACACCTCTCTCTCCACACAGACTTGCACGATTTATATGTGTATGTATGTCTCACAGTGTCTACAACTCTCTCTCCACACAGACTTGCACGATTTATATGTGTATGTATGTCTCACAGTGTCTACACCTCTCTCTCCACACAGGCTTGCATGATTTATATGTGTATGTATGTCTCACAGTGTCTACACCTCTCTCTCCACACAGACTTGCACGATTTATATGTGTATGTATGTCTCACAGTGTCTACACCTCTCTCCACACAGGCTTGCACGATTTATATGTGTATGTATGTCTCACAGTGTCTACACCTCTCTCTCCACACAGACTTGCACGATTTATATAAGTATGTATGTCTCACGGAGTGTCTACACCTCTCTCTCCACACAAACTAGCATGAGTGAGATGTGTATGTATGTCTCACAGTGTCTACACCTCTCTCTCCACACAGACTTGCACGATTTATATGTGTATGTATGTCTCACAGGAAAGCAATGGCAAACTACCTTCTTTACACATGCCAAGAAAATCATGTTGTGTTCACTTATCGATAATCAGAGAAACGGCGTAAATGGGTGCTCCATAGGAGCAGCCTCGCCCGGTAGGGATAGTCATGCGCACCAGGTGACTCCAGACCGTCAACAGGCTACTAGGTGCAAAAGATTAATATCATTGAAAGTAGGAACTTGGAATGTTAGAACAATGAATGCAGATGGAAAGTTGGAGGACATCAAAAAAGAAATGGAGAGAGAGAAGATTAACATATTAGGAATATCGGAAACGAGATGGAGAGGAGCAGGGATAAGGACAGGAGAGGATTGTAAGATTATTTACTCGGGGGGAGAAGAACAGCAAAGAGGTGTAGCCATTATATTAGATAAGCAAACATCAAATTCTGTCAAAGGATATTGGGCTGTGTCAGACAGAGTTCTATTAGTAAAATTAAACGGAAGACCTTTTAAAATAAATGTAATTCAAGTATATGCCCCAACAAGTGAAAGCAGTGAAGAAAGTATAGAGAAATTTTATAATGACATGGAGTCTGCTTTGAAGAACTGTAAAAAATCAGAAATAAATATCATAATGGGTGATTTCAACGCAAAAATAGGAAAGCAAAGCGATGGATGCAGTGTAGGCAACCATGGTTTGGGAGAGAGAAATGAAAGAGGTTACAGACTTGTAGAATGGGCAAAAGAACAAGAAATGGTTGTAGGAAACACCTGGTTTAAACAACATCCTAGAAGATTATGGACATGGAGGAGTCCAGACAGCAGGATTAAAAACCAGATAGATTACATCCTGATAAGCAAAAGGTTTCGAAATGCATTAACAGTTGTAAAAACAGTTCCAAATGCAGACTGTTACAGTGATCACAGATTAATTACTGGCACATTGAGGGTAAAGTTAAAGAAAGTCAAGTATACAGCAGGAAACCCTAAATATGACTTGTGCAAATTGAAAACTGACAAAGAAATACAGGATAATTTTAACATAGAAGTAAAGAACAAATTTGATTTATTGTCTGATCTAGAGATCCTATTTCAAGATGTAGATGATCAATGGGAAATGCTGAAGAATTCAATCAGTTGTGCAGCAGAAAAAACTATTCCAAAAGTAAAGAAAGTGGGCCGTAAGACATGGATGACTGAAGAAATTTTACAACTAATGGAAACAAGAAGACAGAACAAAAATAATCCTGCCAAATATGAAGAAATTCACAGAAAAGTCAGAACCTTATGTAAGGAGGCTAAAGAAACATGGCTTGAGAAAAATTGCAGAGAAATTGAAAAACAACACAACAGTAAAAATGCGAAACTAATGCACAAAAGAATTCAGGAGCTTACTAATCAAAGAACACGTACATCAGCAGGCTGCCTAAAGACAAAAGATGGAAGAGTCGTAATAGAAAAAGATCAGATTTTACATGTATGGTCAGATTACGTGAAAAACCTTTATGACGATAACAGAGACGAACAATATATTGTTCAAAATAACAATGAAGGGCCAGCAATTTTGAAGACGGAGGTTCAGAATGCTCTTAATCATATGAAATCTGGCAAGACCCCCGGTCCAGACAGCGTCACAACAGAAATGATTAATGCTCTAGAAGAATATGGAATAGATAAAGTTACCAGTCTGCTTAATACAATATATGATACTGGAAATATACCTCATGAGTTATGTAATTCTGTATTTATTGCAATCCCAAAGAAATCAGGAGCCTTGGAATGTGATCAACATCGAACAATTAGTATAATGAGTCACATCACGAAGATTTTGCTAAGAATTATCATGCAAAGAGTTAGGAGGAAAATACAACCTGAAATAGGAGAAGAACAATGTGGGTTTGTAGTAGGCAAGGGTACAGTAAATGCTGTGTATATACTGAGAACCGTAATCGAACGTTCTATAGAAGTAAACAAAGATCTACACCTTTGCTTTATTGACTACACAAAGGCTTTTGATAAAGTGAGACATGTCAACATGATAAGGATGCTTGAAGATCTACAAATTGATGGGAAAGACCTTAGACTTGTAAAAAACATATATTGGAAACAACAAGCTGCCATAAGAGTTGATAATGAAGTAAGCCAATATCAGCCTATTAAGAGAGGTGTGAGACAGGGATGTGTAATGTCTCCAGATCTGTTTTCCCTGTACAGTGAAAATATTTTCAGAAATATTGAAAATATGGAAGGAATCAACATTGGGGGACGATGCATCAATAACATTAGATATGCAGATGATACAGTCTTGATTGCAGACAATGAACAGGATCTGCAAAATTTAGTAGATGCGATTGTTACACACAGTGAACAACAAGGGTTAGAATTAAATTGTAAAAAGACACAGATTATGGTCGTCACTAGGAAGAACGAAATACCACAGTGTAATATACAAGTAAATGGGAATATTCTTCAACAAGTGAATAGGTACAATTATCTCGGAACAGTAATAACATCTGATGGGAGATGCCTTGAAGAGATTAGAACAAGGATCGCCATGGCAAAAGTAGCCTTTAGCAAGATGAAAAACATACTGACCAATAAAAAGATGTCAATTGAAACGAGAAAAAGAGTGTTGAGATGCTACATAGAACCTGTACTTTTATATGGATGTGAAGCTTGGACAATGAGCAGCCAGGCTGAAAAACATCTGATGGCTGTAGAAATGTGGTTTCTGAGGAAAATGCAAAGAATACCATGGACAGCCAGAAAGACCAATGAACAAGTCCTTCAAGAAACAAATGAAGATCGTAAACTGATCAGAGACATTAAACGTAGACAGTCACAATTTTTTGGGCATGTTATGAGAAGAAATGATTTGGAGAACTTGGTGACAACTGGTAAGATCGAGGGGAACAGACCAAGGGGAAGACCTAGAAACAAGTATCTGGATGGCTTGGCCTTGTGGCATGGTCGAGACAGAAACACGGAACTGATCCACGACTCTGTTGATCGAGTGAGATGGCAGAACATGACCGCCCACGCTTACCGGCATGGCACATGATGGATGGATGGATGTCTCACAGAGTGTCTACACCTCTCTCTCCACACAGACTAGCATGAGTGAGATGTGTATGTATGTCTCACAGTGTCTACACCTCTCTCTCCACACAGACTTGCACGATTTATATGTGTATGTATGTCTCACAGAGTGTCTACACCTCTCTCTCCACACAGACTGGCATGACTTATATGTGTATGTATGTCTCACAGTGTCTACACCTCTCTCTCCACACAGACTTGCATGATTTATATGTGTATGTATGTCTCACAGTGTCTACACCTCTCTCCACACAGACTGGCACGATTTATATGTGTATGTATGTCTCACAGTGTCTACACCTCTCTCTCCACACAGACTAGCATGAGTGAGATGTGTATGTATGTCTCACAGTGTCTACACCTCTCTCTCCACACAGACTTGCACGATTTATATGTGTATGTATGTCTCAGAGTGTCTACACCTCTCTCTCCACACAGACTTGCACGATTTATATGTGTATGTATGCCTCACAGTGTCTATACCTCTCTCTCCACACAGACTGGCACGATTTATATGTGTATGTATGTCTCACAGTGTCTACACCTCTCTCTCCACACAGACTAGCATGAGTGAGATGTGTATGTATGTCTCACAGTGTCTACACCTCTCTCTCCACACAGACTTGCACGATTTATATGTGTATGTATGTCTCACAGTGTCTACAACTCTCTCTCCACACAGACTTGCACGATTTATATGTGTATGTATGTCTCACAGTGTCTACACCTCTCTCTCCACACAGGCTTGCACGATTTATATGTGTATGTATGTCTCACAGTGTCTACACCTCTCTCTCCACACAGACTTGCACGATTTATATGTGTATGTATGTCTCACAGTGTCTACACCTCTCTCTCCACACAGACTAGCATGAGTGAGATGTGTATGTATGTCTCACAGTGTCTATACCTCTCTCTCCACACAGACTTGCACGATTTATATGTGTATGTATGTCTCACAGTGTCTACACCTCTCTCTCCACACAGACTAGCATGAGTGAGATGTGTATGTATGTCTCACAGTGTCTATACCTCTCTCTCCACACAGACTTGCACGATTTATATGTGTATGTGTCTCACAGTGTCTACACCTCTCTCTCCACACAGACTTGCACGATTTATATGTGTATGTATGTCTCACAGAGTGTCTACACCTCTCTCTCCACACAGACTAGCATGAGTGAGATGTGTATGTATGTCTCACAGTGTCTACACCTCTCTCTCCACACAGATTTGCATGATTTATATGTGTATGTATGTCTCACAGTGTCTACACCTCTCTCTCCACACAGACTAGCATGAGTGAGATGTGTATGTATGTCTCACAGTGTCTATACCTCTCTCTCCACACAGACTTGCACGATTTATATGTGTATGTATGTCTCACAGTGTCTACACCTCTCTCTCCACACAGACTAGCATGAGTGAGATGTGTATGTATGTCTCACAGTGTCTATACCTCTCTCTCAACACAGACTTGCACGATTTATATGTGTATGTGTCTCACAGTGTCTACACCTCTCTCTCCACACAGGCTTGCATGATTTATATGTGTATGTATGTCTCACAGTGTCTACAACTCTCTCTCCACACAGACTTGCACGATTTATATGTGTATGTATGTCTCACAGTGTCTACACCTCTCTCTCCACACAGGCTTGCACGATTTATATGTGTATGTATGTCTCACAGTGTCTACACCTCTCTCTCCACACAGACTTGCATGATTTATATAAGTATGTATGTCTCACGGAGTGTCTACACCTCTCTCTCCACACAGACTAGCATGAGTGAGATGTGTATGTATGTCTCACAGTGTCTACACCTCTCTCTCCACACAGACTTGCACGATTTATATGTGTATGTATGTCTCACAGAGTGTCTACACCTCTCTCTCCACACAGACTAGCATGAGTGAGATGTGTATGTATGTCTCACAGTGTCTACACCTCTCTCTCCACACAGACTTGCACGATTTATATGTGTATGTATGTCTCACAGAGTGTCTACACCTCTCTCTCCACACAGACTGGCATGACTTATATGTGTATGTATGTCTCACAGTGTCCACACCTCTCTCTCCACACAGACCTGCATGATTTATATGTGTATGTATGTCTCACAGTGTCCACACCTCTCTCTCCACACAGACTTGCACGATTTATATGTGTATGTATGTCTCACAGTGTCTACACCTCTCTCTCCACACAGACTAGCATGAGTGAGATGTGTATGTATGTCTCACAGTGTCTACACCTCTCTCTCCACACAGACTTGCACGATTTATATGTGTATGTATGTCTCAGAGTGTCTACACCTCTCTCTCCACACAGACTTGCACGATTTATATGTGTATGTATGCCTCACAGTGTCTATACCTCTCTCTCCACACAGACTGGCACGATTTATATGTGTATGTATGTCTCACAGTGTCTACACCTCTCTCTCCACACAGACTAGCATGAGTGAGATGTGTATGTATGTCTCACAGTGTCTACACCTCTCTCTCCACACAGACTTGCACGATTTATATGTGTATGTATGTCTCACAGTGTCTACAACTCTCTCTCCACACAGACTTGCACGATTTATATGTGTATGTATGTCTCACAGTGTCTACACCTCTCTCTCCACACAGGCTTGCACGATTTATATGTGTATGTATGTCTCACAGTGTCTACACCTCTCTCTCCACACAGACTTGCACGATTTATATGTGTATGTATGTCTCACAGTGTCTACACCTCTCTCTCCACACAGACTAGCATGAGTGAGATGTGTATGTATGTCTCACAGTGTCTATACCTCTCTCTCTCCACAGACTTGCACGATTTATATGTGTATGTGTCTCACAGTGTCTACACCTCTCTCTCCACACAGACTTGCACGATTTATATGTGTATGTATGTCTCACAGAGTGTCTACACCTCTCTCTCCACACAGACTAGCATGAGTGAGATGTGTATGTATGTCTCACAGTGTCTACACCTCTCTCTCCACACAGACTTGCATGATTTATATGTGTATGTATGTCTCACAGTGTCTACACCTCTCTCTCCACACAGACTAGCATGAGTGAGATGTGTATGTATGTCTCACAGTGTCTATACCTCTCTCTCCACACAGACTTGCACGATTTATATGTGTATGTATGTCTCACAGTGTCTACACCTCTCTCTCCACACAGACTAGCATGAGTGAGATGTGTATGTATGTCTCACAGTGTCTATACCTCTCTCTCCACACAGACTTGCACGATTTATATGTGTATGTGTCTCACAGTGTCTACACCTCTCTCTCCACACAGACTTGCACGATTTATATGTGTATGTATGTCTCACAGAGTGTCTACACCTCTCTCTCCACACAGACTAGCATGAGTGAGATGTTTATGTATGTCTCACAGTGTCTACACCTCTCTCTCCACACAGACTTGCACGATTTATATGTGTATGTATGTCTCACAGTGTCTACAACTCTCTCTCCACACAGACTTGCATGATTTATATGTGTATGTATGTCTCACAGTGTCTACACCTTTCTCTCCACACAGACTAGCATGAGTGAGATGTGTATGTATGTCTCACAGTGTCTACACCTCTCTCTCCACACAGACTAGCACGATTTATATGTGTATGTATGTCTCACAGTGTCTATACCTCTCTCTCCACACAGACTAGCATGATTTATATGTGTATGTATGTCTCACAGTGTCTATACCTCTCTCTCCACACAGACTAGCACGATTTATATGTGTATGTATGTCTCACAGAGTGTCTACACCTCTCTCTCCACACAGACTAGCATGAGTGAGATGTGTATGTATGTCTCACAGTGTCTATAACTCTCTCTCCACACAGACTTGCACGATTTATATGTGTATGTATGTCTCACAGTGTCTACACCTCTCTCTCCACACAGACTAGCATGAGTGAGATGTGTATGTATGTCTCACAGTGTCTACACCTCTCTCTCTCCACACAGACTTGCACGATTTATATGTGTATGTATGTCTCACAGAGTGTCTACACCTCTCTCTCCACACAGACTAGCATGAGTGAGATGTGTATGTATGTCTCACAGTGTCTACACCTCTCTCTCCACACAGACTTGCACGATTTATATGTGTATGTATGTCTCACAGTGTCTACAACTCTCTCTCCACACAGACTTGCACGATTTATATGTGTATGTATGTCTCACAGTGTCTACACCTCTCTATCCACACAGGCTTGCACGATTTATATGTGTATGTATGTCTCACAGTGTCTACACCTCTCTCTCCACACAGACTAGCATGAGTGAGATGTGTATGTATGTCTCACAGTGTCTACACCTCTCTCTCCACACAGACTTGCACGATTTATATGTGTATGTATGTCTCACAGTGTCTACAACTCTCTCTCCACACAGACTTGCACGATTTATATGTGTATGTATGTCTCACCGTGTCTACACCTCTCTCTCCACACAGGCTTGCATGATTTATATGTGTATGTATGTCTCACAGTGTCTACAACTCTCTCTCCACACAGACTTGCACGATTTATATGTGTATGTATGTCTCACAGTGTCTACACCTCTCTCTCCACACAGACTTGCACGATTTATATATGTATGTATGTCTCACAGAGTGTCTACACCTCTCTCTCCACACAGACTGGCATGATTTATATGTGTATGTATGTCTCACAGTGTCTACACCTCTCTCTCCACACAGACTTGCATGATTTATATGTGTATGTATGTCTCACAGTGTTTACACCTCTCTCTCCACACAGACTTGCACGATTTATATGTGTATGTATGTCTCACAGTGTCTACACCTCTCTCCACACAGACTGGCACGATTTATATGTGTATGCATGTCTCACAGTGTCTACACCTCTCTCTCCACACAGACTAGCATGAGTGAGATGTGTATGTATGTCTCACAGTGTCTACACCTCTCTCTCCACACAGACTTGCACGATTTATATGTGTATGTATGTCTCAGAGTGTCTACACCTCTCTCTCCACACAGACTTGCACGATTTATATGTGTATGTATGCCTCACTGTGTCTATACCTCTCTCTCCACACAGACTGGCACGATTTATATGTGTATGCATGTCTCACAGTGTCTACACCTCTCTCTCCACACAGACTAGCATGAGTGAGATGTGTATGTATGTCTCACAGTGTCTATAACTCTCTCTCCACACAGACTTGCACGATTTATATGTGTATGTATGTCTCACAGTGTCTACACCTCTCTCTCCACACAGACTAGCATGAGTGAGATGTGTATGTATGTCTCACAGTGTCTATAACTCTCTCTCCACACAGACTAGCATGATTTATATGTGTATGTATGTCTCACAGTGTCTACAACTCTCTCTCCACACAGACTTGCACGATTTATATGCGTATGTATGTCTCACAGTGTCTACACCTCTCTCTCCACACAGACTAGCATGAGTGAGATGTGTCTGTATGTCTCACAGTGTCTACACCTCTCTCTCTCCACACAGACTTGCACGATTTATATGTGTATGTATGTCTCACAGTGTCTACACCTCTCTCTCCACACAGACTTGCACGATTTATATGTGTATGTATGTCTCACAGAGTGTCTACACCTCTCTCTCCACACAGACTGGCATGATTTATATGTGTATGTATGTCTCACAGTGTCTACACCTCTCTCCACACAGACTGGCACGATTTATATGTGTATGTATGTCTCACAGTGTCTACACCTCTCTCTCCACACAGACTTGCACGATTTATATGTGTATGTATGTCTCACAGTGTCTACACCTCTCTCTCCACACAGACTTGCACGATTTATATGTGTATGTATGTCTCACAGTGTCTACACCTCTCTCTCCACACAGACTTGCACGATTTATATGTGTATGTATGTCTCACAGTGTCTACACCTCTCTCTCCACACAGACTTGCACGATTTATATGTGTATGTATGTCTCACAGTGTCTACACCTCTCTCTCCACACAGACTTGCACGATTTATATGTGTATGTATGTCTCACAGTGTCTACACCTCTCTCTCCACACAGACTTGCACGATTTATATGTGTATGTATGTCTCACAGTGTCTACACCTCTCTCTCCACACAGACTAGCATGAGTGAGATGTGTATGTATGTCTCACAGTGTCTATACCTCTCTCTCCACACAGACTTGCACGATTTATATGTGTATGTATGTCTCACAGTGTCTACACCTCTCTCTCCACACAGACTTGCACGATTTATATGTGTATGTATGTCTCACAGTGTCTACACCTCTCTCTCCACACAGACTTGCACGATTTATATGTGTATGTATGTCTCACAGTGTCTACACCTCTCTCTCCACACAGACTAGCATGAGTGAGATGTGTATGTATGTCTCACAGTGTCTATACCTCTCTCTCCACACAGACTTGCACGATTTATATGTGTATGTGTCTCACAGTGTCTACACCTCTCTCTCCCCACAGACTTGCACGATTTATATGTGTATGTATGTCTCACAGTGTCTACACCTCTCTCTCCACACAGACTAGCATGAGTGAGATGTGTATGTATGTCTCACAGTGTCTATACCTCTCTCTCCACACAGACTTGCACGATTTATATGTGTATGTGTCTCACAGTGTCTACACCTCTCTCTCCACACAGACTTGCACGATTTATATGTGTATGTATGTCTCACAGAGTGTCTACACCTCTCTCTCCACACAGACTAGCATGAGTGAGATGTGTATGTATGTCTCACAGTGTCTACACCTCTCTCTCCACACAGACTTGCACGATTTATATGTGTATGTATGTCTCACAGTGTCTACAATTCTCTCTCCACACAGACTTGCACGATTTATATGTGTATGTATGTCTCACAGTGTCTACACCTCTCTCTCCACACAGACTTGCACGATTTATATGTGTATGTATGTCTCACGGAGTGTCTACACCTCTCTCTCCACACAGACTAGCATGAGTGAGATGTGTATGTATGTCTCACAGTGTCTACACCTCTCTCTCCACACAGACTTGCACGATTTATATGTGTATGTATGTCTCACAGAGTGTCTACACCTCTCTCTCCACACAGACTAGCATGAGTGAGATGTGTATGTATGTCTCACAGTGTCTACACCTCTCTCTCCACACAGACTTGCACGATTTATATATGTATGTATGTCTCACAGAGTGTCTACACCTCTCTCTCCACACAGACTTGCACGATTTATATGTGTATGTATGTCTCACAGTGTCTACACCTCTCTCTCCACACAGACCGGCACGATTTATATGTGTATGTATGTCTCACAGTGTCTACACCTCTCTCCACACAGACTGGCACGATTTATATGTGTATGCATGTCTCACAGTGTCTACACCTCTCTCTCCACACAGACTAGCATGAGTGAGATGTGTATGTATGTCTCACAGTGTCTACACCTCTCTCTCCACACAGACTAGCATGAGTGAGATGTGTATGCATGTCTCACAGTGTCTACACCTCTCTCTCCACACAGACTTGCACGATTTATATGTGTATGTATGCCTCACAGTGTCTATACCTCTCTCTCCACACAGACTGGCACGATTTATATGTGTATGTATGTCTCACAGTGTCTACACCTCTCTCTCCACACAGACTAGCATGAGTGAGATGTGTATGTATGTCTCACAGTGTCTACACCTCTCTCCACACAGACTTGCATGATTTATATGTGTATGTATGTCTCACAGTGTCTACACCTCTCTCTCCACACAGACTTGCATGATTTATGTGTATGTATGTCTCACAGTGTCTACACCTCTCTCCACACAGACTGGCACGATTTATATGTGTATGTATGTCTCACAGTGTCTACACCTCTCTCCACACAGACTGGCACGATTTATATGTGTATGTATGTCTCACAGTGTCTACACCTCTCCTCACAGACTTGCATGATTTATATGTGTATGTGTGTCTCACAGTGTCTACACCTCTCTACACACAGACTGGCATGATTTATACGTGTATGTATGTCTCAGTGTCTACACCTCTCCTCACAGACTTGCATGATTTATATGTGTATGTATGTCTCACAGTGTCTACACTTCTCTCCCCAGACTTGCATGATTTATATGTGTATGTATGTCTCACATAGATCTATATGAGCTGCACTCAACATATTCATCTATACACTAATTTATAGTTAGTTAGTTAGTCAAGGTTCAACTTCACAGTAAAGGGTTACCCCATTATGCTCCGTTGCTGTGCAGTGAATATCACACAAATTAAATTATATGTGTATGTATGTCTCACATAGTTCTATATGTGCTGCACTCAACATATTCATCTATTAAACTAATGGGCATTTATAACAACAACAACAACAACAAAACTTTATTTTCTAAGGGTTAAGAATTGGGCACGCAGGCCCGTCTTACATTCTACCCTTCTATCACTCTCTTTCATACATTATTTCATTCACACATCATTCAAGGCTAACTGAAAACGGCAACAATATAAAAGATATGCATTATAAAGGCATGGGCAAAAATTAAAAATCAATACTACACGACTCAGTAATAGTAATAACTGGTGTGGCGGCACTTGTTATTAGCTATGATGAATATACTGGCCTACCAAAAGGGGACTGGCTGTTACACTAGGGTTTTATTATTATTATTATTATTATTTCTATTATTAAGGGGGAAGGTAATCCGTACTGAGATAGTGTTCTAATAATTTGCGATTATATGTATAGGGATTGATGATGTCTTTGATGTCTTGTGGAAGATTGTTTCACAGCTGAGTTGCAGAGTATGTTAAGCTTGTCTTGTATAAGTCTATCCTAGGCTTCGTAATGTGTAATATATTTAATCGTTTACTGTGTCTAGCATTATATTTAAACAATGGCCAAAAGTAATTCAGGGCATTCCGATGTAGGATTTTGTGAATTAGTTTGGCCTTATTGAAAAGCAGGCGTTTGCGGAGTGGTAGTAGCTGAAGGCGTTTATGCAGGCTAGGATTGTCAGTTAAATGTTTGCTATTAATTAAACTCATGCCCATTTCTGGAGTGAGTAAAGTCGCTTGGTGCTTGAATTGGAACAACCGTCCCAGATTGTAGAGCAGTAGTCAAAATGTGTCTGTATGTGAGAAGTATAGAATATTTTCCTTGTGTCCTCATCAAGGACATTTTTAATTTTTGCGAGTTGGTAGACTTTTTTTGCTGTTTGTTTAGTAAGCGCTTGAACGTGGAGATTAAAGGTTAGGTTTCTATCAATGATGAGGCCTAATATTTGGTGCTCAATTACACTTTCTACTGGCATGTTATCGATGTGAAGTTGAAGTGATCTGTGTGAATTTAGAGTCTGAAGTCTTTATCTGGTTGTTAATAACATAGATTTTGTTTTAGTGATGTTAATTTGCATACGGTTCGCATAGCTCCACCTAACTACATTATTTAATTCTTGTTGTAAAGACGACTCCCAGCAAATTACTGCTTTCAACATTTGTATACACTGTACAGTCGTCTGCAAATAGATCACAGGACGACATCAGATGGAAGATGTACAACAGAGATTAAGAGCAGAATAGGGCAGGCAAAAGCCGCATTTAAGAAAATGAAGAGTATCTTATGCAATACGTCACTATCAATTAATGTAAGAAAGAGAGTGCTAAAATGCTATATAGAACCAGTTTTGCTGTGTATGGCAGCGAATCTTTGAATGTAAATGAACAAATTAGGAAGAACTTAGAAGCAACAGAGATGTGGTTTTTGAGATGAATATTGAGAATTCCTTGGACTGCCAGAGTAACTAACAACGATTGCCTGAAAGAGGCTAATGAAACTAGAACACTATATACATCAATAAGAAAGAGACAAACAGCTTTCTTTGGTCATGTGATGAGAAGAGAGGCAGAGGCAGACCAAGTGAAATGATGCTCGATGGATTGAGACGGTGGCATGGAGGAATATCAACACTAGAGCTGATCCAGAACACCAAAGACCGAGATCTGTGGAGAGTCATGAACGCCTACACCAGCAGGCAAGGCACTTGATAATGATGATTGATATGTGTATGTATGTCTCTCATAGTTCTATAAATGCTGCACTCAATATATAATACAATTGTAGCCTATAGACCACACATCAGAGATTGTCACCAATTGTAGCATATAGACCAGTGGTTCTCAACCTTTTTTGGTCCGTGCTCCCCTTCACCATA
This sequence comes from Cepaea hortensis, assembly GCA_963921405.1. Taxonomy (NCBI): domain Eukaryota; kingdom Metazoa; phylum Mollusca; class Gastropoda; order Stylommatophora; family Helicidae; genus Cepaea; species Cepaea hortensis. The sequence goes on along the minus strand of OY992881.1, from coordinate 133,376,815 downwards.
TTTTCAGAACGTCATTTCCCCCCCCCCCCCCCCTTTCGTATTTCCTCCCTATAACCCCCCCCCCCCCACAGTATATGTAAAAGATGGAAGCTAAATTTAATAACGCATACTAGAACAAGTCTAGACTTCTACACAAAATGTGATCTGTGGATTTACTTATGTTATAAAATGAATTTCAGAAGGGTGAGAAGTACAGAACTGTAAAGTATGGAGGGAAAAACAATATCAAGTAAGCTGTTCTTGTATTAACGCGATCTTGAAATAATCTTAATTCCCCTCTGGAAACCCTAAAATCCCCCCCCTTCCCCCCCCCCCCTCCCCACCTGAGGGGGGAATCCCCCACCGGTTGAGAACCACTGATATAGACCATACATCAGAGACTGTTACCAAATGTAGCAGCAGATAGATTGCTCAAAATGACAGAGCTGTCATATGTCACCTACCTGACACACACAATGACAATAGCTGTCAAATGTCACCTACCTGACACACACAATGACAAGAGCTGTCAAATGTCACCTACCTGACACACACAATGACAATAGCTGTCAAATGTCACCTACCTGACACACACAATGACAAGAGCTGTCAAATGTCACCTACCTGACACACAAAATGACAAGAGCTGTTAAATGTCACCTACCTGACACACAAAATGACAAGAGCTGTCAAATGTCACCTACCTTGACACACAAAATGACAAGCGCTGTCAAATGTCACATACCTGATACACACAATGACATGAGCTGTCAAATGTCACCTACCTGACACACACAATGACAAGAGCTGTCAAATGTCACCTACCTGACACACACAATGACAAGAGCTGTCAAATGTCACCTACCTGATACACACAATGACAAGAGCTGTCAAATGTCACCTACTTGACACACAATGACATGAGCTGTCAAATGTCACCTACCTGACACACACAATGACAAGAGCTGTCAAATGTCACCTACCTGACACACACAATGACAAGAGCTATCAAATGTCACCTACCTGATACATACAATGACAAGAGCTATCAAATGTCACCTCGTGACACACACAATGACAAGAGCTGTCAGATGTCACCTACCTAACACACAAAATGACAAGAGCTGTCAAATGTCACCTACCTGACACACAAAATGACATGAGCTGTCAAATGTCACCTACCTGACACACAAAATGACAAGAGCTGTCAAATGTCACCTACCTGACACACAAAATGACAAGAGCTGTCAGCCATCAGGGACTTGGCCAGGCTGCTTCTGTATCCCTGGCAACAGGAAATATCAAATCATGTGATCTACTCTAACAGTGATGGAATATATGACATAAAGCATTTGAAGACCAGCATGACATATGTCACCTGTCCCATCTATAGTACTGTCACATGTCCCACCTATAGTACTGTCACATGTCCCACCTATAGTACTGTCACATGTCACCTTACCCATCTGTGGCACTCTCATGTCACCTGTCCCATCTATAGTACTGTCACATGTCACACCTTTAGTACTGTCACATGTCACCTGTCCCAACTATAGTACTGTCACATGTCACCTGTCCCATCTATAGCACTGTCATATGTCACCTGTCCCATCTATAGTACTGTCACATGTCACCTTACCCATCTGTGGCACTCTCATGTCACCTGTCCCATCAATACTACTGCCACATGTCCAATCTATAGTACTGTCACATGTCACACCTTTAGTACTGTCACATGTCACCTGTCCCAACTATAGTACTGTCACATGTCACCTGTCCCATCTATAGCACTGTCATATGTCACCTGTCCCATCTATAGTACTGTCATATGTCACCTGTCCCATCTATAGTACTGTCACATGTCACCTTACCCATCTGTGGCACTCTCATGTCACCTGTCCCATCAATACTACTGCCACATGTCCAATCTATAGTACTGTCACATGTCACACCTTTAGTACTGTCACATGTCACCTGTCCCAACTATAGTACTGTCACATGTCACCTGTCCCATCTATAGCACTGTCATATGTCACCTGTCCCATCTATAGTACTGTCATATGTCACCAGTCCCATCTATAGTTCTGTCACATGTCACCAGTCCCATCTATAGTACTGTCACATGTCACCTGTCCCATCTATAGCACTGTCATATGTCACCTGTCCCATCTATAGTACTGTCACATGTCACCTGCCTCATCTATAATACGGTTATATGTCACTAGTTTCATCTAAAATACTGTCATATATCACCTGTCTCACCTATAGTACTGTCACATGTCACACCTTAGTGCTGACACATGTTACATGTCCTATCTATACTACTGTCACATGTCCCATCTATAGTACTGTCATATGTCACCTGTCCCATCTATAGTACTGTCACATGTCACCAGTCCCATCTATAGTACGGTCACATGTCACTAGTTTCATCTAAAATATTGTCATATATCACATGTCTCACCTATAGTACTGTCATGTCACCTGTAACATCTATAGTGCTGTCATACTAACCTGTCAAATCTATAGTGCTGTCACATATCACCTGTCTCATCTATAGTACTGTCAAATGTCACCTGTCCCATCTATCGTACTGTCATATGTCACCTGACCTATATATATATAGTATTGTCACATGTCCCATCTATAGTACTGTCACATGTTACATGTCCCACCTATAGTACTGTCATTTGTAACCGGTCCCATCTATAGTGCTGTCACATATCACCTGTCCCATCTATAGTACTGTCATATGTCACCTGTCCCATCTATAGTACTGTCATATGTTACCTATCCCATCTATAGTACTGTCACATGTCACCTGTCCCATCTATAGTACTGTCATATGTTACCTATCCCATCTATAGTACTGTCACATGTCACCTGTCGTATCTATAATACTGCCATATGTCACTATTTTCATCTAAAATACTGTCATATATCACCTATAGCACAATGGCAATCCTGACTCTCAGCCGTAAGCAGATAGAAAGGATGGGAAGGATACAAAACGAAGCTATGCGCATTATTCTTGGATGTACAAGAGATACAGCATGCAGGGCGATGCGCTACCTTCTTGATTTTCCAACCATTGAAGACAGAATACAAGTTTGCAGAGCACGTACCTTCCTCAGAGGTAACGCAAACACACAACATACACTGCATAGTGAAATTATGAAGGTGAAGGGCAGCAGGTTAAAAAGAGGACGGTCGTGGATGGGTCAAGCCGAAGACATTCTTCAACAGGTGTGTTCACTTGAGGACTTAGAACCTGGCGAGGAGTGGGTGCAAGTGCTAACAGATTTCTGCACATCCTTTTCAGTTTGCATCCAACTAGATAGAAAATGCAGACAAGAAAATCCGGCTGCAGTGGAAGCTGAAGTACAAGCGTTGATTTTCAACAATTCGCTAGACGGTGATGCGGTTATCTACACAGATGGGTCTGTCGTCCGACATGTGAGAAGCTCATGGGCCTTTACAGCTCGGGCCGGAGGGAGAATTGTGAAGGAGGACTCTGGTGCTTTCACTGAAACCACAAGTAGCCTGACTATGGAAGTCATGGCAGTAAGTAAAGCAATAACATGGCTCGAGACACAGACATTCACTAGGGCATGTTTCCTTAGCGACTCAATGAACATGATCAAGAGGATAGAGGAGGGGTTGATCCGAAGAGAATGGTTGCTGCCTCTGGAGCGGTCTCGGTTGACAAAGATTAGTTTCATCTTCGTGCCAGGGCATGCAGGAGTACAAGGAAATGAGCGGGCTGACAAGCTCGCAGGTGAGGCTACTGTGCTGGGCGGACGCGCCATGGACCAGGCTGACATTTTGAATGCTCTAGGAGAAGTAAGACTCTGGCATGAACCAAGTGATGACTGTGAATCTACAACCATGGCCAGACTGCGAGAACAGCAAATTAAAAGAGGGGTGGCCAAACAAGAACACTACGCAGGAAGCCAAAGAAGATTGATAAACCAACACTGAACTGGCGTCGTTAGCCACTACACGCTGCGGGATTTGCTGAGGAGGGGATCCGAGCACTTATGGACTGAATGGTTCGATGTGCAATGAGGATGATCTGTCGACTAACTAACTAACTAACCTATAGCACTGTCATGTCACCAGCCCCATCTATAGTACTGACACATGTCACCTGTCCTATCTATAGTACTGTCATATGTAACCTGTCCCATCTATAGTGCTGTAACATATCACCTGTCCCATCTATAGTACTGTCACATGTCATCTGTCCCATCTATAATGATGTCATGTCACCTGTCCCATCTATAGTACTGTCACATGGCACCTGGCCCATCTATAGTGCTGTCATATGTCACCTGTCCCATCTACAGTACTGTTACATGTTATATATCCCACCTATAATACTGTCATATGTCACTAGTTTCATCTAAAATACTGTCATATATCACATATAGTACTGTCATGTCATATGCCCCATCTATAGTACTGACACATGTCCTATCTATAGTACTGTCATATGTCACTAGTTTCATCTAAAATACTGTCATATATCACCTATAGCACTGTCATGTCACCTGCCCCATCTATAGTGCTGACACATGTCACCTGTCCTATCCATAGTACTATCATATGTAACCTGTCCCATCTATAGTACTGTCACATGTCACCTGTCTCATCTATAGTGCTGTCATATGTCACCTGTCCCATCTACAGTACTGTTACATATCCCACCTATAATACTGTCATATGTCACTAGTTTCATCTAAAATACTGTCATATATCACCTATAGTACTGTAATATCACCTGTCCCATCTATGGTACTGTCATATGTCACCTGCCCCATCTGTGGTGTTGTCATATGTCACCTGTCCCATCTATAGTACTGTCACAGGTTACATGTCCCACTAATAGTACTGTCATATGTCACATGTCCCATCTATAGTACTGTCTCAGGTTACATGTCCCACCTATAGTACTGTCATGTCACTTGTCCCATTTATAGTACTGTCACATGTTATGTGTCCCATCTATGGTACTGTCATATGTCACATGTCCCATCTATAGTACTGTCACATGTCCCATCTATACTACTATTATATGTCACCTGTCCCATCTATAGTACTGTCATATGTCACCTGTCCCATTTATAGTACTGTCATATGACTGGCACTGATACTCAGTGGTGGCAAAGAGGAGACAGGAAAAACTGGCATTGACATTCAGCAAGGGCGTAGACAAGACAGGACAAACTGGCATTGACACTCAGTGATGTCATTGACGAGACAGGAAAAACTGGCATTGACATTCAGCAAGGGCATAGACAAGACAGGACAAACTAGCATTGACACTCAGCAAGGGCATAGACAAGACACACAAAAAACTGGCATGACTCTCAGCAAGGGCATAGACAGGAAAGGACAAACTGGCATTGACACTCACCAAGGTCATAGACAAGACAGGACAAATTGGCACTGACAAACCGTGAGGGCATAGACAAAACAGAACAAACTGGCAATGAGAATCCGCAAGGGCAGAGAACAGACAAACTGGCACTGAAAATCTGTGAGGGCATAGACAAGATAGGACATACTGGCACTGAAAATCTGTGAGGGCATATACAAGACAGGACAAACTGGCATTGGCACTCAGCGAGGGCATAGACAAGATTGGACAAACTGGCATTGACACTCAGCAAGGGCATAGACAAACAGGACAAATTGGCATTGACACTCAGCAAAGGCATAGACAAGACAGGACAAACTGGCATTGACACTCAGCCAGGGCATAGACAAGACGCGACAAACCAAAATGACATTGACAATCCATGAGGGCAGAGAACAGACAAACTGGCACTGACAATCCGCTAGGGCAGAGAACAGACAAACTGGCACCGACTTGAACCAGTATTGATAGACAAGGTAGCTGGGAGTAAAGACTGAAAACAAATGAGTGTAAAATATTGTCCAATCAAAAGACACATGCAACATTTCAAGTCTTTATCAACGAACAACTAACAATACAAACAAACAGGGAAACACACGAGACCATGGAACAATTAACTGACAAAATCTGACAATCCAAATATGATATGTAGACACAACGCAGCGCACAAAACCCAAATATGGAATAGGCTGAATGATAGCAAGGTCATAAAGAAAGTTTGCTGACTTGTGTCCGCGCAGGCGTGTGCCTTTCATGTGTGGAGTTTCCAGTCAGTTTTAATGTGAAATTGTTGTTTGGAGCTTGGCTGTGATATTTGTCTAACAATGCATGAGGATCCTCAAGATAAGACAATACCTTGGGATCCTCCATGTATGACAGGTGTCTAACAATGCATGAGGATCCTCAAGATAAGACAATACCTTGGGATCCTCCATGTATGACAGGTGTCTAACAATGCATGAGGATCCTCAAGATAAGACAATACCTTGGGATCCTCCATGTATGACAGGTGTCTAACAATGCATGCGGATCCTCAAGATAAGACAATACCTTGGGATCCTCCATGTATGACAGGTGTCTAACAATGCATGAGGATCCTCAAGATAAGACAATACCTTGGGATCCTCCATGTATGACAGGTGTCTAACAATGCATGAGGATCCTCAAGATAAGACAATACAAGGAAAGCTAGCCAGGGAGAGGTGTTATGTCAGACAATACCTTGGGATCCTCCATGTATGACAGGTGACCTGCCCTCTGCTTGACCCCAAGCACACCCCCCTTCTGGAGCAGCAGTCTGCAGGAAGTGAAAAAGGTGCCTCATTGTCCACATGTATCAATACAATAACACAAACATACTGTCTATGCTAGCACTGGTTCATTGTCCACAAGTACCAACACAATAACACGTACATACTGCTTAATCCTGCCTCATACATACTGATGCCCAAGGTGTCTGCAAGTCCCTGTGTCCATCACTGTGTTGTCCAAGCCCCTGTGTTCATCGCTCTGCTGGCCAAGCCCCCCTGCCCATCGCTCTGCTGGCCAAGCCACTGTGTCCATCGCTGTGCTGGCCAAACCCCCCTGTTCATCGCTCTGCTGGCCAAGCCCCAGTGTCCATCGCTGTGTTGGCCAAGCCCCAGTGTCCATCGCTGTGTTGGCCAAGCCCCTGTGTCCATTGCTGTGTTGGCCAAGCCCCCCCTGTCCATCGCTGTGTTGGCCAAGCCCCCATGTCCATCGCTGTTGGCCAAGCCCCTGTGTCCATCGCTGTGTTGGCCAAGCCCCTGTGTCCATCGCTGTTGGCCAAGCCCCTGTGTCCATTGCTGTGTTGGCCAAGCCCCTGTGTCCATCGCTGTGTTGGCCAAGCCCCTGTGTCCATCGCTGTGTTGGCCAAGCCCCTGTGTCCGCGCTGTGTTGGCCAAGCCCCTGTGTCCATCGCTGTGTTGGCCAAGCCCCAGTGTCCATCGCTGTGTTGGCCAAGCCCCCCTGTCCATCGCTGTGTTGGCCAAGCCCCCATGTCCATCGCTGTTGGCCAAGCCCCTGTGTCCATCGCTGTGTTGGCCAAGCCCCTGTGTCCATCGCTGTGTTGGCCAAGCCCCTGTGTCCATCGCTCTGCTGGCCAAGCCCCCCTGTCCATCGCTGTGTTGGCCAAGCCCCTGTGTCCATCGCTGTGTTGGCCAAGCCCCTGTGTCCATCGCTGTGTTGGCCAAGCCCCTGGGATGCTGAATACAGCTGAAGTGTGTGGGTGTCCAGGAGACACCTGGTCTCAGGAAGTGAGGCACTCTGGCCACATCAACCGTGACAGTGGTGTAGGAACAGCAGCGAAGGAAATCGCGCTACCTGGAAGACTGGCAATCTGTGACACTGATGTGCCACAATCTGTAATAATGACTTGTCTCGTTTTAACACAGACTGACAATCTTTAACACTGACTGACAATCTGTGACACTGACTGATAATCTGTGACACTGACTGACAATCTGTGACACTGACTGATAATCTGTGACACTGACTGACAATCTTTAACACTGACTGACAATCTTTAACACTGACTGATAATCTGTGACACTGACTGATAATCTGTGACACTGACTGACAATCTGTGACACTGACTGACAATCTGTGACCGACTGACAGTCTGTGACACTGACTGATAATCTGTGACACTGACTGACAATCTGTGACTGACTGACAATCTGTGACACTGACTGACAATCTGTGACACTGATTGACAATCTGTGACACTGACTGACAATCTGTGACACTGACTGACAATCTGTGACACTGACTGCCAATCTGTGACACTGACTGCCAATCTGTGACACTGACTGACAATCTGTGACTGACTGACAATCTGTGACACTGACCATCTGTGATGCTGACATGTCATGTTTAAACACTCTAACAAAACAATGTGACCTTAGGCTGCATTCTCCATCCCAAGGTCACTGGGATATAAGCAATGGCCTTGACATGTCAACAAGGAGAGAAAGCCAGTCAAGTGCTCATACTGACCTCAAAGTATCCCAGTTCTTGTCTTCTCGGAAGCTGATTGGCCAGTATCTTGTCCCCAACACCTGAATCTGTGAGGCGACAATGAAAATAAAAATCTATATACGTACAGTCAAACATGAAAATAGAGAATCTGTGAGTCAAACATGAACATAGAGAATCTGTGAGTCAACCATGAACATAGAGAACCTGTGAGTCAACCATGAACATAGAGAATCTGTGAGTCAACCATGATAACAGAGAATCTGTGAGTCAACCATGACAACAGAGAATCTGTGAGTCAACCATGAAAACAGAGAATCTGTGAGTCAACCATGACAACAGAGAATCTGAGAGTCAACCATGAAAACAGAGAATCTGTGAGTCAATCATGAAAACAGAGAATCTGTGAGTCAATCATGAAAACAGAGAATCTGTGAGTAAACCATGACAACAGAGAATCTGTGAGTCAACCATGACAACAGAGAATTTGTGAGTCAACCATGACAACAAAGAATCTGTGAGTCAACCATGAAAACAGAGAATCTGTGAGTCAACCATGAAAACAGAGAATCTGTGAGTCAACAATGAAAACAGAGAATGTATGAGTCAACCATTAAAACAGAGAATCTGTGAGTCAATCATGACAACAGAGAATCTGTGAGTCAACCATGAAAACAGAGAATCTGTGAGTCCACGACAACAGAGAATCTGTGAGTCAACCATGAAAACAGAGAATCTGTGAGTCAGCAATGAAAACAGAGAATCTGTGAGTCAACCATGAAAACAGAGAATCTGTGAATCAACCATGAAAACAGAGAATCTGTAAGTCAACAATGAAAACAGAGAATCTGTGAGTCAACCATGAAAACAGGGAATTTATGAGTCAACCATGAAAACAGAGAATCTGTGAGTCAACCATGAAAACAGGGAATTTATGAGTCAACCATGAAAACAGAGAATCTGTGAGTCAACCATGAAAACAGGGAATTTATGAGTCAACCATGAAAACAGGGAATCTGTGAGTCAACAATGAAAACAGAGAATCTGTGTTTTAAATTCCAGCACCACCCAAGATGCCAGCTTGAAACAATGTTTGTGTAGTGGACACCCTGTGGGCAGAAACAACAATTAGTTGAGGTTGTAGAAACAAATAATATAAATAAATATCAATGAAATGACCTTCTGTACAGAATGATTTCGTGTTTCTGGAGCTTTATGTAAAGAAGCGTGTATCTGATTAATACATAGAGAAATTAGCAGTCAAGCATGATGACATGAAATGTGGATATAACAAATTATCAAATGTGTTTCTGAAGGTGAAAACAACTAGTCAATGTGATAAGTGTTTGTGTAGTTTCCCCAAGGTAAATAGCCCAAGCTAGCAGAAATGGGTGTGAGGTATAAAGTATATAATTGGGTGTGAGGTATAAAATATATAATTGGGTGTGAGGTATAAAATATATAATGTCATAAATGATTAAATGTACTAAAAACAGGACTCATGCTAGGCATCTGGTGTCATACCAACCATGCTGGCACAAGATTGAATGTTTTGTAATTGATTGCTAAGTATGAATACTCCTAAGTAACAGTCAGTGATGAAAATCATGATCTTTATGCACTATTTAAAGTATGTATGCAGCAGGAAGATATTCTATATGATTATTCTGTGGCAATAAAGTGTTAATGGCTAAATGGACATGTGGTTAAGCCATGTGGGTTGTAGCAGGAAGGAAAGAACTACAATTGTGTATGGTGCTTAGAAGTAGGTACCCAGTTAACTAGGATAGCCTTGATGAATCACTACAGTGTTCTAAAATATTAAAATCCTCACCATTCAAAGCTATATGGCAGATTCACCAAGATGGTCACACAGCAAAGGAATTTGTTATTTAGCAATAGTTAAAGTCAGACAGCACATCTAAGACAAGGATGCAGTGGTGTTTGTGCTAGAACAGTGGTTCTCAACCGGTGGGGAATTCCCCCCCCCCCCCCCCCCCCCCCCCCCCCCCCCCCCCCCCCCCGGGAATTTTAGTGTTTCCAGGGGGGGAGGGAATGAAGACCATTTCAAGATCGCGTTAATACAAGAACCGATTACTTGATATTGTTTTTCCCTTCATACTTTACAGTTATGTATGTCTCATCCTTCTAAAATTCATTTTATAAAGTAAGTAGAACCACAAATAAGATGTCTAGACTTGTTTTAGTATATGCTATTAAATTTACTAGGGGAGTTATGCCACATGTGCTGTCCAGTCACAAGAGATAGTACACTAATTGTGGTTGACCTTAGACAACACTTATTGGCATTAGTTTGTAGTTATAATATCAGATGTGGTCAGCCGTATTGTGTTATACTGGAGGTGTTGATCTGCAGCAGCCTTGGTCAGTCATGGACACTTCAGGAGTAGAAATTTTGTCCCTGGCCACATGGGAATTCACATCAGTTGAGTTATTTAGAAGTACAAGAGGATGAAGTAAATTTACTCTACTGATCTACAAGACGGGGGAGGGAGGGAGGGAGGGGTGGGGGTGGGGGTGTGTGCGTGTGTGTGTTGTATTTCATAGTTAAATGTGTTTATAGCTGGACAAGTTAGATCTAATCTTCCATCACTGGTGTGTAGGATCTGTATGTGAGAGTTCCACTGAATTGGAGGCAATTTGTAGGTGAATACTGTGCCACATGGAAAGTCAGAACAGGCTGAGAATATTGAAGTAGAAGGTGGTTAGTTCAAACAACATCAAGTGTTATTTTGTGAAAGCAGTGGCACAACTGAAGAGGATGGTAAAGTGAATGTTGCATTTAACAACTGAAGATGTAATCACCATGAAATTGGGGGAATATAGGCATTTAATACTCATATAAGCATTATGATTCATGCATGTATTTGATGTGGTAACACAGATAATCATATATACTTTTATGTTGCAGAAGTGGCTAATGGCTGTAGTGTCAGAGCTCTCCTGGGTTTATGCTGGTGTTTATTAATGTTGTTGTCACAACTATTAGGTTTATGTAGGTGTTACAACTGTTGCAAAGTCTTCCTTGTAAAAGTGTCACATCTTTTGTTAAGGTGTCTCGTTTTTGTTAATTGTCATGTTCTACCCAGTTCAGGTGTTTAAGCATTCAGTTGTGGTTCTTGTTCTACCCTACAGACTTGGCCTAGAGGGCAGAGGTCTGGTTATTGGCTAGGGACCACCCATTGTTAATGTTTGATTTTGGACTGCAGTTATCTTTACTCTTTGGTTTTAAGCTTTAATGTTTGTAGCTTTTTGTGTTCCTGATTTGTTAGTTTAATCTTTGTACATTTAGTTTGTATATTCCTGTTGCTTTTACAACCTAATGGTTTAATTCATTGCCTGGGTTTGAATATAAATAGTTCTTGCCCCTGTCTTCAGAATCCTGAAATCTTCTTCCTTTTTACTTTCCCTATTCTTATAAGTTGGGGGTGGTAAGAGGTTTTCTCTCTGTTTACTCTTACAGTCAGAGTTGTACTCTCTACCTCACATCACCGTAAAGAGTATAATATAGTAGCAGTAACACTCCATTCTGTTATCTATTATTATATCATTTATCTCTTTTTCCCCTTCGGCTTCAGATTTACGGAGTTCTAGTTGACTTACTTCTTCCAACTTGCCCAGTTCAGGAATGATGTACGGAGCTCCAGCATTGAATGACACAGACTTGTAGGCTGGGCATGACTGAAACAGAAACACAAGCCTGCCTTCAGTCACAAACCACAGATATTATTTGACTTGACTGAATGCAATGTGTTAAATCATTGTACAACCTGCATGTATTGACTTGACTGAATGAAATGTGTTAAATCATTGTACAGTCTGCATGTATTGACTTGACTGAATGTAATGTGTTAAATCATTGTACAGTCTGCATGTATTGACTTGACTGAATGAAATGTGTTAAATCATTGTACAGTCTGCATGTATTGACTTGACTGAATGAAATGTGTTAAATCATTGTACAGTCTGCATGTATTGACTTGACTGAATGTAATGTGTTAAATCATTGTACAACCTGCATGTATTGACTTGACTGAATGAAATGTGTTAAATCATTGTACAACCTGCATGTATTGACTTGACTGAATGAAATGTGTTAAATCATTGTACAGTCTGCATGTATTGACTTGACTGAATGTAATGTGTTAAATCATTGTACAACCTGCATGTATTGACTTGACTGAATGAAATGTGTTAAATCATTGTACAGTCTGCATGCATTACACAATCTCTGACCTGCACCATTCCTGGGCACAGTCAAGAATACAGCCTCTGTCAATATGACCTAGTACATGCAACTACCTCTGCCCCCAGTCTATCTGACACACTACCCAGTCTATCTGACACACTACCCAGTCTATCTGACACACTACCCAGTCTATCTGACACACTACCCAATCTATCTGACACACTACCCAGTCTATCTGACACACTACCCAATCTGTCTGACACACTACCCAGTCTGTCTGACACACTACCCAGTCTGTCTGACACACTACCCAGTCTATCTGACACACTACCCAGTCTATCTGACACACTACCCAGTCTATCTGACCCACTACCCAGTCTATCTGACACACTACCCAGTCTATCTGACACACTACCCAGTCTATCTGACACACTACCCAGTCTGTCTGACACACTACCCAGTCTATCTGACACACTACCCAGTCTGTCTGACACACTATCTAGTCTATCTGACACACTACCCAGTCTGTCTGACACACTACCCAATCTATCTGACACACTACCCAGTCTATCTGACACACTACCCAGTCTGTCTGACACACTACCCACTCTATCTGACACACTACCCAGTCTATCTGACACACTACCCAGTCTATCTGACACACTACCCAGTCTGTCTGACACACTACCCAGTCCATCTGACACACTACCCAGTCTATCTGACACACTACCCAGTCTATCTGACACATTACCCAGTCTGTCTGACACACTACCCAGTCTGTCTGACACAGTACCCAGTCTATCTGACACACTACCCAATCTGTCTGACACACTACCCAGTCTGTCTGACACACTACCCAGTCTATCTGACACACTACCCAATCTGTCTGACACACTACCCAGTCTGTCTGACACACTACCCAGTATATCTGACACACTACCCAGTCTATATGACACACTACCCAGTCTATCTGACACACTACCCAGTCTATCTGACACACTACCCAATCTGTCTGACACACTACCCAATCTATCTGACACACTACCCAGTCTATCTGACACACTACCCAGTCTATCTGACACACTACCCAGTCTATCTGACACACTACCCAATCTGTCTGACACACTACCCAGTCTGTCTGACACACTACCCAGTCTATCTGACACACTACCCAGTCTATCTGACACACTACCCAATCTATCTGACACACTACCCAGTCTATCTGACACACTACCCAGTCTGTCTGACACACTACCCAGTCTATCTGACACACTACCCAATCTATCTGACACACTACCCAGTCTATCTGACACACTACCCAGTCTATCTAACACACTACCCAGTCTGTCTGACACACTACCCAATCTATCTGACACACTACCCAGTCTATCTGACACACTACCCAGTCTATCTGACACACTACCCAGTCTATCTGACACACTATCCAGTCTGTCTGACACACTACCCAGTCTGACACACCACTCTGGCATGCCACTCAGTTTGTCTGGCACGCCACTCAGTTTGTCTGGCACGCCACTCAGTTTGTCTGGCACGCCACTCAGTCTGTCTGATATGCCACTCAGTCTGTCTGACATGCCACTCTGTCTGCTGTCTGACACACCACTCAGTCTGTCTGACACACTACCCACTCTATTTGACACACCACTCAGTCTGAATCTCCTTTTGTTTGCATACACTGACTGCCTCAGGCCACAGACACATCCTGTAAACCCAATCTGTGCATTATTGTAGTTCCTGCAGATCGGTTCGCGATCTAACCAAGCAGCTCAAGGTCTTGCTTCTATCAACGTACACGTACGTATGTGAGTGCGCATGGATGTGTGTGTGTCTGCAGCAACATGTTTAACTATGACAGGTACAAGAGGTTCAGATATCCCATGGGTAGCACTCCATAAGACGTCATGAGTCAGGGCGTCATGTGCTGGCATCCACCGGGTCAGGCGGGGTCAACCAGCAGCGGACATGTTGGTGCAGCAGTCACGGAGTCTAACACTTCACATACCACCAGCAGGTCACTGATATGGGGGTCTGAACAGTAAAGAAAACTGGAAGCCACCAGGTTAGGACAAAACCCCACTGTCAGAGAGATATGAACCAACACCCAGGCCCGGTAGTTGAAGTAGTGAGTGTGCTAGTCACTACTGGGCATCTCTGACACTAGCCATACCCAGAGCCCAACAGAGATGACATGCAGGAGTACCTTGAACTTGATGCGAAGATGGACGAAGCAGAACCGGCCGGTGTCAACATCCCTAGGGATGATTATTCTAGGCTCACACGCCAGCACATACAGGTGTCTGAACGCTTGCAGGTGGTACCTGGGGAACAACAGGTGTGGCACAGGTGAGCACTGTGATGTCACAGCCCCCTCACAGGAATCAATGTAACATTACACAGCTAGGACAAATGATCAATGTAACATTACACAGTGAGGACAAATGATCAATGTAACATTACATAGTGAGGGCAAATGATCAATGTAACATTACACAGTGAGGACAAATGATCAATGTAACATTACACAGTGAGGACAAATGATCAATGTAACATTACACACCTAGGACAAATGATCAATGTAACATTACACAGTGAGGACAAATGATCAATGTAACATTACACAGTGAGGACAAATGATCAATGTAATATTACACAGTGAGGACAAATGATCAATGTAATATTACACAGTGAGGACAAATGATCAATGTAACATTACACAGTGAGGACAAATGATCAATGTAACATTACACACCTAGGACAAATGATCAATGTACCATTACACAGCTAGGACAAATGATCAATGTAACATTACACAGCTAGGACAAATGATCAATTTAACATTACACAGTGAGGACAAATGATCAATGTAACATTACACAGTGAGGACAAATGATCAATGTAACATTACACAGCTAGGACAAATGATCAATGTAACATTACACAGCTATGACAAATGATCAATGTAACATTACACAGCTAGGACAAATGATCAATGTAACATTACACAGCAAGGACAAATTATCAATGTGACATTACACAGTGAGGACAAATTATCAATGTAACATTACACAGCGAGGACAAATGATCAATGTAACATTACACAGTTAGGACAAATGATCAATGTAACATTACAAGTCAAGATCACACGATCAATGTAATTTACCCAGTCAAGATCACATGATCAATGTAACATTACACAGTCAAGGTCACATGATCAATGTAACATTACACAGCTAAGACAAATGATCAATGTAACATTACACAGGTAGGACAAATGATCAATGTAACACAATGGAGTCAGGACAAATGATAAAAGCAACACAATGAGTCCACAAAACCTGAGTATGTAACTACACAACTAGATTATAGCACAAGTCAGAAGTAAAGCAAAGCAACATGTTACAGCATATGTCATAACTGTAAAGCAAAGGTTAGAGAACATGTCACAGCTGTAAGCAGAGGTTATAGCATGTCACAGCAGTAAGCAGAGGTTATAGCATGTCGCAGCTGTAAGCAGAAGTTATAGCATGTCACAGCTGTAAGCAGAGGTTATAGCATGTCACAGCTGTAAGCAGAGATTATAGCATGTCACAGCTGTAAGCAGAGGTTATAGCATGTCACAGCTGTAAGCAGAGGTTATAGCATGTCGCAGCTGTAAGCAGAGGTTATAGCATGTCACAGCTGTAAGCAGAGGTTATAGCATGTCACAGCTGTAAGCAGAGGTTATAGCATGTCGCAGCTGTAAGCAGAAGTTATAGCATGTCACAGCTGTAAGCAGAGGTTATAGCATGTCACAGCTGTAAGCAGAGATTATAGCATGTCACAGCTGTAAGCAGAGGTTATAGCATGTCACAGCTGTAAGCAGAGGTTATAGCATGTCACAGCTGTAAGCAGAGGTTAAAGCATGTCACAGCTGTAAGCAGAAGTTATATCATGTCAGAGCTGTAAGCAGAGATTATAGCATGTCACAGCTGTAAGCAGAGATTATAGCATGTCACAGCTGTAAGCAGAGGTTATAGCATGTCACAGCTGTAAGCAGAGGTTATAGCATGTCACAGCTGTAAGCAGAGGTTATAGCATGTCACAGCTTATAGTATGTCATAGCACATGTCATAAAGTAAACCAGGGATTATAGCAAATGTCACTAAAAGTAAACCAGATATTATAGCACATGTCAATAAAAGTAAACTAGAGATAATAGCACATGTCATAAAAGTAAACCAGAGATTATAGCACATCATTAAAAGTAAACAAGAGATTATAGCACATCATTAAAAGTAAACCAGAGATTATAGCACATGTCATAAAAGAAAACCACAGATTACAGCACATGTCATAAAAATAAACCAGAGATTATGGTACATGTCATAAAAGCAAACCACAGATTATAGTACATCATAAAAGTAAACCAGAGATTATAGCACACATCATTAAAAGTAAAACATATATTATAGCACATGTCACAAAAGTAAACCAAAGATTATTGCACAAGTCATTAAAAGTAAACCACAGATTATAGTACATCATAAAAGTAAACCAGAGATTATAGCACATTTAATAAAAGTAAACCAGAGGTTATAGCACATGCCATAGATGTAAACCAGAGATTATAGTACAAGTCATAGATGTAAACCAGAGATTATAGTACAAGTCACAGATGTAAACCAAAGATTATAGCACATGTCATAGATGTAAACCAGAGATTATAGTACATGTCATAGATGTAAACCAGAGATTATAGCACATGTCATAGATGTAAACCAGAGATTATAGCACACGTCATAGATGTAAACCAGAAATTTCAGCACATACCATAGATGTAACCAGATATTTTAGCACAAGTCATAGATCTAACCATAAATTATAGCACAAGTCATAGATGTAACCAGAGATTATAGCACAATAAATAGATGTAACCAGAGATTACAGCAACAAGTCATAGATGTAACAAGATATTATAGCACAAGTCATAGATGTAACCAGATATTATAGCACTAGTCACAGGTGTAACCAGAGATTATAGCACAAGTCACTGATGCAAACCAAAGATTATAACACAAGTCATAGATGTAAACCATAGATTATAGCACATGTCATAGATGTAAACTAGAGATTATAGCACAAGTCATAAATATAACCAGAGATTATAGCACAAGTGATGGATGCAAACCAGAGATTATAACACAAGCCCTAGATGTAAACTAGAGATTATAGCACACATCATATATGTAAATCAGAGATTATAGCACATCCAAATGTAAACAAGAGAATATAGCACACACCATAGATGTAAATCAGTGATTAAAGCTGAAGTCAAAGATGTAAACCAGAGATTATAGCACAAATCATAACATAAACCAGCGATTATAGCACATGACATAGGTGTAAACCAGTGATTACAGCACATGTCATAGATGTAAACCAGCAATTATAGCACATGTCATAGATGTAAGCCAACGATTATAGCACATGTCATAAATGTAAGCCAGTGATTATAGCACATGTTATAGATGTAAACCAGCAATTATAGCACATGTCATAGATGTAAGCCAGCGATTATAGCACATGTCATAGATGTAAGCCAGTGATTATAGCACATGTCATAGATGTAAACCAGCAATTATAGCACATGTCATAGATGTAAGCCAGCGATTATAGCACATGTCATAGATGTAAACCAGAGATTGTAGCACAGCACAAGTCATAATGTAAACCAGAGATTATAGCATGTCAGAGATGTAAACTGACTACTGATGGTGTAAGATGTCAGAGATGTAAACTGACTACTGATGGTGTAAGATGTCAGAAATGTAAACTGGCTACTGATGGTGTAAGATGTCAGAAATGTAAACTGACTACTGATGGTGTAAGATGTCAGAGATGTAAACTGACTACTGATGGTGTAAGATGTCAGAAATGTAAACTGGCTACTGATGGTGTAAGATGTCAGAAATGTAAACTGACTACTGATGGTGTAAGATGTCAGAGATGTAAACTGACTACTGATGGTGTAAGATGTCAGAAATGTAAACTGGCTACTGATGGTGTAAGATGTCAGAAATGTAAACTGACTACTGATGGTGTAAGATGTCAGAGATGTAAACTGACTACTGATGGTGTAAGATGTCAGAGATGTAAACTGACTACTGATGGTGTAAGACAGTGTTTCCCAACGTGGGGCCCACGCCCCACAGGGGGGCAATTCGATTGTTAAGGGGGGCAATTCGAAAATGGAAGAAATCGGTTGGATATAACAAAACGGGCAGACCTGAGACTGAAGTTAACTAAATTGGAACCTGACATAAAATCTTTTTGCAGCAATCATCAAGCGCAAGGATCTCACTAAATTTAAATAATAAATAATTACTAATAATTAAAATAATATAGATTGATTGGGACAAGGGAGATCGGAGCGACTGTAACAACTATAGGGGTATCTCACTTCTGTGTATTGTTGGGAACGTATTTGCCAGAATTGTCCTGCGCAGACTTCAAGTCCTGGGAGATCAAGTCTACCCCGAATCACAGTGCGGCTTCCGTCAGAACCGGTCTACCATTGATATGATATTCTCATTGCGACAGATGCAAGAAAAATGCCGGGAACAAAATCAGCCACTGTTTATTGCCTTCATCGACCTCACAAAGGCATTCGATTTGGTCAGTCGTGAGGGTCTGTTCAAAGCACTAAAGAAGATTGGCTGCCCACCAATTCTTCTGTCCATTGTGGAATCGTTCCACACAGACATGAAGGGTATAATCAAGTATGATGGCTCAACTTCAGAAAAGTTTGAAATCAAGAGTGGAGTTAAGCAAGGTTGTGTACTATCCCCCACCCTCTTTGGGATATACTTTTCACTTCTACTGAAATATGCCTTTCGTGATCAGGATGACGGTATATACATTCACTCACGCTCAGATGGTGGCCTCTATAATGCTCAGAGATTGAAGGCCAAGACCAAAATTAGCAGGGCACTAATCAGAGAGTTGCTTTTTGCGGATGATGCTGCGATTACGACCCACTCTGAGGAAGAATTACAACAGCTACTATCTGCATTCTCCAATGCTTGTTCTGAATTTAGTTTAACAATTAACAAAAAGAAGACACAGATTATGTCACAAGGTGCACATGGTGTACCATCAATCTTTATTGACGACGCCGAACTGGAGATAGTAGACCATTTTACATATCTAGGATCAGAGGTAAATAGCAAATTATCCCTCGTTCAGGAAATCAACATCAGGATTGGCAAGGCAGAAACAACAATGAACATGTTAACAAAAAGAGTCTGGGAGAACAGGAAGCTTACTGCCAAAACAAAAGTCCTCGTCTACCAAGCCTGTGTCCTTAGTACTCTTCTTTATGGCAGTGAAACCTGGACAACTTACTCATGCAAAGAGAAACGTTTAAACAGCTTTCATATGCGGTGTCTGCGAAGAATACTTGGTATTAAGTGGCAAGACAAAATCACAAATACTGAAGTATTGGAAAGATCAGGTTGTGTGACGGTGTATTCCATGCTCAGTCTTCGTAGACTTAGATGGATAGGACACGTTAGGAGGATGGATGATGGTAGAATACCAAAGGACATCTTTTTTGGTGAATTACAGACGGGTAGGAGATCTCAGGGTCGGCCTCTACTACGATACAAAGATGTGTGTAAGCGGGACATGATTGATACAGGCATTGATAATGCACATTGGGAGCACGTCGCCGCTGAACGTGTTGCATGGAGGGCAACTATCAGAAATGGAATAAAGACAAAGGAGAAAATGATTGCAGATAAAGCACACACAGAGCGTGAGAGACGTAAGTTGGATGATGCAAAATGGTGGAAATGACCATGTTTTCACATGCACCTACTGTGGGCAAACACTTGCAGCAAGAATTGGCCTTAACAGCCACACTCGCCACCGCCCTGGATCGTAGTTATTAAGCCTTTTTGAAGCACAATGTACCAAACTATCGTCTGTCAAGACGGAAAGATGCCAATGGATGAATAGATTGATCGATCGATTGATTAATTGATTTAGGAACCGACATCACAGCATTCAGGGCATTCCAATTAGCGCTCCGTCCCCATCCTCAGAAGCAGCAAAGAGTTCCAACCCCAATAGTACCAGTATCAATCTGATTATATGTGCGTCTCGCCTTTCCTCTAAGCGTCGAGCATCGGCCACATCCCCTCGTCACTCCACGCTGTCGCATTCTTGCCAGACCATGGTGATCCATTTGCTCCTCCGAGGTGTACACGTGCTCCCACAAGGCCGCAACCACGTCTGCCTTATCATGCATCAACACTCCACCATGTTTTGCAGAGCCAGCCAATCTGTCTGCCTGTTCATTCCCCAACACACCAGCATGCCCTGGAGAAAATATCCAGACGATGCTTACCACCCGTGACTTCCGAAGCGAAGCAAGCCACTCGGCACGAAGCTTGCCAGTCCTCACACTACTCAGCATGCTTTCTGAGTCAGTTACAATCACGATGTGTGTGTGTGTATCGTATTCTCCATCCAACAGAAAGCTGCACTGACTGCCTCCACCTCTATTCTTAAGCTAGAAGTTGTGGTATCATATGCCAGGCTCTCCTGCACCAAACGTCGACCATTAGATTTAGCTATGAACCCCCAGCCACTTCTCTCACCTCTTGACACCGAACCATCTGTGTAGATAATCACATCACCCGGGTGAGCATTATCCTGAATTAGTTGCTGGATCTCCACTTCCGTGGCCCCTGCTGGCCACCCCCTGCACTCCCGGCTTAATGTGATTATAACTCTGCACAAGTCTGACTGCTCCGCTGGCACTCTGACCCACTACTCTCCTCGCCTAATGTTCTCCAAGGGGCACACCTGTCTGATCGTATCCTCCGCCTGAGCCATCCATGATTTCCCTTAACTGCGTCCAGCGCCTCATGCAGTGGGTGGTCTGTGTCTGCAGCTACTCTGAGGTATGCCTTCGCCTGCATCACCTTGAGCCTACCAGCAACAGTCGGCAGACCAAGGATGTAACGCATGCACACTACTGGGGTGTCTCTGGTGCATCCCAGAATGACCCGCATAGCTTCGTTCTGTATGCGCTCCAATCTCACCAGCTGACTCTTTGAGACAGTGAGCAGTCCTAGTCCATAATCAATCGCTGAGAGGATCAAGTGCTGGTATAGTCTGAAAAGCATTATCTGCTCTATGTCCATTGCAGCCATATCTTTAAGTGCGTTGAGTCCCTTTTGAGATCTTGTCACAACCGTCTCCACATGATCCTTGAAGGACAGACTCCTGTCAAATTATATTCCCAGATACTTCAGTTTGTTCTCTCTGTTGACGCTTCCACCATCTATATTGAGGCTTGGAACATCAGCTCTTACAATCCTGTTGTCCAGAGAGCACCACAAAATAGCCGCCTTTTCCGGGTGGATGACAGCACTTATTTCAGTGCACCATTAAATCACTTTATCTACTGTCGCCTGTAGCTCCTGGGTTATTTTCTCCCTATCTCTCCCCTGCCTATATGCAAGAATATTATCTGCAAATGTTAGTATCCTTCCAACCCTTGGTGCTTCCTAGGTTTGCAATTTTGCTCTTTATACACGTTAAAGAGCACCGGTGAGATTTCGGATCCCTGTGGCAGTCTCGGGGTTAAAATTTGTGGCTCTGAGGTCCATGCACCAAGACGGAGAGCAATCCGACGAGAATGTAGGACGGCCGCTATCCAGTTCACTAACCAGGGATTGACCCCCTTCTCCATCAGTGCGGTCATCAAAATATTATATCGAACTCTATTGTACGCATCCTCGAGATCAAGCGCTGCCGCCATCGTTTCTTGTCTAATCTGGAACCCCTCATAGACTTCAAAGGCAAAAGTGGCTGTATTTGACCAGGTATCTTTTCCTGGCCTGTAGCTCCCTAGGCCTCTTGGAAGAAGCTTCCCCCTTTCCAAGAACTCTTGCAGCTTGACAGCGACTATCTTCTCTAGAACCTTCCCAAATGTATTTTGAAGGGTGATGATCCTAAAGCCGCTAAGCTTTGAATGATCCTTGAATGGTTTTGGGAGAGGGATGAGATAACTGTGTACTCAATCCTGCGGTACTGATGCTGTCCTGATGCTCTGGTTAAAGCAGTCGGTCATCTCCTTCAGGTCTACATCGTCAAAGCCTTCATGTGGCCATACCTAACCCCATCAGGCCTTGCTGTTGTGTCTTTTGCCTTTTTCAAAATATAAAGAAATAAAATAAAAAAATCTTTCATTAAAATTATTTTGTACTTGAATTTCAGTTCTCCATTATATGTTTTGAAAATTTACTTACTGTGTTTGCTCAATAGTTTCCTATTGATTTCTTCCTAAAACCTATCATTCAAGTTTCTTTAGTGAACATTTCAATTTTTGAATATTAAAATTAATGTATATGTTAGAGAAGGGGGGGGGGGCATAAGAATTTTAGAAAGGCTTAGGTGAGGCATAGCACAAAAAAGGTTGGGAAACACTGGTGTAAGATGTCAGAAATGTAAACTGGCTACTGATGGCGTAAGATGTCAGAAATGTAAACTGGCTACTGATGGTGTCAGATGTCAGAAATGTAAACTGACTACTGATGGTGTCAGATGTCAGAGATGACTACAGCAGCCTGTAGGGGAACTCACTTATTGTCAGTGCTGGACTGTGGAAACTGGGGGTAGAAAGCACACAACATGGCTCCGATAGCGTCTGGCGTGGTTTTCAGCGAGAACCTGGGTTTGTGGACACAAGAGAGATGTGCATTACCTGGCTCATTTGTACATGGAAAACATGAGTAACCACAAAGCGACCAACAAAACTGGTTGAAACATGGATCAAGCCTATCCATTCAGTCTGATTTCTCCTTTCAGTCTGATATCTCCCATCATCCTCTCTGACCAGATCTGATGAAGTGAGTATGTGGGGTGGGGGGGGGGGGGGGGGGGGGCAGAACAACCCAATCAAAGCTTCACCATAACTTCTACTGCAGTCCAGCCCAGCCAGGGTTTATGATCTGCTTAGATAGTACCTGTCCCACTCACACATGCCCCACTCAGACTGTTCCTGACCCCACACAGACAGTACCTGACGCCACTCACATATGCCCCACTCAGACTGTCCTGACCTCACTCAGACTGTACCTGACCAACTCACACATGCCCCACTTAGACTGTACCTGACCCCACACATACAGTACTGACCCCACTGAGACAGTACCTGACCCCACTCAGACTTTACCTGCCCCACTCAGACTTTACCTGCCCCACTCACACATTCCCCATTCAGACTGTACCTGACCCATTCACACATGCCCCACTCAGACTGTACCTGACCCACTCAGACTGTACTTGCCCCACACAGACAGTACCTGACCCCACTCAGACAGTACCTGACCAAAGAAGACACAACCTAGCAACAACACAAGCATCTGCTGACACGACTCACCTGCCCCCTCCCAGGAACAGCAGTCCAGTGGCCATGGCTGTACACATGTGGTTGCCGTACGTGAACTGGTGGTACTGGGGGCCCACTCGCCGTCTCAGGGCTCGGCAAATTCTCAGCGTCACCAGGTCACCTGTGCCAGCCATCACCTGTCGATAGAGCCTAGAGTCAAACTGAACCTACTTGAGGTATCCGGTCAACATTACAGGTCAAACTGAACCTGCTTGAGGTATCCGGTCAACATTACAGGTCAAATAGACAGTAAACACAACATGCACAGAGTGTAATCTGTACCTGGTGCAGTATGTCTCTTTCTCTCCCTCCGTGTGATCACAGCACGACATATGTCTCTTTCTCTCCCTCCGTGTGATCACAACATGAAGTATGTCTCTTTCTCTCCCTCCATGTGATCACAACATGAAGTATGTCTCTTTCTCTCCCTCCGTGTGATCACAGCATAAAGTATGTCTCTTTCTCTCCCTCAACAGTCTTGTCTTCAATAATGACACCGTCAGCTCAGTTCTCATGAGGAGCTAGACCAGATGTTGGAGTTTGTCTTTAGCTCCACACAGCTCAGAGTTTACTGTTGATCCAGCGGGAGGGTAGACTGTGCGTAGCTTGCTGCACAGAGCATGCTCAGTCGTCTGTGATAGGATGGAGGGAGGGAGGGAGAAAGAGAAAGGGGGAGAGAGAGAGAGAGAGAGAGAGAGAGAGAGAGAGAGAGAGAGAGAGAGAGAGAGAGGAGAGAGAGGGAGGAGAGAGAGAGAGAGAGAGAGAGGGAGGAGAGAGAGGGAGGGGAGAGAGAGAGAGAAAGAGAGAGAGAGAGAGAGAGAGAGAGAGAGAGAGAGAGAGAGAGAGAGAGAGAGAGAGAGAGAGAGAGAGAGGGAGAGGAGGGCTGCTATGGTAGAACTAGTAACCAGCAGGTTGTATAGAATCTTGTCAACAACAAAAGTTGGAAACCAACAATTGTTGAATTCTTTGTATCACAATAAATCGTATAATGAGTGTTCAATATCGTGTGCAGCATACTACCTGGGAGGTCAGATGTGTCCCAGCTGCCAAGAGTGGCATTTAAATACAAGTATGTCTATCTTGATCATAGCCTGCAACGCTTGAGCATAACCCCACCAGTACCTCGTGACAGAGACAAATAATGTAACCCTGACAGTACCTCGTGACAGAGACAAATAATGAAACCCTGACAGTACCTCGTGACAGAGACAAATAATTTAACCCTGACAGTACTTCATGACAGAGACAAATAATGTAACCCTGACAGTACCTCGT
Organism: Cepaea hortensis; assembly: GCA_963921405.1. Classification (NCBI taxonomy): domain Eukaryota; kingdom Metazoa; phylum Mollusca; class Gastropoda; order Stylommatophora; family Helicidae; genus Cepaea; species Cepaea hortensis. Next base: position 133,351,471 of record OY992881.1, on the reverse strand, counting down.
GACAGAGACAAATAATGTAACCCTGACAGTACTTCATGACAGAGACAAATAATGTAACCCTGACAGTACCTCGTGACAGAGACAAATAATGAAACCCTGACAGTACCTCATGACTGAGACAAATAATGAAACCCTGACAGTACCTCGTGACAGAGACAAATAATGAAACCCTGACAGTACCTCATGACTGAGACAAATAATGAAACCCTGATAGTACCTCATAAAAGAGACAAATAATGAAACCCTGACAGTACCTTATGACAGAGACAAATAATGAAACCCTCACAGTACCTCGTGACAGAGACAAATAATGTAACCCTGACAGTACTTCATGACAGAGACAAATAATGTAACCCTGACAGTACCTCGTGACAGAGACAAATAATGTAACCCTGACAGTACTTCATGACAGAGACAAATAATGTAACCCTGACAGTACCTCGTGACAGAGACAAATAATGAAACCCTGACAGTACCTCATGACTGAGACAAATAATGAAACCCTGACAGTACCTCGTGACAGAGACAAATAATGAAACCCTGACAGTACCTCATGACTGAGACAAATAATGAAACCCTGATAGTACCTCATAAAAGAGACAAATAATGAAACCCTGACAGTACCTCATGACAGAGACAAATAATGTAACCCTGACAGTACCTCATGACAGAGACAAATAATGTAACCCTGACAATACCTCGTGACAGAGATGTAACCCTGACAGTACCTCAGGACAGAGACAAATAATGTAACCCTGACAGTACCTCATGACAGAGATAAATAATGAAACCCTGACAGTACCTCATGACAGAGACAAATAATGTAACCCTGACAGTACCTCATGACAGAGATGTAACCCTGACAGTACCTCATGACAGAGACAAATAATGTAACCCTGACAGTACCTCATGACAGAGATGTAACCCTGACAGTAACTCATGACAGAGACAAATAATGAAACCCTGACAGTACCTCACGACAGAGATGTAACCCTGACAGTACCTCATGACAGAGATGTAACCCTGACAGTACCTCATGACAGAGACAAATAATGTAACCCTGACAGTACCTCATGACAGAGACAAATAATGAAACCCAGACAGTACCTCATGACAGAGACAAATAATGAAACCCTGACAGTACCTCATGACAGAGACAAATAATGAAACCCTGACAGTACCTCATAAAAGAGACAAATAATGAAACTCTGACAGTACCTCATGTGGGAGGTGAGTTGTGTGAGGGGTGGGGAAGGTGTGGGATATGCGGGTGGATGAAGGATGTATGTGAGGATGGGGGATGTGTGCTTGGCTGGGTGGTTTGGGTGTGTGTGGGTGGGAGGGTAGATGAGAGATGCATATGTTGATGGGTGGGAGGGTAGATGAGAGATGCATATGTTGATGGGTGGGTGGGTGATGTGTGGGTGTGAGTGGTTGATGGATGAGTAAGTGAGTGGGTGGATGTGTGTGAGAGATGAGTGTATGGGTGGGGGATGTGTGTGTGTGGGTGAGAAGATGTGTGTGACAGTACAGTACTTCATGACAGAGACAAATAATGTAATCCTGACAGTACTTCATGACAGAGACAAATAATGTAATCTTGACAGTACCTCATGACAGAGACAAATAATGTAATCTTGACAGTACCTCATGACAGAGATGTAACCCTGACAGTACCTCATGACAGAGATAAATAATGAAACCCTGACAGTACCTCATGACAGAGACAAATAATGTAATCCTGACAGTACTTCATGACAGAGACAAATAATGTAATCCTGACAGTACCTCATAACAGAGACAAATAATGTAACGCTGACAGTACCTCATGACAGAGACAAATAATGTAATCCTGACAGTACTTCATGACAGAGACAAATAATGTAATCCTGACAGTACTTCATGACAGAGACAAATAATGTAATCCTGACAGTACCTCATGACAGAGACAAATAATGTAATCCTGACAGTACTTCATGACAGAGACAAATTATGTAATCCTGACAGTACCTCATGACAGAGACAAATAATGTAACCTTGACAGTACCTCATAACAGAGACAAATAATGTAACGCTGACAGTACCTCATGACAGAGACAAATAATGTAACGCTGACAGTACCTCATGACAGAGACAAATAATGTAACCCTGACAGTACCTCTTGACAGAGACAAATAATGTAATGCTGACAGTACCTCACAGTACCTCATGACAGAGACAAATAATATAACGCTGACAGTACCTCATGACAGAGACAAAAAATGTAACACTGACAGTACCTCATGACAGAGACAAATAATGTAACCCTGACATTACCTCATGACAGAGACAAATAATGTAACGCTTTCAGTACCTCATGACGGAGACAAATAATGTAACAAAACTGCACCCAGAGACAAATAATGTAACCCAACCACACCTATTGTCAGACACAAACACAGGCAAACAACTTACAATAGCCAGGGCTAGCAGCTTGACACTGATGCAGTTTTCCACAGTTGACCGTCCAGCCTGGTCCAGTAGCTCCTGGTCTCGGAGCAGCTTGACCGATGACCCTAGACTGTTGAGCTGTGGAGCAAACACCACATTCTGGGTTTGTATACCACACATTGCCACCTTTGTCTCCTAAAACTAGGTTTGCATACCACACACTGCCACCTTTGTCTCCTAAAACTAGGTTTGCATACCACACACTGCCACCTGTCTCCTAAAACTAGGTTTGTATACCACACATTGCCACCTTTGTCTCCTAAATCTAGGTTGATAAATCAACGGTCAATGTCCATCCCAAATCTGACAAGTGATATCTATCAATGCTCCTCCTGCTCGGACCTCTAGAGGCAGGAGTGAGTCACACCTGGTCAAGCACCTCAAATGTCAGTAAGTCCATCTACTGCATGATCTGTGCACGGTTGATGGCCTCCAGACAGATTCCATCCAAGGTAACTGGCTCTATATGAATGTCTGTAGATTTACTTTTCCTAACAATGTTCTCATGGTGGTGGCCTCAAGGCCTGCTTTATGCCATTTCAAAACGCTAAAGGATTTTTAACTTACACAACTTACACACTGGACCTCCTTATTTCGCAGATATCCAAGAAGCCTAGGTATCCCATCTCACAAACCTTCACTGACAGACTATCACAAATCCATCACTGCCACACTGTACCACAAACCATCACTGACAGACTGTACCACAAACCGTCACTGCAACACTGTACCAAAAACCATCACTGACACTGTACCACAAACCATCACTGACAGACTATACCACAAACCATCACTGCCACAATGTGCCACAAACCGTCACTGCCACACTGAACCACAAACCATCACTTAGAGACTGTACCACAAACCATCACTGATACACTGTACCACAAACCATCATTGACACAATGTACCACAAACCATCACTGACACTCTGTACCACAAACCATCACTGACACACTGTACCACAAACCATCACTGACACACTGTACCACAAACCATCACTGACGGACTGTACCACAAACCATCACTGCCACAATGTACCACAAACCGTCACTGCCACACTGAACCACAAACCATCACTTAGAGACTGTACCACAAACCATCACTGACACAATGTACCACAAACCATCACTGAGAGACTGTACCACAAACCATCACAGACAGACTGTACCACAAACCATCACAGACAGACTGTACCAAAAACCATCACTGACACTGTACCACAAACCATCACTGCCACACTGTACCAAAAACCATCACTGACACTGTACCACAAACCATCACTGACAGACTGTACCACAAACCATCACTGCCACAATGTACCACAAACCATCACTGCCACAATGTACCACAAACCGTCACTGCCACACTGTACCACAAACCATCACTTAGAGACTGTACCACAAACCATCACTGACACACTGTACCACAAACCATCACTGACACACTGTACCACAAACCATCACTGACACACTGTACCACAAACCATCACTGACACACTGTACCACAAACCATCACAGACAGACTGTACCACAAACCATCACAGACAGACTGTACCACAAACCATCACAGACAGCTGTACCACAAACCATCACGGACAGACTGTACCACAAACCATCACAGACAGACTGTACCACAAACCATCACAGACAGACTGTACCACAAACCATCATGGACAGACTGTACCACAAACCATCACGGACAGACTGTACCAGAAACCGACATGGAGGCAACATACCAGGGTCTTGAATGCCTCTCTGTTGGCGGAGCCAGCAAACTTGAGTGCCAACACCATACAGGCCCCACTTGTGATGTTGCAATGTGCCTGACTGGGACACCAAGAGAGACAACACACCACAGTTATCACCAGCAACACAATCAGACACGTCACAATACAACCTTAGACATGTCACAATACAATCTTCAATAACAGCAGAGACAACACACCACAGTTATCACCAGCAACACAATCAGACACGTCACAATACAACCTTAGACATGTCACAATACAATCTTCAATAACAGCAGAGACAACACACCACAGTTATCACCAGCAACACGATCAGACACGTCACAATACAACCTTAGACATGTCACAATACAATCTTCAATAACAGCAGAGACAACACACCACAGTTATCACCAGCAACACAATCAGACACGTCACAATACAACCTTAGACATGTCACAATACAATCTTCAATAACAGCAGAGACAACACACCACAGTTATCACCAGCAACACAATCAGACACGTCACAATACAACCTTAGACATGTCACAATACAATCTTCAATAACAGCAGAGACAACACACCACAGTTATCACCAGCAACACAATCAGACACGTCACAATACAACCTTAGACATGTCACAATACAATCTTCAATAACAGCAGAGACAACACACCACAGTTATCACCAGCAACACAATCAGACACGTCACAATACAACCTTAGACATGTCACAATACAATCTTCAATAACAGCAGAGACAACACACCACAGTTATCACCAGCAACACGATCAGACACGTCACAATACAACCTTAGACATGTCACAATACAATCTTCAATAACAGCAGAGACAACACACCACAGTTATCACCAGCAACACAATCAGACACGTCACAATACAACCTTAGACATGTCACAATACAATCTTCAATAACAGCAGAGACAACACACCACAGTTATCACCAGCAACACAATCAGACACGTCACAATACAACCTTAGACATGTCACAATACAATCTTCAATAACAGCAGAGACAACACACCACAGTTATCACCAGCAACACAATCAGACACGTCACAATACAACCTTAGACATGTCACAATACAATCTTCAATAACAGCAGAGACAACACACCACAGTTATCACCAGCAACACAATCAGACACGTCACAATACAACCTTAGACATGTCACAATACAATCTTCAATAACAGCAGAGACAACACACCACAGTTATCACCAGCAACATAATCAGACACGTCACAATACAATCTTAGACATGTCACAATACAATCTTCAATAACAGCAGAGACAAAACCGCAGTTACCACCATCAACATAGGCAGACATGTCACAATACAATCTTCAATAACAGAAGAGACAAAACGCAGTTACCACCATCAACATAGGCAGACATGTCACAATACAATCTTCAATAACAGAAGGATGACTGACAATGTGTGCGTGTGCATGTGTCTGTAAGTCTGGTTTTAAAAGAAAGTCAATGAATTCTACAACAGAAATTTGAGCCCTCATGTCTCCATGTTATCAGCGACACATCAAGAAGTTACATTCAACCACACCTCTGGTTCTTCTTTCATTCGCTTGAAATCTGTCTATAACTGCAATGTTGTCTCTTGTATGACATCTGTCTATAACTGCAATGTTGTCTCTTGTATGACATCTGTCTATAACTGTAATGTTGTCTCTTGTATGACATGTCTATAAATGTAATGTTGTCTCTTGTATGACATCTGTCTATAACTGTAATGTTGTCTCTTGTATGACATCTGTCTATAACTGTAATGTTGTCTCTTGTATGACATCTGTCTATAACTGTAATGTTGTCTCTTGTATGACATCTGTCTATAACTGCAATGTTGTCTCTTGTATGAAATCTGTCTATAACTGCAATGTTGTCTCTTGTATGAAATCTGTCTATAACTGCAATGTTGTCTCTTGTATGACATCTGTCTATAACTGTAATGTTGTCTCTTGTATGACATCTGTCTATAACTGCAATGTTGTCTCTTGTATGACATCTGTCTATAACTGCAATGTTGTCTCTTGTATGACATCTGTCTATAACTGCAATGTTGTCTCTTGTATGACATCTGTCTATAACTGCAATGTTGTCTCTTGTATGACATCTGTCTATAACTGTAATGTTGTCTCTTGTATGAAATCTGTCTATAACTGCAATGTTGTCTCTTGTATGAAATCTGTCTATAACTGCAATGTTGTCTCTTGTATGACATCTGTCTATAACTGCAATGTTGTCTCTTGTATGACATCTGTCTATAACTGCAATGTTGTCTCTTGTATGACATCTGTCTATAACTGTAATGTTGTCTCTTGTATGACATCTGTCTATAACTGTAATGTTGTCTATTGTATGACATCTGTCTATAACTGTAATGTTGTCTCTTGTATGACATCTGTCTATAATTGTAATGTTGTCTCTTGTATGACATCTGTCTATAACTGTAATGTTGTCTCTTGTATGACATCTGTCTATAACTGTAATGTTGTCTCTTGTATGACATCTGTCTATAACTGTAATGTTGTCTCTTGTATGAAATCTGTCTATAACTGCAATGTTGTCTCTTGTGTGACATCTGTCTATAACTGTAATGTTGTCTCTTGTATGACATCTGTCTATAACTGTAATGTTGTCTATTGTATGACATGTCTATAACTGTAATGTTGTCTCTTGTATGACATCTGTCTATAACTGTGATGTTGTCTCTTGTATGACATCTGTCTATAACTGTAATGTTGTCTCTTGTATGACATCTGTCTATAACTGTAATGTTGTCTATTGTATGACATCTGTCTATAACTGTAATGTTGTCTCTTGTATGACATCTGTCTATAACTGTAATGTTGTCTATTGTATGACATCTGTCTATAACTGTAATGTTGTTTCTTGTATGACATCTGTCTATAACTGTAATGTTGTCTCTTGTATGACATCTGTCTATAACTGTAATGTTGTCTCTTGTATGACATCTGTCTATAACTGTAATGTTGTCTCTTGTATGACATCTGTCTATAACTGTAATGTTGTCTCTTGTATGACATCTGTCTATAACTGTACTGTTGTCTCTTGTATGACATCTGTCTATAACTGTAATGTTGTCTCTTGTATGACATCTGTCTATAACTGTAATGTTGTCTCTTGTATGACATGTCTATAACTGTAATGTTGTCTCTTGTATGACATCTGTCTATAACTGCAATGTTGTCTCTTGTATGAAATCTGTCTATAACTTTAATGTTGTCTCTTGTATGACATCTGTCTATAACTGTAATGTTGTCTCTTGTATGACATGTCTAAAACTGTAATGTTGTCTCTTGTATGACATATGTCTATAACTGCAATGTTGTCTCTTGTATGAAATCTGTCTATAACTGTAATGTTGTCTCTTGTATGACATCTGTCTATAACTGTAATGTTGTCTATTGTATGACATCTGTCTATAACTGTAATGTTATCTCTTGTATGACATCTGTCTATAACTGTAATGTTGTCTCTTGTATGAAATCTGTCTATAACTGCAATGTTGTCTCTTGTATGACATCTGTCTATAACTGTAATGTTGTCTCTTGTATGACATGTCTATAACTGTAATGTTGTCTCTTGTATGACATCTGTCTATAACTGTAATGTTGTCTATTGTATGACATCTGTCTATAACTGCAATGTTGTCTCTTGTATGACATCTGTCTATAACTGTAATGTTGTCTCTTGTATGACATCTGTCTATAACTGTAATGTTGTCTCTTGTATGACATCTGTCTATAACTGTAATGTTGTCTATTGTATGACATCTGTCTATAACTGTAATGTTGTCTCTTGTATGACATCTGTCTATAACTGCAATGTTGTCTCTTGTATGACATCTGTCTATAACTGTAATGTTGTCTCTTGTATGACATCTGTCTATAACTGTAATGTTGTCTCTTGTATGACATCTGTCTATAACTGTAATGTTGTCTCTTGTATGAAATCTGTCTATAACTGTAATGTTGTCTCTTGTATGACATCTGTCTATAACTGTAATGTTGTCTATTGTATGACATCTGTCTATAACTGCAATGTTGTCTCTTGTATGACATCTGTCTATAACTGTAATGTTGTCTCTTGTATGACATCTGTCTATAACTGTAATGTTGTCTCTTGTATGACATCTGTCTATAACTGTAATGTTGTCTCTTGTATGAAATCTGTCTATAACTGTAATGTTGTCTCTTGTATGACATCTGTCTATAACTGTAATGTTGTCTCTTGTATGACATCTGTCTATAACTGTAATGTTGTCTCTTGTATGAACTTCACTGTCTTTCTCAGTTCACAGCTACATGGTGTTTGCTACATCACAGCTACATGGTGTTTGCTACATCACAGCTACATGGGGTTTGCTACATCACAGCTACATGGGGTTTGCTATGTCACAGCTACATGGTGTTTGCTACATCACAGCTACATGGGGTTTGCTACATCACAGCTACATGGTGTTTGCTACATCACAGCTACGTGGTGTTTGCTACATCACAGCTACATGGGGTTTGCTACATCACAGCTACATGGGGTTTGCTATGTCACAGCTACATGGTGTTTGCTACATCACAGCTACATGGGGTTTGCTACATCACAGCTACATGGTGTTTGCTACATCACAGCTACATGGTGTTTGCTACATCCTAGCTACATGGGGTTTGCTACATCACAGCTACATGGTGTTTGCTACATCACGGCTACATGGGGTTTGCTACATCACGGCTACATGGGGTTTGCTACATCACAGCTACATGGTGTTTGCTACATCACAGCTACATGGTGTTTGCTACATCACAGCTACATGGGGTTTGCTACGTCACAGCTACATGGTGTTTGCTACATCACAGCTACATGGGGTTTGCTACATCACAGCTACATGGTGTTTGCTACATCACAGCTACATGGTGTTTGCTACATCACAGCTACATGGGGTTTGCTACATCACAGCTACATGGGGTTTGCTACATCACGGCTACATGGGGTTTGCTACATCACGGCTACATGGGGTTTGCTACATCACAGCTACATGGGGTTTGCTACATCACAGCTACATGGGGTTTGCTACATCACAGCTACATGGTGTTTGCTACATCACAGCTACATGGTGTTTGCTACATCACGGCTACATGGTGTTTGCTACATCACGGCTACATGGTGTTTGCTACATCACGGCTACATGGTGTTTGCTACATCATGGCTACATAGTGTTTGCTACATCATGGCTACATGGGGTTGCTACATCACAGCTACATGGTGTTTGCTACATCACGGCTACATGATGTTTGCTACATCACGGCTACATGGTGTTTGCTACATCACGGCTACATGGTGTTTGCTACATCACAGCTACATGGGGTTTGCTACATCACGGCTACATAGGGTTGCTACATCACGGCTACATGGTGTTTGCTACATCACGGCTACATGGGGTCTGCTACATCACGGTTACATGGGGTTTGCTACATCACGGCTACATGGGGTTTGCTACATCATGACTACATAGGGTTTGCTACATCACAGCTACATGGGGTTTGCTACATCATGGCTACATGGGGTTGCTACATCACGGCTACATGGTGTTTGCTACATCACAGCTACATGGGGTTTGCTACATCACAGCTACATGGGGTTTGCTACATCACAGCTACATGGGGTTGCTACATCACAGCTACACAGTGTTTGCTACATCATGGCTACATGGTGTTTATTACATCACAGCTACATTGGGTTTGCTACATCACGGCTACATGTGGTTGCTACATCACAGCTACATGGTGTTTGCTACATCACGGCTACATGGGGTTTGCTACATCACAGCTACATGGGGTTTGCTACATCACGGCTACATGGGGTTTGCTACATCACGGCTACATGGGGTTTGCTACATCATGGCTACATGGGGTTTGCTACATCACGGCTACATGGGGTTTGCTACATCACGGCTACATGGGGTTTGCTACGTCACAGCTACATGGGGTTTGCTACATCACAGCTACATGGGGTTTGCTACATCACAGCTACATGGGGTTTGCTATGTCACAGCTACATGGTGTTTGCTACGTCACAGCTACATGGTGTTTGCTACATCACAGCTACATGGTGTTTGCTACATCACGGCTACATGGGGTTTGCTACATCACAGCTACATGGGGTTTGCTACATCACAGCTACATCACGGCTACATGGGGTTTGCTACATCACAGCTACATAGGGTTTGCTACATCACGGCTACATGGGGTTTGCTACATCACAGCTACATGGGGTTTGCTACATCACAGCTACATGGGGTTTGCTACATCACAGCTACATGGTGTTTGCTACATCACAGCTACATGGTGTTTGCTACATCACGGCTACATGGGGTTTGCTACATCACAGCTACATGGTGTTTGCTACATCACAGCTACATGGTGTTTGCTACATCACAGCTACATGGTGTTTGCTATGTCACAGCTACATGGTGTTTGCTATGTCACAGCTACACGGTGTTTGCTATGTCACAGCTACATGGTGTTTGCTATGTCACAGCTACACGGTGTTTGCTATGTCACAGCTACATGGTGTTTGCTATGTCACAGCTACATGGTGTTTGCTATGTCACAGCTACATGGTGTTTGCTATGTCACAGCTACATGGTGTCTGCTATGTCACAGCTACATGGTGTCTGCTATGTCACAGCTACATGGTGTTTGCTATGTCACAGCTACATGGTGTTTGCTATGTCACAGCTACATGGTGTTTGCTATGTCACAGCTACATGGTGTTTGCTATGTCACAGCTACATGGGGTTTGCTACATCACAGCTACATCACGGCTACATGGGGTTTGCTACATCACAGCTACATGGGGTTTGCTACATCATGGCTACATGGTGTTTGCTACATCACAGCTACATCACGGCTACATGGGGTTTGCTACATCACAGCTACATGGGGTTTGCTATGTCACAGCTACATGGGGTTTGCTATGTCACAGCTACATGGGGTTTGCTATGTCACAGCTACATGGGGTTTGCTACCTCACAGCTACATGGGGTTTGCTACATCACAGCTACATGGGGTTTGCTACATCACAGCTACATGGGGTTTGCTACATCACGGCTACATGGTGTTTGCTACATCACAGCTACATCACGGCTACATGGGGTTTGCTACATCACAGCTACATGGGGTTTGCTATGTCACAGCTACATGGGGTTTGCTATGTCACAGCTACATGGGGTTTGCTATGTCACAGCTACATGGGGTTTGCTATGTTACAGCTACATGGGGTTTGCTATGTCACAGCTACATGGGGTTTGCTACATCACAGCTACATGGTGTTTGCTACATCACAGCTACATGGGGTTTGCTATGTCACAGCTACATGGGGTTTGCTATGTCACGGCTACATGGGGTTTGCTACATCACAGCTACATGGGGTTTGCTATGTCACAGCTACATGGGGTTTGCTACATCACAGCTACATGGTGTTTGCTACATCACAGCTACATCACGGCTACATGGGGTTTGCTACATCACAGCTACATGGGGTTTGCTATGTCACAGCTACATGGGGTTTGCTATGTCACAGGTACATGGGGTTTGTTACATCACAGCTACATGGGGTTTGCTACATCACAGCTACATGGGGTTTGCTATGTCACAGCTACATGGGGTTTGCTATGTCACAGCTACATGGGGTTTGCTACATCACAGCTACATGGGGTTTGTTACATCACAGCTACATGGGGTTTGCTACATCACAGCTACATGGGGTTTGCTACATCACAGCTACATGGTGTTTGCTACATCACAGCTACATGGTGTTTGCTACGTCACGGCTACATGGTGTTTGCTACGTCACAGCTACATGGTGTTTGCTAAATCACGGCTACATGGTGTTTGCTACATCACAGCTACATGGTGTTTGCTATGTCACGGCTACATGGTGTTTGCTACGTCACAGCTACATGGTGTTTGCTAAATCACGGCTACATGGGGTTTGCTACATCACAGCTACATGGGGTTTGCTACGTCACAGCTACATGGTGTTTGCTACATCACAGCTACATGGTGTTTGCTATGTCACAGCTACATGGTGTTTGCTATGTCACAGCTACATGGGGTTTGCTATCTTGTTTGGCTACACCTCTTTTTATTTGCTGTTCTCGCAGTCTGGCCATGGTTGTAGATTCAGAGTCATCACTCGGCCCTCGCAAAATACCCACTTCTCATAGAGCATACAGAATTTCTGAATGCTCTGAATATTATATATAAGTGGGTTATGGATATGTCATATATAAGTGGATTCATCATCATCACGTGCCCTGCCAGCTGGCATAGGCGTTCATGTCTCTCCACGGATCTCGGTCTTTAGTGTTCTGTATCAACTCTGCTGATGATAGTCTTCCATGCCGCCGTCTCAGTCTATCCGCCATTATTTCTCATGGTCTATCTCTTTTCCCATTGATCTTTCAAGTTGTCACGATGTTCCCCAATGCCTCTCTTCTCATCACATGTCCAAAGAAAGCTGTTTGTCTCTTTCTTGTATACAATATTCTAATTTCATTAGCCTCTTTCAGGCAATCATTGTTGGCTACTCTGGTACAAGGAATTTGTAACATTAATCTCCGTTGCTTTCAAGCTTTTCTTAATGTGTTCATTAATGTTGGTCAACCCTTTTGACTCTGGCTTCGAAGGTTGTGGGTTCCATTCCAGGCCGCGTCCTTCGGTTCAAGAGAACATTTTTTCTGAGACTCCTGAGTGTCGTCACTGGAGCTACGTAAGTTCATGCTTTGTGCGACACTTTCGGCAGTCCATGCTGCGGAAAGAGACTGAGCCATATGGGATAAAAAGCCGATGCAATGAAGTCGACCCTGTCGACTTTTTAAGTTGATTAATGTTCCGTGATTTGCTATCATACAGCAAAACAGGATCTATATAACATTTCAGCACGCTCTTTCTTGCATTCAGTGACACTGACTTATTACATAAGATATCTTTCATGTTGTGGTATGCAGCATTTGCTTGACCTATTCTGTTCTGAACATCTGTTGTGCCTCTTCCATGTGATGTTATAACTTCCCCAGGCATTTCAATAAATCAGTTTGGTTCAGGATGGTCTCTTTTATTGTTAGTTCACATTTAGGTGTCACCTGCGGCTTTGATATAAGTGGGTTATATATGTATCATATAGAACTGACTTATGGACATATGACATGTAAGTGGGTTATGGACACATGCCATTTAAGTGGCTTATGGGCATATGACATATAAGTGGCTTACAGACAGATGAATATAAGTGGGTTATGGACAGATGACATATAAGTGGCTTACGGGACAGATGACATATAAGTGGGTTATGGATACATGACATATAAGTGGCTTATGGACAGATGACATATAAGTGGCTTATAGACAGATGACATATAAGTGGATTATGGACAGATGACATATAAGTGGCTTATGGACAGATGACATACAAGAGGGTTATGGACAGATGACATATTAGTGGATTATGGACAGATGACATATAAGAGGGTTATGGACAGATGACATTTAAGTGGGTTACTGTTCTATCTCAGTAAGCAGCACATGGTTGAAAGACGACAGTCACCAAGTGAGACGACACACCTCATGGTTTGTAGGTCAATGGATGAATCCAGGTCAGTATCCCCATTCTGTGCAGGCTTGTAAAACGCATATTTCTGGACAATCTGAAACAGTGCAGAAAGGTGAGGCAGTGATAAAAGTTATCAGGTTTACAGGTGAGACAATGAGAGAAGTTATCAGGTTTATAGGTGAGACAATGAGAGAAGTTATCAGGTTTATAGGTGAGGTAGTGAGAGAAGTTATCAGGTTTATAGGTGAGGTAGTGAGAGAAGTTATCAGGTTTATAGGTGAGGCAGTGAGAGAAGTTATCAGGTTTATAGGTGATGCAATGAGAGAAGTTATCAGATTTATAGGTGAGGTAGTGAGAGAAGTTATCAGGTTTATAGGTGAGGTAGTGAGAGAAGTTATCAGGTTTATAGGTGAGGTAGTGTGAGAAGTTATCAGATTTATAGGTGAGGTAGTGAGAGAAGTTATCAGATTTATAGGTGAGGTAGTGAGAGAAGTTATCAGATTTATAGGTGAGGTAGTGAGAGAAGTTATCAGGTTTATAGGTGAGGCAATGAGAGAAGTTATCAGGTTTATAGGTGAGGTAGTGAGAGAAGTTATCAGATTTATATGTGAGGTAGTGAGAGAAGTTATCAGGTTTATAGGTGAGGCAATGAGAGAAGTTATCAGGTATATAGGTGAGGCATTGAGAGAAGTTATCAGGTTTATAGGTGAGGTAGTGAGAGAAGTTATCAGATTTATAGGTGAGGTAGTGAGAGAAGTTATCAGGTTTATAGGTGAGGTAGTGAGAGAAGTTATCAGGTTTACAGGTGTAATAAATGTGTGTAGACTACCTAGCCAGGCCAGACTCACCTCGGGGATGTTGCCGCTGATCCAGGCACAGGTGGGCAGCACTGCCTCCCAGTTGACCAGGCCATGGCTGATTGTCTGCACAATACAAGATGTTACACATCAGAAATTGTCTGCACAATACAAGATGTTACACATCAGACATTGTCTGCACAATACAAGACTTTACACATCAGACATTGTCTGCGCAATACAAGATGTTACACATCAGACATTGTCTGCACAATACAAGACTTTACACATCAGACATTGTCTGCGCAATACAAGATGTTACACATCAGACATTGACTGCGCAATACAAGACTTTACACATCAGACATTGTCTGCCCAATACAAGATGTTACACATCAGACATTGTCTGCGCAATACAAGACATTACCCATCAGATCCATACAAGACAGTACACATCAGGTCAATACAAGACATTACACATCAGATCCATACAAGACATTACACATCAGATCCATACAAGACATTACACATCAGATCAATACAATACAAGACATTACACATCAGATCAATACAATACACATCAGATTAATACAAGATATTATACATCAGATCAATACAATACAAGACATTACACATCAGATCAATACAATACAAGACATTACACATCAGATCAATACAAGAAATTACATATCAGATCAATACGAGACATTACACATCAGATCAATACAATACAAGACATTACACATCACATCAATACAATACACATCAGATCAATACAATACAAGACATTACACATCTGATCAATACAAGACATTACACATCAGATCAATTAATATAAGACATTACACATCAGATGAATACAATACAAGACATTACACATCAGATCAATTAATATAAGACATTACACATCAGATCAATACAATACAAGACAGACATTACACACCAGATCAATACAATACAAGACATTACACATCAGATTAATACAAGACATTACACATCAGATCAATACAAGAAATTACACATCAGATCAATACAATACAAGACATTACACATCAGATGAATACAATACAAGACATTACACATCAGATCAATACAATACAAGAAATTACGCATCAGATCAATACAAGATATTAAACACATCAGATGAATACAATACAAGACATTACACATCAGATCAATTAATATAAGACATTACACATCAGATCAATACAATACAAGACAGACATTACACACCAGATCAATACAATACAAGACATTACACATTAGATTAATACAAGACATTACACATCAGATCAATACAAGAAATTACACATCAGATCAATACAATACAAGACATTACACATCAGATCAATACAATACAAGAAATTATGCATCAGATCAATACAACATATTAAACACATCAGATCAATACAAGATATTACACATAAGATCAATATAATACAAGATATTACACATCAGATCAATACAATACAATACACATCAGATCAATACAAGACATTGCACGTCAGATCAGTACAGAACAGGCTTATGATAACTAAATATCTGGCCTGGGGAAAGATACAATAAATGGGTGGTCCTGTGTGCACACTGCTTATGCTGAAGATCCCTCAGTGGTAGTAAATGACAAAGAGCTGACTATGATTGGCTGCCGCTAACGACTTTATGGGTGCCAATGACTTTATGGCATCACTTGCCACGGGCAGCTGATAGATATGGCTTGTAGGGATACTTTTAAACATCTTCTGCTGCCGAACTCCTTGGTTTTGTCTTGTAGGTTGACCATAAATGTCAAGGCACTTGTAGTTTTCTCGCGAGAAGCGTTGTTTTGTGGTACGCCAATAACATTACCGATAGGTTCAAACCTCTGTCCACAAGTGAAGTTACACTGGGCAATTCTGGCATGACTTCTGTGACACTAATCTGTGTCCACTCTTTCTGCGACAATTGACAGTTCACATGAACTTGATCTAACACAACAGTGTATCATGTTTATAGTTTATTACATGGTACTTGCCTCACGATACTATGAACACATCAACATCAGTTTAAAATTAATGTTCACACAATACTTGCAATCGACGTCTACAGCTGCACTCTGTCGATCAAAAAATCTCTCGAAGGACGTCAGTATTCAAACTTCGTCAATGTCACCTCTCTCAACTGACATAAACATTCATCTAAAAGTGGCGGCGAGGTGAGGCCCTGCCATCGCCCTATTTAACTCAGACCGGTCTGACTTCGATCACAGCCCAAACTCGAATGCTGCTTCAAGGAGACGTTGTCCCCTGGTCAGCGATTCGCTCGGCTGTCTTTCGTGCCAAGCGTGCATATGTGAATCGAGTCGATCTTTGCCCTGTACTGCGCTAAGCTCTGCACTCTCTCAACTCTCTATTTGACCATGACTAAATCTGGATCATGGCAACTGCCCTGCCAACATGAGAAAACCGACCTACAAACAGAATATGTATAGCATGTATATTTCTGATCTACTACTGGCACCTTGCTATCTTGATAGATGATAGTATTTTACCTTGTGCTTCCGAAAAACTCATTACAACCTCTCCACAGAACAAAGTCTGGGTTGAAGTACAGAAACCATGTGCAGCATGATCCGTCTCTCAGCCTGCCTAGTTTACTCCAGAGGAAATGTAAGACCAATACATCTGGAACAAGACCAGCGGCAGAAGCTGCCAGATCAGCAAAGCAATGCTCTAATTGTCCATCTGTCAGAGCTTCCATCCTAGACCAACTGCCAACCAAGGCTTAGGGCCTGGTCTGCCCTGCCATGATGTTTAGTCTTTAGGTTGCATTTCCTCACTAGGATAAGGCTTGTACCCTCCCAATTGAGCTCCTCCGCATGAAGCCATTGGCACAAAGTCGGGTTTGATGAGCGCCACCCAATAAGAGACACTAACAGAAAGCAGGTAGTACCGTTTACTGTCGTATGGTAGTTTAGTCATATCTGACTAAGACTTGACTTACAAATATCTGACCTAGCTCTAGAAGGGAAAACTACCACATCATTTTGTTCAGAACAATTTGTTGAGCAGTCACAAGGTTAGAAGCTGTCTGGGGACTGGTTCCCCTGACATACACACTGAGACAGCAAGACAGGGTCTTACCCTGAGGCATAGGAAGTCAGGCCGGACTTGGTCCAACATAAACTGCGTGTCTGGAGCCTTGAGCCGTTCTGATACAGCACTGGGATAAATATATCAACAATGTGTGATACACAGGGGTATCTGAGACAATGTGTGATACACAGGGATATCTGGGACAATGTGTGATACACGGGGATATCTGAGACAATGTGTGATACACAGGGATATCTGGGACAATGTGTGATACACGGGGATATCTGAGACAATGTGTGATACACAGGGATATCTGGGACAATGTGTGATACACAGGGGTATCTGAGACCATGTGTGATACACAGGGATATCTGGGACAATGTGTGATACACAGGGGTATCTGAGAAAATGTGTGGGCAAACAATGTGTGAGCCTCAGGAGTATTTCTGGATAAATATGGGCAAACAATGTGTGTATCTTGGGAATATCTGGACATGTGTGGGCAAACATTGTGTGTATCTTGGGAATATCTGGACAAGTGTGGACAAACAATGTGTGAGTCTTGAAACATCTGGAAAAGTGTGGGCGAACAATGTGTAAGTCTTGAAACATCTAGGCATGTGTGGGTATTGGGAATATTTCTGGGCATGTGTGGGCAAACAATGGGTGAGTTTGGGAACATCTTGACATGTACAAGTCTTGGGCAAACAGACGTGTGAGTCTTAGGCAAACAGACATTTGTGACATGCAGGAACAATGTATGGACACAAAACAGACATTTGTGACATGCAGGAACAATGTATGGACACAAAACAGACATTTGTGACATGCAGGAACAATGTATGGACACAAAACAGACATTTGTGACATGCAGGAACAATGTATGGACACAAAACAGACATTTGTGACATGCAGGAAATATGTATGGACACAAAACAGACATTTGTGACATGCAGGAACAATGTATGGACACACAAAAAACTGTGAGCATGGTAGGAACAATCTGTGAGTGGAGGCAAGCAGGCCAGGGTGGAGGAAGTAGACATTTTAAATCATATATCTGAAAATGAATTCTTAACATCTCAACATGAATCTCGTAACACTATTTTCATATGAACCATGTTAACACAATCTCAACATGGACCCTGTAACACAATCTCAACATGATCCCTGTAACACAATCTAAACATGGACCCTGTAACACAATCTCAACATGGACCCTGTAACACAATCTCAACATGGACCCTGTAACACAATCTCAACATGGACCCTGTAACACAATCTCAACATGAGCCCTGTAACACAATCTCAACATGATCCCTGTAACACAATCTAAACATGGACCCTATAACACAATCTCAACATGGACCCTGTAACACAATCTCACCATGGACCCTATAACACAATCTCAACATGGACCCTGTAACACAATATCAACATGAGCCCTGTAACACAATCTCAACATGGACCCTGTAACACAATCTCAACATGGACCCTGTAACACAATCTCAACATGATCCCTGTAACACAATCTAAACATGGACCCTATAACACAATCTCAACGTGGACCCTGTAACACAATCTCACCATGGACCCTGTAACACAATCTCAACATGGACCCTGTAACACAATCTCAACATGGACCCTGTGACACAAACTCAACATGATCCCTGCAACACAATCTCAACATGATCCCTGTAACACAATCTCAACATGGACCATGTAACACAATCTCAACATGATCCCTGTAACACAATCTCAACATGGACCCTGTAACACAATCTCAACATGAGCCCTGTAACACAATCTCAACATGTTCCCTGTAACACAATCTCAACATGTTCCCTGTAACACAATTTCAACATGGACCCTGTAACACAATCTCAACATGGACCCTGTAACACAATCTCAACATGATCCCTGTAACACAATCTCAACATGAGCCCTGTAACACAATCTCAACATGGACCCTGTAACACAATCTCAACATGGACCCTGTAACACAATCTCAACATGGACCCTGTAACACAATCTCAACATGGACCCTGTAACACAATCTCAACATGAGCCTTGTAACACAATCTCCAGCTCCGTGGCAAAGGAGTTTTGGATGCAGATCATAATCCCGCATACCCACGTTCGACGATTTGGCATCAGACCGCCTTGCGTTCCTTTTTTTTTAATGAAATGGTATGGGTGCTGGTCATTCAGAAAACAATGGCAAACTACTGAATGCAAACTTGCCCATGAATCACGAACAGCCAAAAAATGCTGGGGTTGACTTACGTCCTGTAAAGAATATGCAACTAACTTAACACCATCTCAACATGAGCCCTGTAACAGCATCTCAACATACATGAGCCCCGTAACACCATCTCAACATGAGCCCTGTAACAGCATCTCAACATACATGAGCCCCATAACACCATCTCAACATGAGCGCTGTAACAGCATCTCAACATACATGAGCCCTATAACACCATCTCAACATGAGCCCTGTAACAACCCCCCTATAAACTTCCCCCAGGTACAGACATACCTGTTCCCGGTGTTGAAGAACATCATTCCTAGAGCCAGTGTTGAACCTGGAGCTGTCACATCCACATTGACCCGGTCCCCTTCCTGCAAACACACACACACAAACACACAAGAGAGACTCGTCAAATCATGGAACAGAAACACAGACAAGTTCATTCACACACGCATACACATTCACAAGAGAACCTGGTCAAATCATGAAACAGAAACACACACATCCACAAGAGAACCTGGTCAACTCAGCTGTCTGTGGGGGGGGGGGGGACTGGACACAAGAGAACCTTGTCAAATCAGCTGTCCGTGGGGAGACTTGACACAAGAGAACCTTGTCAAATTAGCTGTCCATGGGGAGACTGAACACAGACGTTGCTGGGTGGGAGACTGGACACAAGAGAACCTTGTCAAATCAGCTGTCCATGGGGAGACTTGACACAAGAGAACCTTGTAAAATCATGAAACATAAACATACACATCAACAAGAAAACCTGGTCAACTCAGCTGTCCGTGGGGAGACTTGACACAAGAGAACCTTGTCAACTCAGCTGTCCATGGGGAGACTGGACACAAGAGAACCTTGCCAACTCAGCTGTCCATGGGGAGACTGAATACAGACGTTGCTGGGTGGGAGACTGGACACAAGAGAACCTTGTCAAATCAGCTGTCTGTGGGGAGATTGGACACAGACGTTGCTGGGTGGAAGACAAATCACCATCATCTCCCCCAGCTGCTCACATGGACTCTAGACTCCAGAAGATTAGTTAGTTAGTTAGTTAATCACGGTTCCAACTTCACGGCAATGGGTCATCCCCATTATGCTCTGTTTCTGTGCCAGTGAATATAACACAAAATGCTCCTCGCTGCCCAGTGTGAAAAGTGGAAAAGACAGGAGTCTCGGCAAGCCAACAGCTTGCACAGGTACACTGTGCATAATTCCGCTGACAGAATGCCAACACACAAGTCCTCCATGAAAAATACAGTTCATCGTCGATGGAATCGGCAGTCACCAGAAGGATTTCATTGACCCAGGTTTTATCCCATATGGCTCGTGTCTCTTTCCACAAGGCGACCCGCCGAAAGTGCTACACAAAGCACGAACTCCGTAGCTCAGGCAACAACTCATAAGAGTCTCCATAAAAATGCACTCGCGAACTGAAAAGGCAAACCAATCAATTCAGCAACAGCCGCCCGCCATCATTCCAAACATGCAATTCATGCTACAAACAACCGCGGACAGATGTAAAAGCATTCCACATGAAATTCACAGCTCACAGTGTCACGCCATGCACTCAACTCAGTAGCCCGGGAAGGTTAACCTGGTCAACAAATGCCCGCAGTAGTCGGATGTGTCTAACGGCGCAAGAACGCAGCTCTGCTGTAAACAGGCACAACGCAGTCACGTCCGGAAAAAAAAAAATCCGGATGAACGAAGAAGAAGAACTCAGTAGCAGGGCGACAGAACCAGGCACTACCAGACCAACATGAGGAAAATGTGAATGCAAACTGTAGCCACAAGCGTAAACACTCCAGAGGCCTTAATGGTTCAAATGCCTATCCGCCATATTGGGGACCGGAAATCCAGACTCCAGAAGAGAAATTCTAGACTCCAGTAGGAGCATGTACTACAGACTGCACTCAGAGCATTACATATAATACAGACTGTACTCTTCCTGTCTCGCACATGCACACATCATTTTAAACTCCAGCACCCCTTACATGGCTCCCTTTATAATATAGTAGAAACTCTGACTTCAGCTATTACATGGTTCTCCCTCTAAACTCCAGCAATTGCATGGTTCTCCCTCTAACACAGTTGTCCCTCTAATCTCCAGCACTTATCTGGTTCTCCCTTTAAACTCCAGCACTTACATGGTTCTCCCTCTAACACAGTTGTCCCTCTAATCTCCAGCACTTATCTGGTTCTCCCTTTAAACTCCAGCACTTACATGGTTCTCCTTCTAACACAGTTGTCCCTCTAATCTCCAGCACTTATCTGGTTCTCCCTTTAAACTCCAGCACTTACATGGTTCACACTCTAACACAGTACAACCTCTAAACTCCAGTACTCACATGGTTTTCCCTCTAAACTTCAGCATGTACATGGTTCTTCCTCTAACATAGTTCTCCTAAACTCCAGCACACACATGGTTCTCCCTCTAAACTCCAGCACTTACATGGTTCTCCATCTAACACAGTTCCCCCTCTAAACTCTAGCACTTACATCGTTCTCCCTCTGAACTCCAGCACTCACATGGTTCTCCCTCTAAACTCCAGCACTTACATGGTTCTCCCTCTAACACAGTTCTCCCTCTAAACTCCAGCACTCACGTGGTTCTCCCTCTAATACAGTACAACCTCTAAACTACAGCACTCACGTGGTTCTCCCTCTAACACAGTACAACCTCTAAACTACAGCACTCACGTGGTTCTCCCTCTAACACAGTACAACCTCTAAACTACAGCACTCACGTGGTTCTCCCTCTAACACAGTACAACCTCTAAACTACAGCACTCACGTGGTTCTCCCTCTAACACAGTACAACCTCTAAACTCCAGCACTCATATGGTTCTCCCTCTAACACAGTGCAACCTCTAAACTCCAGCACTCCTATGGTTCTCCCTCTAACACAGTGCAACCTCTAAACTCCAGCACTCACGTGGTTCTCCATCTAACACAGTACAACCTCTAAACTCCAGCACTCATATGGTTCTCCTTACAACACAGTACAACCTGTAAACTCCAGCACTCACATGGTTCTCCCTCTAACACAGTTGTCCCTCTAAACTCCAGCACTCACATGGTTCTCCCTCTAAACTCCAGCACTCACGTGGTTCTCCCTCTAACACAGTTCTCCCTCTAAACTCCAGTACTGAATGGTTCTCCCTATAACATAGTACACCCTCTAAACTCCAGCACTCACATGGTTCTCCCTCTAAACTCCAGCATTGAATGGTTCTCCCTATAACATAGTACAACCTCTAAACTCCAGCACTCCCATGTTTCTCCCTCTAACACAGTTCTCCCTCTAAACTCCAGCACTCACGTGGTTCTCCCTCTAAACTCCAGCACTAAATGGTTCTCCCTATAACACAGTACAACCTCTAAACTCCAGCACTCTCATGGTTCTCCCTCTAACACAGTACAACCTCTAAACTCCAGCACTCACATGGTTCTCCCTGAAACAGTTCTCCCTCTAAACTCCAGCACTCACATGGTTCTCCTTCTAATATACTACGAGGGGATGTCATTAGATAACAGACATTTTTGCGAATACCAGTTTTTTTAACAATAGTGTGAACCATAAATTTGTGCGCGTTATTTCTCAACAGTCTATAATTCTTCTGTAGATTACACAAGGTTTCTCACCCTCTGACCACAAATAAACAAATGTCTTGTTGGTGCATGTCCATAGTGGGGTAGCCATCCAAAAACTACTTGATCATCACAACACCTACATGGGGTATTGCTTAAGAGCTAGTTTGTGTCGTGAAATAAGATTTTCCATTGTCCATACTCTTCCATGCACTCTATAATAAAATTTCTGTTAGTTAAAGCCTTGCCCTTGTAGGAACTCTATGACTGGAGCCCTGACATGTTGCTGACTGACTGACTGGAGCCCTGACACATCTCTGACTCTATGACTGGAGCCCTGACTCTATGACTGGAGCCCTAACACATCCCTGACTCTATGACTGGAGCCCTAACACATCCCTGACTCTATGACTGGAGCCCTAACACATATCTGACTCTATGACTGGAGTCCTGACTCTATGACTGGAGCCCTAACACATCCCTGACTCTATGACTGGAGCCCTAACACATCCCTGACTCTATGACTGGAGCCCTAACACATCCCTGACTCTATGACTGGAGCCCTAACACATCCCTGACTCTATGACTGGAGTCCTGACACATCCCTGACTCTATGACTGGAGCCCTGACACATCTCTGACTCTATGACTGGAGCCCTGGCATGTCTTTGACTCTATGACTGGAGCCCTGGCATGTCTCTGACTCTGTGACTGGAGCCCTGACACATCTCTGACTCTATGACTGGAGCCCTGACACATCTCTGACTCTATGACTGGAGCCCTAACACATCTCTGACTCTATGACTGGAGCCCTGATACATCTCTGACTCTATGACTGGAGACCTAACACATCTCTGACTGGAGCCCTAACACATCTCTGACTCTATGACTGGAGCCCTGGCATGTCTCTGACTCTATGACTGGAGCCCTAACACATCTCTGACTCTATGACTGAAGCCCTGACACATCTCTGACTCTATGACTGAAGCCCTGATACATCTCTGACTCTATGACTGGAGCCCTGACTCTATGACTGGAACCCTAACACATCTCTGACTCCCATGACTGGAGTCCTGATACATCTCTGACTCTATGACTGAAGCCCTGATACATCTCTGACTCTATGACTGAAGCCCTGACACATCTCTGACTCTATGACTGAAGCCCTGATACATCTCTGACTCTATGACTGAAGCCCTGGCACATCTCTGACTCTATGACTGGAGGCCTAACACATCTCTGACTCTATGACTGAAGCCCTGACACATCTCTGACTCTATGACTGAAGCCCTGACACATCTGTGACTCTATGACTGAAGCCCTGATACATCTCTGACTCTATGACTGAAGCCCTGACACATCTGTGACTCTATGACTGAAGCCCTGACACATCTCTGACTCTATGACTGAAGCCCTGACACATCTCTGACTGAAGCCCTGACACATCTCTGACTCTATGACTGGAGGCCTAACACATCTCTGACTCTATGACTGAAGCCCTGACACATCTCTGACTCTATGACTGAAGCCCTGACACATCTCTGACTCTATGACTGAAGTCCTGACACATCTCTGACTCTATGACTGAAGCCCTGACACATCTCTGACTCTATGACTGAAGCCCTGACACATCTCTGACTCTATGACTGAAGCCCTGACACATCTCTGACTCTATGACTGAAGCCCTGACACATCTCTGACTGAAGCCCTGACACATCTCTGACTCTATGACTGGAGGCCTAACACATCTCTGACTCTATGACTGAAGCCCTGACACATCTCTGACTCTATGACTGAAGCCCTGACACATCTGTGACTCTATGACTGAAGCCCTGATACATCTCTGACTCTATGACTGAAGCCCTGACACATCTGTGACTTTATGACTGAAGCCCTGACACATCTCTGACTCTATGACTGAAGCCCTGACACATCTCTGACTGAAGCCCTGACACATCTCTGACTCTATGACTGAAGCCCTGACACATCTCTGACTCTATGACTGAAGCCCTGACACATCTCTGACTCTATGACTCAAGTCCTGACACATCTCTGACTCTATGACTGAAGTCCTGACACATCTGTGACTGTATGACTGAAGCCCAGACACATCTCTGACTCTATGACTGAAGCCCTGACACATCTCTGACTCTATGACTGAAGTCCTGACACATCTCTGACTCTATGACTGGAGCCCTGACACATCTCTGACTCTATGACTGGAGCCCTGACACATCTCTAACTCTATGACTGAAGTCCTGACACATCTCTGACTCTATGACTGAAGTCCTGACACATCTCTAACTCTATGACTGAAGCCCTGACACATCTCTGACTCTATGACTGAAGTCCTGACACATCTCTAACTCTATGACTGAAGCCCTGACACATCTCTGACTCTATGACTGAAGTCCTGACACATCTCTGACTCTATTACTGAAGCCCTGACACATCTCTGACTCTATGACTGGAGCCCTGACACATCTCTGACTCTATGACTGAAGTCCTGACACATCTCTGACTCTATGACTGAAGTCCTGACACATCTCTGACTCTATGACTGAAGCCCTGACACATCTCTGACTCTATGACTGAAGTCCTGACACATCTCTGACTCTATGACTGAAGTCCTGACACATCTCTAACTCTATGACTGAAGCCCTGACACATCTCTGACTCTATGACTGAAGCCCTGACACATCTCTGACTCTATGACTGAAGTCCTGACACATCTCTGACTCTATGACTGAAGCCCTGACAGATCTCTGACTCTATGACTGGAGCCCTGACAGATCTCTGACTCTATGACTGAAGCCCTGACACATCTCTGACTCTATGACTGAAGCCCTGACACATCTCTGACTCTATGACTGAAGCCCTGACAGATCTCTGACTCTATGACTGGAGCCCTGACACATCTCTGACTCTATGACTGGAGCCCTGACACATCTCTGACTCTAGCTACACCTACCTTGATCAGGAAACTGGGAGCCCTGTAGACCCGGTCTCTGTTTGGCCACAGCTGTGTAACAGAAGAGAAAACACTTGTTCAATCAGACATGAGGGAACACAAGTGAATCATTCACCCACATAGATCACATGAACCATCACAAATCTAGATCACATGAATCATTATGTCTGCTCACAAAGCAAGATCACACAAACTATCACACATCTAGATCACATGAACAATCACAAACCTAGATCACATGAACCATCACAAATCTATATCACATGAACCATCACAAACCTAGATCACATGAATCATTATGTCTGCTCACAAACCAAGATCACATGAACTATCATGGAACACACCATTACATCATCCAAACATCCCAGAGTAGACCAGTCAGCCATGGAACACACCATGACATCATCCAAACATCCCAGAGTAGACCAGCCAGCCATGGAACACACCATGACATCATCCAAACATCCCAGAGTAGACCAGTCAGCCATGGAACACACCATGACATCATCCAAACATCCCAGAGTAGACCAGTCAGCCATGGAACACACCATGACATCATCCAAACATCCCAGAGTAGACCAGCCAGCCATGGAACACACCATGACATCATCCAAACATCCCAGAATGGACCAACTGGCCATGGAACACACCATGACATCATCCAAACTTCCCAGAGATGACCAGATGTTGTGGGGCACTCCTCTTCAACACGCCACCTAAAATAAAAATCGCTTAAAAGTCAACAGGATCTACTTCATTGCACTAGGTTTTTATCCCATATGGCTCAGTCTTTTACCGCAGTGTGGAAAACGTCGCACAAAGCACAAACTAGCTCCAGCGATGACCCCCAGAAGTCTCAGAAAAAATGCACTCGTGAACCGAAGGACGCTGCCCGGAATTGAACCCACAACCTTCAGAGCTCGAGTCAGACAGATTGACCACTTCACCACAGAGACTCCCTAACCCCACCACCTAACAATCATCAAGCTGACTGTTCTATGCTAGTCAAGAATCAAGGAGCAGGACATTGTCATGGTGGAAAATATTGTGACTTGGTCACCTGCCTGAGGCAAGGCGGGTAATCAGATGACATACAGCATAGACACAGAGCAGACAGACAGACAAAGCATATAAGACATACATACAGACAGACACTCACCATGTGTTTAGTATGGCCACCAACCATGAGGTGACACAGGAGGTCCGCGATGCTCAGGTCTGACAGTCCAGTCATCTGATTGCCTTTCTGTGAACGCAGACAATCATCAGCACAAACTCCACACAGACAACACGCAGACAACACATAGGGCTCTATGTGCTACTATATCTGAGGGGTCACCAACAGTTGGGGCACAACATATATTATATTATCTATGATCAGATTGATCAACTGTCCTGACTACTTCACACATGTCATATCAATTCGTACTCCAAGCATGATTGTTTACTGTCCTACATGCCCACCCTCACCTCCCCCCATAAATAAAAAAGGAGCAGTTAGTTACCATCCTACTCACCTTAATCAAGTAACTAACTTCCTACATACCCCAACCTGACTGACTGACTGACTGACTGACTGGCACCTTGTCGTCTTGACAGACGATAGTTTGTAAAATGGAGTTATACCTCTCCATAATACAAAGCCTGGGCTGAATTTAGAGACCATGTGTTGCCCATGCAGCATGATCCCTCCAATACGTCTGCAACAAGACAAGCTGCAGAAGCTGCTGGATCAGCAAAGCAATGCTCTAACTGTCCGCATGTCGGAGCTTCCATCATAGACCAGTTGCCGACCAAGGCTCAGGGCTTGGTCTGCCCTGATATGACATTTAGTCTTTAGGTTGCATTTCCTCGCACTAGGGTAAGGTTTGTACCAGCCCAATTGCGCTCCTCCGTCCTAAACTGTTTGCACAATATGGGGTGTCGGGTTTGGTAAGCGTCTCCCAACATTCGGCGCTAACAGAAGCAGGTAGTACCATCTACTGTCATACGGTAGCTCAGTCATATCTAACTAAGACCTGACATCAAGTCAGTTATTGTCCTACTAGACCCATGACCAGTTAATTATTGTCCTACCTACCCCAAATAACACAGTTAATTATTGTCCTACCTACCCCAAATATGACCAGTTAATTATTGTCCTACCTGCCCCAAATAACACCGTTAATTATTGTCCTACCTACCCCAAATATGACCAGTTAATTATTGTCCTACCTACCCCAAATAAGACCAGTTAATTATTGTCCTACCTGCCCCAAACAAGACAGTTAATTATTGTCCTACCTGCCCCAAATAAGACAGTTAATTATTGTCCTACCTGCCCCAAATAACAGTTAATTATTGTCCTACCTGCCCGAAATAAGACCAGTTAATTATTGTCCTACCTGCCCCAAATAAGACCAGTTAATTATTGTCCTACCTGCCCCAAATATGACCAGTTAATTATTGTCCTACCTACCCCAAATAAGACAGTTAATTATTGTCCTACCTACCTCAAATATGACCAGTTAATTATTGTCCTACCTACCCCAAATATGACCAGTTAATTATTGTCCTACCTGCCCCAAATAACAGTTAATTATTGTCCTACCAAACCCAAATATGACCAGTTAATTATTGTCCTACCTACCCCAAATAAGACCAGTTAATTATTGTCCTTCCTACCCCAAATAAGACAGTTAATTATTGTCCTACCTGCCCCAAATAACACAGTTAATTATTGTCCTACCTGCCCCAAATAACACAGTTAATTATTGTCCTACCTGCCCGAAATAACAGTTAATTATTGTCCTACCTGCTCGAAATAAGACCAGTTAATTATTGTCCTACCTACCCCAAATAAGACAGTTAATTATTGTCCTACCTACCCCAAATAAGACCAGTTAATTATTGTCTTACCTACCCCAAATAAGACAGCTAATTATTTTCCTACCTACCCCAAATAAGACCAGTTAATTATTGTCCTACCTACCCCAAATAAGACCAGTTAATTATTGTCCTACCTGCCCCAAATATGACAAGTTAATTATTGTCCTACCTACCCCAAATAAGACCAGTTAATTATTGTCCTACCTACCCCAAATAAGACAGTTAATTATTGTCCTACCTACCCCAAATAAGACAGTTAATTATTGTCCTACCTACCCCAAATAAGACAGTTAATTATTGCCCTACCTACCCCAAATATGACCAGTTAATTATTGTCCTACCTACCCCAATTATGACCAGTTAATTACTGTCCTACCTACCACAAATAAGACAGTTAATTACTGTCCTACCTACCCCAAATATGACCAGTTAATTATTGTCCTACCTACCCCAAATAAGACCAGGTAATTATTGTCCTATCTGCCTTAGACACCATCAGTTATTTATTGTCCTACCTACCCCAAGAGTATCTTATGCAATCAGCCACTATCACTGAATGTAAGAAAGAGAGTGATTAAGAAGAAATTAGAAGCAACAGAGATGTGGTTCCTGAGACGAATGTTACAAATTACTTGGACTGCCAGAGTAACTAACAATGACTGTCTGAAACAGGCAAATGAAACTACAACATTATATACAACAATAAGAAAGAGACAAACATCTTTCTTTGGTCGTGTGATAAGAAGAGAGGCATTGGAGAACATCATGACAACTGGAAAGATTGAGGGGATGTGAGGCAGAGGCAGACCAAGAGAAATGATGCTGGATGGATTGAGACGGTGGCATGGAGGAATATCATCAGCAGAGTTGATCCAGAACACCAAAGACCGAGATCTGTGGCGAGAAGTGAACGCCTATGCCAGCTGGTAGGGCATTTGATGGTGATGACCTACTCCAAATATGTCAGATAATTACTGTTCTACCTACCCCGTAAAAACCGGGTTTGTATCCCATATGGCTCAGTCTCAAACTGCCGAATGCACCGCACAAAGCACAAACTCCATAGCTCCAGCGATTACCCCCAGGAGTCTCTTGAAAAAAATGCACTCATGAACCAAAGGATGCGGCCCGGAATCGAACCCACAACCTTCGGAGCCCGAGTCAGACCACTTCACTACAGGGACTCCCGTTTTCCCTACCCTAAACAATAGCAGCTAATTACTGTCCTACCTATCCCAAACATAATCATTGAATTGCTATCATACCTACCTCAAACATAATCATTGAATTACTGTTCTACCTACTCCAAACATGTCAATTACTATTCTACCTACCCCTAACATGTCAATTACGTTCTATCTACCACAAACATAACAATTACGTTCCAACTACCCCAAACATAATAATTGAATTACTGTTCTACCTACCTCAAACAATCATTGAATTGCTATCATACCGACCCCAAACATGTCAATTACTGTTCTACCTACCCCAAACATGTCAATTACTGTTCTACCTCACCCAATCATGTCAATTACTGTTCTACCTCACCCAATCATGTCAATTACTGTTCTACCTACCCCAAACATAATCAATGAATTACTGTTCTACCTACCCCAAAATAATCATTGAATTACTGTTCTACCTACCCCAAACGTGTCAATTACTATTCTACCTACCCCTAACATGTCAATTACTGCTCTACCTAGCCCAAACATGTCAATTACTGTTCTACCTACCCCAAACATAATCATTGAATTTCTACCATACCTACCCCAAACATAATCATTGAATTGCAACCATGCCTACCCCAAACATAATCATTAAATTACTGTTCTACCTACCCCAAACATCCCAATTACTGTTCTACCTACCCGAAACATGTCAATTACTATTCTACCTATCCAAACATAACAATTACTGTTATACCTACCCCAAACATGATGAGACCCAGGGAGAGACCAGCTGACAAGGAGTAAGAGTCCCTGTCGACACAGTTTTCCATCTCCGGTCCTGGTGGCCGTCCTGAAGTCAGAAGGACACATGCAATTGTTCATGTCCTGTTTATAGATCCACACGGTTCAATCTCTCTTCCCCCCCCCCCAATGTTGTTTCCACCTACCTACTTACCACACTATTCACCCATAGATCCACACATACAATCATTAGATTCATTCAACCACCCACACAATCCATTCATCTATAAACCCACCTAATCCATTTATCCATATACCAAATCCACCCTTTATCCACACACCCAACTCATCCATCTACTCACACAAGCCCAATACATCTACCCATACAAACAACCCATCTACGACCACAAACCCAATACACATATCTATACAAACACAATCCAACTAACCACACAAACCCAATACATCATCTACCCATACAAACACAATCCATTTACCCACTCACACCCAATCCATCCATCTATTCTTATACTTAATACATTTATCCACAAACATAATACAACTATACATACCTACCAAATCAACGCATGTAGCCCCACTCCATATTCTTTTTTGTTTGGTGCTCGCTCGCTTTGAACTCAAGTGTAGTCCACCCACACTATTTTTATAGTAGTGATGGACTGAATTTTGCATGCCCTCATCCATACTGCCCCACTCCATATTCATACATTTATATATGCCCTCATCCATACTGCCCCACTCCATATTCATACATTTATATATGCCCTCATCCATACTGTCCCACTCCATATTCATACATTTATATATGCCCTCATCCATACTGCCCCACTCCATATTCATACATTTATATATGCCCTCATCCATACTGCCCCACTCCATATTCATACATTTATATATGCCCTCATCCATACAGCCCCACTCCACATCCATAAATGTATATATGCCCTCATCCATACACACTTCCCCAATCTATGCATGTAGCCCCACTCCATATTCATACATTTATATATGCCATCATCCAGACATGGTTTGCCACAACCAATTCAAGAAAACAGCTGCAATACTACAAGAACTCAGGGGACATCTCAACATGATAAGAGGACATCTCAACATGACCAGGGGACATCTCAAAATGATCGCAGGACATTTCAACATGATCACATGACAACTCAACACGATCACAAGGCATCTAACCATGACCAGTTGACATCTCAACATGACCAGGGGACATCTCAACATGATCAGGGGACATCTCAACATGACCAGAGGAAATCTCAACATGATCAGGGGACATCTCACATGACCAAGGGATATCTCAACATGACCAGTGGACATCTCAACATGATCAGGGGATATCTCAACATGATCAGGGGATATCTCAACATGACCAGGGAATATCTCAACATGACCAGGGGACATCTCAACATGGCTAGGGGATATCTCAACATGACCAGTGGACATCACAATATGACAAGGGGACATCACAATATGACAAGGGGACATCACAACATGACCAGAGGACATGACATGATATACAAACACGTTGACCACATAACGCAGAAGCAAACTCACCAATCTCAGACAGCATGACCTCGGCCATGT
Source organism: Cepaea hortensis (assembly GCA_963921405.1). Taxonomy (NCBI): domain Eukaryota; kingdom Metazoa; phylum Mollusca; class Gastropoda; order Stylommatophora; family Helicidae; genus Cepaea; species Cepaea hortensis. Next base: position 133,318,488 of record OY992881.1, on the reverse strand, counting down.
GCAGGTGACCGGTGCCCTGGTACAGCAGGCCCACTCCCATGATGGCGGCCACACGGGTGTTGTGTGCAATGCTCAGCTCCATGGAGGTGGGAGGTAGCAGCGCCGACACATGCACGCTCAGAGCCTTGGTCACAGTCTGGTCCATGCTACCTCGCCTGTACAGAACATGTATGAGCAAGTATGAACTCAACAGAAAAGGGGAGCAAGTTTGAACAAGTATCAGTAACAAGTACGAGCAAGTATGAACAAGTATCAATATTTATAAACAAGTATGAGCAAGTTTGAACAAGTATCAGCATATATAAACAAGTATGAGCAAGTACGAGCAAGTATGAACAAGTATCAATATTTATAAACAAGTATGAGCAAGTTTGAACAAGTATCAGCATATATAAACAAGTATGAACAAGTATGAGTAAGTATGAAAAAGTATCAGTATTTATAAACAAGTATGAACTCAACAGAAAAGGGGAGCAAGTTTGAACAAGTATCAGTAACAAGTATGAGCAAGTATGAACAAGTACGAGCAAGTATGAACAAGTATCAATATTTATAAACAAGTATGAACAAGTACGAGCAAGTATGAACAAGTATCAATATTTATAAACAAGTATGAGCAAGTTTGAACAAGTATGAGCAAGTATGAACAAGTATGAGTAAGTATGAACAAGTATGAGTAAGTATGAACAAGTATGAGTAAGTATTAACAAGTATCAGCATATATAAACAAGTATGAACAAGTATGAGTAAGTATGAACAAGTATCAGCATATATAAACAAGTATGAGTAAGTATGAACAAGTATCAGCATATATAAACAAGTATGAACAAGTATGAGTAAGTATGAACAAGTATCAGCATATATAAACAAGTATGAACAAGTATGAGTAAGTATGAACAAGTATCAGCATATATAAACAAGTATGAACAAGTATGAGCAAGTATGAACAAGTATGAGTGAGTATGAACAAGTATCAATATTTATAAACAAGTATGAGCAAGTTTGAACAAGTATGAGTGAGTATGAACAAGTATGAGCAAGTATGAACAAGTATGAGTGAGTATGAACAAGTATCAATATTTATAAACAAGTATGAGCAAGTTTGAACAAGTATGAGCAAGTATGAACAAGTATCAGCATATATAAACAAGTATGAACAAGTATGAGTAAGTATGAAAAAGTATCAGTATTTATAAACAAGTATGAGCAAGTATGAACAAGTATGAGTGAGTATGAACAAGTATGAGCAAGTATGAACAAGTATGAGTGAGTATGAACAAGTATCAGCATATATAAACAAGTATGAACAAGTATGAGTGAGTATGAAAAAGTATCAGTATTTATAAACAAGTATGAGCAAGTATGAACAAGTATGAGTGAGTATGAACAAGTATGAACAAGTATGAGTGAGTATGAACAAGTATCAATATTAATAAACAAGTATGAGCAAGTATGAACAAGTATGAGTGAGTATGAACAAGTATCAATATTTATAAACAAGTATGAGCAAGTTTGAACAAGTATCAGCATATATAAACAAGTATGAACAAGTATGAACAAGTATCAGCATATATAAACAAGTATGAACAAGTATGAGTAAGTATGAAAAAGTATCAGTATTTATAAACAAGTATGAGCAAGTATGAACAAGTATGAGTGAGTATGAACAAGTATGAACAAGTATGAGCGAGTATGAACAAGTATGAGTGAGTATGAACAAGTATGAACAAGTATGAGCGAGTATGAACAAGTATCCATATTTATAAACAAGTATGAGCATGTATGAATAACTCAGTAGAAAAGGATCAAAATCACCAGACAACTGGCGGCTACTCACTTGGCAGCTGACATGCCCAGCAGTATAGCAACACTGACCAGCTCACTGCCCTGTCAGACAACAAAGATCACATGGTCAACAGGTAAGTATCACATGGTCAATGGATAAGTATCACATGGTCAACAGATAAGTATCACATGCCAACATTTGTTCATCTTGCTTGCTGCTGTAAGTTACTGAAACAGACAACTTTCTCACCATTTCTACCGTACGCTGCTGAAACAGACAACTTTCTCACCATTTCTACCGTACGCTGCTGTAACAGACAACTTTCTCACCATTTCTACCGTACGCTGCTGTAACAGACAACTTTCTCACCATTTCTACCGTACGCTGCTGTAACAGACAACTTTCTCACCATTTCTACCGTACGCTGCTGTAACAGACAACTTTCTCACCATTTCTACCGTACGCTGCTGTAACAGACAACTTTCTCACCATTTCTACTGTACATTGCTGTAACAGACAACTGTAACAGGGCAGCAGGTTAAAAAGAGGACGGTCGTGGATGGGTCAAGCCGAAGACATTCTTCAACAGGTGTGTTCACTTGAGGACTTAGAACCTGGCGAGGAGTGGGTGCAAGTGCCAACAGACTTCTGCACATCCTTTTCAGTTTGCATCCAACTAGATAGAAAATGCAGACAAGAAAATCCGGCTGCTGTTGAGGCTGAAGTACAAGCGTTGATTTTCGAGAATTCGCTAGACGGTGACGCGGTCATCTACACAGATGGGTCGGTCGTCCGACATGTGAGAAGCTCATGGGCCTTTACAGCTCGGGCCGGAGGGAGAATTGTGAAGGAGGACTCTGGTGCTTTCACTGAAACCACAAGTAGCCTGACCATGGAAGTCATGGCAGTAAGTAAAGCAATAACATGGCTCGAGACACAGACATTCACCAGGGCTTGTTTCCTTAGCGACTCAATGAACATGATCAAGAGGATAGAGGAGGGGTCGATCCGAAGAGAATGGTTGCTGCCTCTGAAGCGGTCTCGGCTGGCAAAGATTAGTTTCATCTTCGTGCCAGGGCATGCGGGAGTACAAGGAAATGAGCGGGCTGACAAGCTCGCAGGTGAGGCTACTGTGGAGGGCGGACGCGCCATGGACCAGGCTGACATTCTGAATGCTCTACGTGATGTGAGACTTTTGCGAGAACCAAGTGATGACTGTGAATCTACAACAATGGCCAGACTGCTAGAGCATCAAATTAAAAGAGGTGTGGCCAAACAAGAACACTACGCAGGAAGCCAAAGAAGATTGATAAACCAACACAGAACTGGCGTCGTTAGCCGCTACACGCTGCGGGATTTGCTGAGGAGGGGATCCGAGCACTTATGGACTGAATGGTTCGATGTGCAGCGAGGATGATCTGTCGACTAACTAACTAACTAACTAACTAACAGACAACTTTCTCACCATTTCTACTGTACATTGCTGTAACAGACAACTTTCTCACCATTTCTACCGTACGCTGCTGTAACAGACAACTTTCTCACCATTTCTACCGTACGCTGCTGTAACAGACAACTTTCTCACCATTTCTACCGTACGCTGCTGTAACAGACAACTTTCTCACCATTTCTACTGTACATTGCTGAAACAGATAACTTTCTCAAGTAGTCACACACACAAAAATACACGTGCATACAAACACACACACACAAAACAAATTTGGACAATTTGACCGCTAACTAATGAACTGTGGACTGACCTCACTGAGGTACTCATGGATGTTGAATGTACACAGGTTTGGCAGATGACCATTGAGGCCCAGGGCCATCAGGAAGCCAGCAAATTCGTTGGTCAACTCCTTGGGCTTGTTGTAGATGATCCAGGCAGAGTCCACCTGGGTGGAGTCAGCGATCCTCAGACCCGCAGCCACCCCGTTGTGGAACTGTGGCCACGTGGACATGTTGTTAGGCACATCAATGCGGGTCAGGTCAACTGTGCTGTTTCTGCAGCAACAACACGGCAAACCTTATGTCAGTGTTCCACAAAGTCTACCTTTATGTCAGATGTGTGTCAATATGTGTTAGATGTGTATCAGACATGTGTCAATATGTGTGTCAATATGTATCAGATGTGTGTCAATATGTGTAAGGTGTGTGTCAATATGTGTCAGATGTGTATCAGACAAGTGTCATACATATGTCAGATGTGTATCAGACAAGTGTCATACATATGTCAGATGTGTGTCAACATGTGTCAGGTGTGTGTCAATGTCTCAGATGTATGTCAATATGTGTCAGATGTGTGTCAGATGTTTGTCAGATGTAGACCTGACACACCAGTGACACACACAGTAACATCACTAGCCTAGCCCAGACACACCAGTGACACACACAGTAACATTCCTAGCCTAGCCCAGACACACCAGTGACACACACAGTAACATCACTAGCCTAGCCCAGACACACCAGTGACACACACAGTAACATCACTAGCCTAGCCCAGACACGCCAGTGACACACACAGTAACATCTCTAGCCTAGCCCAGACACGCCAGTGACACACACAGTAACATCCCTAGCCTAGCCCAGACACACCAGTAACACACAGAGTAACATTGCTAGCCTAGCCCAGACACACCAGTGACACACACAGTAACATTGCTAGCCTAGCCCAGACACACCAGTGACACACACAGTAACATTGCTAGCCTAGCCCAGACACACCAGTGACACACACAGTAACATTGCTAGCCTAGCCCAGACACACCAGTGACACACACAGTAACATTGCTAGCCTAGCCCAGACACGCCAGTGACACACACAGTAACATTGCTAGCCTAGCCCAGACATGCCAGTGACACACACAGTAACATCACTAGCTAGCCTAGCCCAGACACACCAGTGACACACACAGTAACATTCCTAGCTAGCCTAACCCAGACACACCAGTGACACACACAGTAACATTGCTAGCCTAGCCCAGACATGCCAGTGACACACACAGTAACATCACTAGCTAGCCTAGCCCAGACACACCAGTGACACACACAGTAACATTCCTAGCCTAGCCCAGACACACCAGTGACACACACAGTAACATTCCTAGCCTAGCCCAGTCACACCAGTGACACATACAGTAACATTGCTATCCTAGCCCAGACACACCACTGACACATACAGTAACATTGCTAGCCTAGCCCAGACATGCCAGTGACACACACAGTAACATTGCTAGCCTAGCCCAGACACACCAGTGACACACACAGTAACATTCCTAGCTAGCCTAGCCCAGACACACGAGTGACACATACAGTAACATTGCTAGCCTAGCCCAGACATGCCAGTGACACACACAGTAACATTGCTAGCCTAGCCCAGACACACCAGTGACACACACAGTAACATCACTAGCTAGCCTAGCCCAGACACACCAGTGACACACACAGTAACATTGCTAGCCTAGCCCAGACACACCAGTGACACACACAGTAACATTGCTAGCCTAGCCCAGACACACCAGTGACACACAGTAACATTGCTAGCCTAGCCCAGACACACCAGTGACACACACAGTAACATTGCTAGCCTAGCCCAGACACACCAGTGACACACAGTAACATCCCTAGCTAGCCTAGCCCAGACACACCAGTGAACCTACCTGGGTGGAGCCCTGCCTGTGAGGCACAGCTTGGCTATGGGCAAGGTCTCAGTCAGCAGTGGCTGACAAGTCTGTAGCGTGAAGATGCCCCTGTGGCAGACACACAAAACAGATGTCTGTCTCACACATGCTCACTCAACTTCAATAGACACATGTGTCAGACAGTTAGTGAACACAAAGATGTTCAATTGTGTACAGACAGAAACAGGTGTAAGACAGTGTCTACAAACATTCATTCCAGTGAATGACTGGAGCTGTGAGAATAAATATATGTGAATAACTGGAGCTGTGAGAATAAATACATGTGAATGATAGGAACTATGACAGTAGATACATGTGAATGACTGGAGCTGTGAGAATAGATACATGTGAATGACTGGAGCTGTGAGAATAGATACATGTGAATGACTGGAGCTGTGAGAATAGATACATGTGAATGACTGGAGCTGTCAGAATAGATACATGTGAATAATTGGAGCTGTGAGAATAGATACATGTGAATGACTGGAGCTGTGAGAATAAATATATGTGAATGACTGGAGCTGTGAGAATAGATACATGCGAATGACTAGAGCTGTGAGAATAGATACATGCGAATGACTGGAGCTGTGAGAATAGATACATGTGAATGACTGGAGCTGTGAGAATAGATACATGTGAATGACTGGAGCTGTGAGAATAGATACATGTGAATGACTGGAGCTGTGAGAATAAATACATGTGAATGACTAGAGCTGTGAGAATAGATACATGTGAATGACTGGAGCTGTGAGAATAGATACATGTGAATGACTGGAGCTGTGAGAATAAATACATGTGAATGACTGGAGCTGTGAGAATAAATACATGTGAATGACTGGAGCTGCGAGAATAAATACATGTGAATGACTGGAGCTGTGAGAATAAATACTTTAATGCACGGACTGGTTCCACTCACAATGATGTTGCACTTGGCAAGCTATTTGTTCTGAGTCATTACCATTACTTCTGCTTGTCTGTTATATAAATTAGATAACTACTACAAATAATATGCACTGAACTAGTGTCCCAGGCTAAAATAACAACTACAGGTAGTCAACTAATTTCCCAGACTGAAATAACAACTATAGGTAGTCAACTAATGTCCCAGGCTGAAATAACAACTACAGGTAGTCAACTAGTGTCCCAGGCTGAAATAACAACTACAGGTAGTCAACTAGTGTCCCAGACTGAAATAACAACTACAGGTAGTCAACTAGTGTCCCAGGCTGAAATAACAACTACAGCTAGTTGACTATTGTCCCAGGCTGAAATAACAACTACAGGTAGTCAACTAGTGTCCCAGACTGAAATAACAACTACAGGTAGTCAACTAATGTCCCAGACTGAAATAACAACTATAGGTAGTCAACTAATGTCCCAGGCTGAAATAACAACTACAGGTAGTCAACTAATGTCCCAGACTGAAATAACAACTATAGGTAGTCAACTAATGTCCCAGACTGAAATAACAACTACAGCTAGATGACTATTGTCCCAGGCTGAAATAACAACTACAGGTAGTCAACTAGTGTCCCAGGCTGAAATAACAACTATAGGTAGTCAACTAATGTCCCAGGCTGAAATAACAACTACAGGTAGTCAACTAGTGTCCCAGGCTGAAATAACAACTACAGGTAGTCAACTAGTGTCCCAGACTGAAATAACAACTACAGGTAGTCAACTAGTGTCCCAGGCTGAAATAACAACTACAGCTAGTTGACTATTGTCCCAGGCTGAAATAACAACTACAGGTAGTCAACTAGTGTCCCAGACTGAAATAACAACTACAGGTAGTCAACTAATGTCCCAGGCTGAAATAACAACTACAGGTAGTCAACTAATGTCCCAGACTGAAATAACAACTACAGGTAGTCAACTAATGTCCCAGACTGAAATAACAACTACAGCTAGTTGACTATTGTCCCAGGCTGAAATAACAACTACAGGTAGTCAACTAGTGTCCCAGACTGAAATAACAACTACAGGTAGTCAACTAATGTCCCAGGATGAAATAACAACTACAGCTAGTCGACTAATGTCCCAGGATGAAATAACAACTACAGGTAGTCAACTAATGTCCCAGGATGAAATAACAACTACAGCTAGTCGACTAATGTCCCAGGATGAAATAACAACTACAGGTAGTCAACTAATGTCCCAGACTGAAATAACAACTACAGGTAGTCAACTAATGTTCCAGACTGAAATAACAACTACAGGTAGTCAACTAGTGTCCCAGGATGAAATAACAACTACAGGTAGTCAACTAATGTCCCAGGCTGAAATAACAACTACAGCTAGTCAAGTAGTGTTCCAGGCTGAAATAACAACTACAGGTAGTCAACTAGTGTCCCAGGCTGAAATAACAACTACAGCTAGACAACTAATGTTCCAGGCTGAAATAACAACTACAGGTAGTCAACTAGTGTCCTAGGCTGAAATAACAACTACAGGTAGTCAACTAATGTCCCAGACTGAAATAACAACTACAGCTAGTCGACTAATGTCCCAGGCTGAAATAACAACTACAGGTAGTCAACTAGTGTCCCAGACTGAAATAACAACTACAGGTAGTCAACTAGTGTCCCAGACTGAAATAACAACTACAGCTAGTCGACTAATGTCCCAGGCTGAAATAACAACTACAGGTAGTCAACTAGTGTCCCAGACTGAAATAACAACTACAGGTAGTCAACTAGTGTCCCAGACTGAAATAACAACTACAGGTAGTCAACTAGTGTCCCAGGCTGAAATAACAACTACAGGTAGTCAACTAGTGTCCCAGGCTGAAATAACAACTACAGGTAGTCAACTAGTGTCCCAGGCTGAAATAACAACTACAGGTAGTCAACTAGTGTCCCAGGCTGAAATAACAACTACAGGTAGTCAACTAGTGTCCCAGACTGAAATAACAACTACAGGTAGTCAACTAGTGTCCCAGGCTGAAATAACAACTACAGGTAGTCAACTAGTGTCCCAGGCTGAAATAACAACTACAGGTAGTCAACTAATGTCCCAGACTGAAATAACAACTACAGGTAGTCAACTAGTGTCCCAGACTAAAATAACAACTACAGGTAGTCAACTAGTGTCCCAGGCTGAAATAACAACTACAGGTAGTCAACTAGTGTCCCAGGCTGAAATAACAACTACAGGTAGTCAACTAGTGTCCCAGACTGAAATAACAACTACAGGTAGTCAACTAGTGTCCCAGACTGAAATAACAACTACAGGTAGTCAACTAGTGTCCCAGACTGAAATAACAACTACAGGTAGTCAACTAGTGTCCCAGACTGAAATAACAACTACAGGTAGTCAACTAGTGTCCCAGACTGAAATAACAACTACAGGTAGTCAACTAATGTCCCAGACTGAAATAACAACTACAGGTAGTCAACTAGTGTCCCAGACTGAAATAACAACTACAGGTAGTCAACTAGTGTCCCAGGCTGAAATAACAACTACAGCTAGTCAAGTAGTGTTCCAGGCTGAAATAACAACTACAGGTAGTCAACTAGTGTCCCAGACTGAAATAACAACTACAGGTAGTCAACTAGTGTCCCAGGCTGAAATAACAACTACAGCTAGTTGACTATTGTCCCAGGCTGAAATAACAACTACAGGTAGTCAACTAGTGTCCCAGACTGAAATAACAACTACAGGTAGTCAACTAATGTCCCAGACTGAAATAACAACTATAGGTAGTCAACTAATGTCCCAGGCTGAAATAACAACTACAGGTAGTCAACTAATGTCCCAGACTGAAATAACAACTATAGGTAGTCAACTAATGTCCCAGACTGAAATAACAACTACAGCTAGTTGACTATTGTCCCAGGCTGAAATAACAACTACAGGTAGTCAACTAGTGTCCCAGGCTGAAATAACAACTATATGTAGTCAACTAATGTCCCAGGCTGAAATAACAACTACAGGTAGTCAACTAGTGTCCCAGGCTGAAATAACAACTACAGGTAGTCAACTAGTGTCCCAGACTGAAATAACAACTACAGGTAGTCAACTAGTGTCCCAGGCTGAAATAACAACTACAGCTAGTTGACTATTGTCCCAGGCTGAAATAACAACTACAGGTAGTCAACTAGTGTCCAAGACTGAAATAACAACTACAGGTAGTCAACTAATGTCCCAGGCTGAAATAACAACTACAGGTAGTCAACTAATGTCCCAGACTGAAATAACAACTACAGCTAGTTGACTATTGTCCCAGGCTGAAATAACAACTACAGGTAGTCAACTAGTGTCCCAGACTGAAATAACAACTACAGGTAGTCAACTAATGTCCCAGGATGAAATAACAACTACAGCTAGTCGACTAATGTCCCAGGATGAAATAACAACTACAGGTAGTCAACTAATGTCCCAGGATGAAATAACAACTACAGCTAGTCGACTAATGTCCCAGGATGAAAAAACAACTACAGGTAGTCAACTAATGTCCCAGACTGAAATAACAACTACAGGTAGTCAACTAATGTTCCAGACTGAAATAACAACTACAGGTAGTCAACTAGTGTCCCAGGATGAAATAACAACTACAGGTAGTCAACTAATGTCCCAGGCTGAAATAACAACTACAGCTAGTCAAGTAGTGTTCCAGGCTGAAATAACAACTACAGGTAGTCAACTAGTGTCCCAGGCTGAAATAACAACTACAGCTAGACAACTAATGTTCCAGGCTGAAATAACAACTACAGGTAGTCAACTAGTGTCCTAGGCTGAAATAACAACTACAGGTAGTCAACTAATGTCCCAGACTGAAATAACAACTACAGCTAGTCGACTAATGTCCCAGGCTGAAATAACAACTACAGGTAGTCAACTAGTGTCCCAGACTGAAATAACAACTACAGGTAGTCAACTAGTGTCCCAGACTGAAATAACAACTACAGCTAGTCGACTAATGTCCCAGGCTGAAATAACAACTACAGGTAGTCAACTAGTGTCCCAGACTGAAATAACAACTACAGGTAGTCAACTAGTGTCCCAGACTGAAATAACAACTACAGGTAGTCAACTAGTGTCCCAGACTGAAATAACAACTACAGGTAGTCAACTAGTGTCCCAGGCTGAAATAACAACTACAGGTAGTCAACTAGTGTCCCAGACTGAAATAACAACTACAGGTAGTCAACTAGTGTCCCAGGCTGAAATAACAACTACAGGTAGTCAACTAGTGTCCCAGGCTGAAATAACAACTACAGGTAGTCAACTAATGTCCCAGACTGAAATAACAACTACAGGTAGTCAACTAGTGTCCCAGACTGAAATAACAACTACAGGTAGTCAACTAGTGTCCCAGGCTGAAATAACAACTACAGGTAGTCAACTAGTGTCCCAGGCTGAAATAACAACTACAGGTAGTCAACTAGTGTCCCAGACTGAAATAACAACTACAGGTAGTCAACTAGTATCCCAGACTGAAATAACAACTACAGGTAGTCAACTAGTGTCCCAGACTGAAATAACAACTACAGGTAGTCAACTAGTGTCCCAGACTGAAATAACAACTACAGGTAGTCAACTAGTGTCCCAGGCCGAAATAACAACTACAGGTAGTCAACTAGTGTCCCAGACTGAAATAACAACTACAGCTAGTTGACTAGTGTCCCAGGCCGAAATAACAACTACAGGTAGTCAACTAGTGTCCCAGGCTGAAATAACAACTACAGGTAGTCAACTAATGTCCCAGACTGAAATAACAACTATAGGTAGTCAACTAGTGTCCCAGACTGAAATAACAACTACAGCTAGTCGACTAATGTCCCAGGCTGAAATAACAACTACAGGTAGTCAACTAGTGTCCCAGACTGAAATAACAACTACAGGTAGTCAACTAGTGTCCCAGACTGAAATAACAACTACAGGTAGTCAACTAGTGTCCCAGGCTGAAATAACAACTACAGGTAGTCAACTAATGTCCCAGACTGAAATAACAACTACAGGTAGTCAACTAGTGTCCCAGACTGAAATAACAACTACAGCTAGTCGACTAATGTCCCAGGCTGAAATAACAACTACAGGTAGTCAACTAGTGTCCCAGACTGAAATAACAACTACAGGTAGTCAACTAGTGTCCCAGACTGAAATAACAACTACAGGTAGTCAACTAGTGTCCCAGACTGAAATAACAACTACAGGTAGTCAACTAGTGTCCCAGGCTGAAATAACAACTACAGGTAGTCAACTAGTGTCCCAGACTGAAATAACAACTACAGGTAGTCAACTAGTGTCCCAGGCTGAAATAACAACTACAGGTAGTCAACTAGTGTCCCAGGCTGAAATAACAACTACAGGTAGTCAACTAATGTCCCAGACTGAAATAACAACTACAGGTAGTCAACTAGTGTCCCAGACTGAAATAACAACTACAGGTAGTCAACTAGTGTCCCAGGCTGAAATAACAACTACAGGTAGTCAACTAGTGTCCCAGGCTGAAATAACAACTACAGGTAGTCAACTAGTGTCCCAGACTGAAATAACAACTACAGGTAGTCAACTAGTATCCCAGACTGAAATAACAACTACAGGTAGTCAACTAGTGTCCCAGACTGAAATAACAACTACAGGTAGTCAACTAGTGTCCCAGACTGAAATAACAACTACAGGTAGTCAACTAGTGTCCCAGGCCGAAATAACAACTACAGGTAGTCAACTAGTGTCCCAGACTGAAATAACAACTACAGCTAGTTGACTAGTGTCCCAGGCCGAAATAACAACTACAGGTAGTCAACTAGTGTCCCAGGCTGAAATAACAACTACAGGTAGTCAACTAATGTCCCAGACTGAAATAACAACTATAGGTAGTCAACTAATGTCCCAGGCTGAAATAACAACTACAGGTAGTCAACTAATGTCCCAGACTGAAATAACAACTACAGGTAGTCAACTAGTGTCCCAGACCAGACTTGGCAGTTGTCCTGCCCCATGGTGAGAGAAATGACCGAGCCACTGTGGTGCCTCACCTGCCGACTGGCAAGGCCATGGTCCTGACACAGGTAGCCAGCAGAGATTTCTCCTGCTCCTCTATGAAGTCGTGGTCACTCACTTCTGGTCTCTGTTTAATGGCGATAGTGACCGGCCTGGAAGACTGCAACAATCTGCGGACTTCCTGAACCCGCAGGTCTTTGGGAAATCTCAGCTTGAGAACCTGTATGAATAGCCAATTATACAACATTACAATCTGACATCCTGTGTGGACAATCAATTATGCAACATTACAATCTGACATCCAGTGTGGACAGTCAATTATGCAACATTACAATCTGACACCCTGTGTGGACAGTCAATTATACAACATTGCAATCTGACATCCTTTGTCAACAATCAATTATACAATGTTACAATCTAACATCCTGTGCAGACAGTCAATTATACAACATTACATTCTGACATCCTGTGTCAACAATCAATTATACAACATTACATTCTGACATCCTGTGTCAACAATCAATTATACAACATTACATTCTGACATCATGTGTGGACAGTCAATTATACAACAATACATTCTTATATCCTGTGTGAAAGATCAATTATACATTACAATGGGACATCCTGTATCAACAATCAAGTATGGAATCTGTTATCTCTTGTTCTATTGATTATAATATTGTTGGTAACTGCACCCACGTACTCCATGCTTGTATCTTGGAACACCAGGTGTGCGAGTGAGTGCGTGAAGGTGTATTACTTAACAGGGGGTTACAATATCTGACAAAACACCCGGCCAGATAACCTAGACATTCGGGTTAGTATGTCCTACATACACGAGTGCCCTTCACCTTCTACTTTTGTCCCCCAAGTGAATCCCAGTCTCTTCTGTCGGGACCATCCCTTTAGGCAGTCTTATAACAAGCCATAATTTCACTAGACTGTCGGGACCATCCCTTTAGGCAGTCTTATAACAAGCCATAATTTCACTAGACTGTCGGGACCATCCCTTTAGGCAGTCTTATAACAAGCCATAATTTCACTAGACTGTCGGGACCATCCCTTTAGGCAGTCTTATAACAAGCCATAATTTCACTAGACTGTCGGCAAACTCTTGGGTAGGGATTTCGGCCTATTATAGTTGAATTACCCTAAAGGCCGGCGACATTGTGTTCCCAGGTTCTGTCATCCACCATGCATGTCTGAAGAGCGGACACAAACGGTGGCACAGGACTGACCACCTAAACCTGTAGAGACTGAAGCTGCCAAGTTCAGTCAATCCTGAACCAGTCTTTAACCCTTTACAGGGCAGACGCTTGTCCGTTTTTTAGCCCTGAACGGGCAAGATTTTTTAAGGTTCTGTACAATTTCGGGTCGCGTTAGTAAAAACATCACAAATAAGTTAGTCAACCGATTTTAGTTAAATAAGCAACACAATGAAGGGAAAAGCATGCAGAATATGTTACTCACGTGATTGTTGTTGGTAATCCATAAATGAACACAAATATTTACGAAATACAGCATGTTGTTTGTGATTTTCCGTCATCTATACGGCAATTTACAAACACATTTTCAGAATCATAATCACTTTCTTTAAAGTCCGACTCAGACTGCTAATGCAAAGTAACGCTTTGCACTGATATCTAGCTCTGATTAATAGTCAACTTCGTGCCCTTTAATGTCACTTAAATTGAACCTAGCGAAATCTTGGCTATCACTTGAAGAATCGCCGAAATCCGTTTTGAAAAACCTTAAAAACCCTGAAAACTATCAAAAAAAGTCTGTAAAAGTCTGTTAAAATTCATAGTAGGCATTTACAAATGGCGGCCACGTTGTCAAGCTATCGGCGAAAGTGAAAGTAGCCGTCGGAAGTATCGTAAGGCTGAGAAGTCGCATTTTTACAATGCATAATAGTATCGGACGGAATCGGCCGATTTGCTCGTTAAAGCAATCAGACGGAAATGGACGTTCCACCCTGTAAAGGGTTAATGGGCTGGGTCTGAAATGGTTCAGGGCCTAGGCTTCATGCGGAGACCAAAAGCAGAAGGAGATTAGGATACAATATGTTTGCCTGAAGACAAGGGAAAGCCAAGAAAACTAGGACTTGATATGAGTTGACAGAGTAGGACTATGCACCATGAATCAAAGTTACATACCTCCTCATCCAGATATTCCATGCCATCCTCATCCTCTTTCTCTGCATCCTCCTTTTCTCTGGAGGCAGAGAGAGGTTGTTGAAAACTGGGAGTCTTGTCTGTCAGAGACGCCAGTTCAGACAGGTCCTGGCGACCTATAGAAAAAAATACTGTCTACTTCAACCTTTTTGATCTGAGTTATGTTGAATGACCTCTGCAAAACACACTTGACGAGATTCAGCAAAACATGTTAGTCCTTAGATTATCCTCACTGCCCACTGGCTTATTCAGTCCATAAGTGCTCAGATCCCTTCCCCGTTCGGTGACCTGCTCCCTGTCTTTGCCCTGGTGATACACTAAAACATTATCCACACATCAGTGTCCCTCCCTGTCTTTGCCCTGGTGATACACTAAAACATCATCCATACATCAATGTCCCTCCCTGTCTTTGCCCTGGTGATACACTAAAACATCATCCACACATCAATGTCTCTCCCTGTCTTTGCCCTGGTGATACACTAAAACATCATCCACACATCAATATCCCTCCCTGTCTTTGCCCTGGTGATACACTAAAACATCATCCACACATCAGTGTCCCTCCCTGTCTTTGCCCTGGTGATACACTAAAACATCATCCACATATCACAGTGTCCCTCCCTGTCTTTGCCCTGGTGATACACTAAAACATCATCCACACATCAGTGTCCCTCCCTGTCTTTGCCCTGGTGATACACTAAAACATCATCCACACATCAATGTCCCTCCCTGTCTTTGCCCTGGTGATACACTAAAACATCACCCACACATCAATGTCCCTCCCTGTCTTTGCCCTGGTGATACACTAAAACATCATCCACACATCAGTGTCCCTCCCTGTCTTTGCCCTGGTGATACACTAAAACATCATCCACATATGACAGTGTCCCTCCCTGTCTTTGCCCTGGTGATACACTAAAACATCATCCACATATGACAGTGTCCCTCCCTGTCTTTGCCCTGGTGATACACTAAAACATCATCCACATATGACAGTGTCCCTCCCTGTCCCGTGACCTACCCTACCCCTGTCCTGTAACCTCCTAGCTTCTTTTCCCCTCTCTCTGCCTACCCTCTCCTCCTAGCTTTTCTCTGGCTACTCTTCCTTCCTCGCTTCTCTCTTCCATTTTCTCTGGCTACCCTCTTCTCCTAGCTTTCCTCCCTCTCTCTAGCTAACCCCCTTCTAGCTTCTTTCTGTCTCTTCCTCTCTCTGCTGCCACTCGCTACCTCACACAGCCCCTCTATGGCAACAAACACAACACATAAAATTACCAATCAGAATATAGGCTTCCTGCGGCCAGTCAGAGGGAGGCTGAGAGCGGCACAACAGGCAGGCTTCTCTCATAGGGAGACTGATCCCTATGGGCATACAGTGTAGCTCACGTTGAGTCAGACCTAAAACACATTACTCAACAATGAGGCATACATGAGAGAAACACATTGCTCAACAATGAGGTGTATATGAGAGAAACACATTGCTCAACAATGAGGTGTATATGAGAGAAATACATTGCTCAACAATGAGGTGTATATGAGAGAAATACATTGCTCAACAATGAGGCATACATGAGAGAAATACATTGCTCAACAATGAGGCATACATGAGAGAAATACATTGCTCAACAATGAGGTGTACATGAGAGAAACACATTGCTCAACAATGAGGTGTATATTAGAGAAATACATTGCTCAACAATGAGGTGTATATGAGAGAAACACATTGCTCAACAATGAGGTGTATATGAGAGAAATACATTGCTCAACAATGAGGTGTATATGAGAGAAATACATTGCTCAACAATGAGGCATACATGAGAGAAATACATTGCTCAACAATGAGGCATACATGAGAGAAATACATTGCTCAACAATGAGGTGTACATGAGAGAAACACATTGCTCAACAATGAGGTGTATATGAGAGAAATACATTGCTCAACAATGAGGTGTATATGAGAGAAATACATTGCTCAACAATGAGGCATACATGAGAGAAATACATTGCTCAACAATGAGGCATACATGAAAGAAATACATTGCTCAACAATGAGGTGTACATGAGAGAAATACATTGCTCAACAATGAGGTGTACATGAGAGAAATACATTGCTCAACAATGAGGTGTACATGAGAGAAATACATTGCTCAACAATGAGGTGTACATGAGAGAAATACATTGCTCAACAAGGAGGCATACATGAGAGCAATACATTGCTCAACAATGAGGTGTATATGAGAAAAATACATTGCTCAATAATGAGGCGTACATCATGCACATTACATCTTCTTCAAGATAACTCCCTACAGCAACTGAGTCTCCATGGCGAAGTGGTCAATCAATCTGCCTTGCACTCCGAAGTTTGTCGGCTCGATTCTGGGCTACAACTTTCAGTTCACGAGTGCATTTTTATCGGAGACTCCTGGGGGTCGTCGCCGGAGCTACAGAGTTTGTGCTTTGTGTGATGTTTTTGGCAGGTCATCCTGCTGAAAGTGACCAAGCCATATGGGATAAAACATGGGGCAATGAAGTCGATCCTCATGACATTTAAGACTAGAGACATCCTAACACTGCTGCCAGGTCAGTGTCCACTGGAGATGAGGTAAAAAATGATAAATTGATGATAAATTGTGAGCTAAGGTAAACTGCGAGCTAAGGTAAACTGTGAGCTAAGGTAAACTGTGAGCTAAGGTAAGCTGTGAGCCAAGGTAAGCTGTGAGCCAAGGTAAGCTGTGAGCCAAGGTAAGATGAGAGCTCAGGTACACTGTGAGCTAAGGTAAACTGTTGATTGATTGATTGATTTATGAACCGACATCACAGCATTCGGGGCATTCCCATAAGTGCTCTGTCCCCATCCTCAGCAGCCAGCGAAGATTTCCAACACCAATAGTACCAGTAGCAATCTGATTATATGTCCGTCTTGCCTTTTCTCTGAGCGTCGAGCATCGGCCAGATCCCCTCGTCACTCCTTGCTGTCTCATTCTTGCCAGACCATGGTGATCACTTTTGCTCCTCCGAGGTGTACACGTGCTCCCAAAAGGCCGCAACCACGTCTGCCTTATCATGCATCAATACTCCACCAAGTTTTGCCGAGCCAGCCAATCTGTCCGCCTGTTCATTCCCCAGCACACCGGCATGCCCTGGAGAAAAGATCCAGGCAATGCTTGCAACCCGTGACCTCCGAAGCGAAGCAAGCCACTCTGCCCGAAGCTTGCCTGTCCTCACCTTCCTCAGCATGCTTTCTGAGTCAGTTACAATCACGATGTGTGTGTGTGTCGTATTCTCCATCCAGCGGAAAACTGCACTGACCGCCTCAACCTCCATTCTTAAGCTAGATGTTGTGGTATCATATGCCAGGCTCTCCTGCACCAAACGTCGACCATTAGCGTCTGCTAAGAACCCCGAGGCACTTCTCCTACCTCTCAACACTGACCCATCTGTGTAGATAATCACATCACCCGAGCGAGCATTATCCTGAATTAGATGCTGGATTTCCACTTCTGGCCACTCCCTGCACTCCCAGTTCAATGTGATTTAACTCTGCACAAGTCTGACTGCTCCGCTGGCACTCTGACCCACTCCTCTCCTCGTCTGATGTTCTCCAAGGGGCACACCTGTCTGATCGTATCCTCCGCTTGAGCCATCCATGATTTCCCTCTTATCAGTCTCTGACCCTTAACTGCGTCCAGAGCCTCATGCAACGGGTGATCTGTGTCTGCAGCTACTCTGAGGTATGCCTTCACCTGCATCACCTTGAGCCTACCAGCAACAGTCGGCAGACCAAGGTTGTTACGCATACACACCACTGGGGTTCTCTGGTGCATCCCAGAATGACCCGCATAGCCTCGTTCTGTATGCGCTCTAATTTCTCCAGCTGACTCTTGGAGACTGAGCAGTCCTAGTCCATAATCAATCACTGAGAGGATCAAGTGCTAGTATAGTGTGAAAAGCATTCTCTGCTCTGTGCCCATTGCAGCCATAGTTTTAAGTGCATTGAGTCCCATTTGAGACCTTGTCACAAACGTCTCCACATGGTCCTTGAAGGACAGGCTCCTGTCAAATGTGATTCCCAGATACTTCAGTTTGTTCTCTCTGTTGACGCTTCTACCATCTATCGCGAGGCTTGAGACATCAGCTCTCACAATCCTGTTGTCCAGAGAGCACCAGGTAACTTAAATTGTAAACTAAGGTAAACTGTGAACTAAGGTAAGATGAGAGCTCATGTAAACTGTGAGCAAAGGTAAACTGTGAGCAAAGGTAAACTGTGAGCAAAGGTAAACTGTGAGCAAAGGTAAACTGTGAGCAAAGGTAAACTGAGAGGTTAGGTAAACTAAGAGTTTAGATAAATGAGAGCTAAGGCAAACAGTGAGTGTAGGGAAATAAAGAATTTAGATAAATTAGAGCCAATGTAACCATGAGCTAAGGAAAACTTAACAAGCTGTGACTGGGAGTTACAATAGAATACTGAGGACAGTGCAAGAGCTGTCACACAAGACATACAGCCAGGAAGACTGAGACTCACCCAGCTCAACCATAGTCAGCACAAGCCTCTCACATCTGGAGCAGCCAGGCAGTGCAGGCACACTCCTGGACAGGGAGAAGGACAACAGGGAGTCAGCTGTCGGGGCCCGGTGACCTGCAGATGACACAGCCGGGTTGGTCAACATTTGCAGGTGCCTTATTGATATCATCCAATCAAACTGGTTCTCACAAGCAAACAGTTGCCATGAGTGTGAGGAAAACACCAGCACCAGGGTGCACCAGCCCTCACACACATCCCACCACACATCCCATCACACATCATCATGTGCCATGTTGAACATCTGTAATCTTCTCTTCCCCACTGCTCCTCACCTCCAAGACACTTGACGCCATGTTCACACCATGTTGATAGAATGTTGATACCATGTAGGCACCATGTTCATACCATGCTGACAGAATGTTGACACCACATTGACAACACATTGACAGAACATTAACACTATGTTGAGACAATGTTGGCACTATGTCGAGACCATGTTGACACTATAGTTGTATTGCACATTACAAAATCCAAAATGTGGTCTTATACTCCCCAGACCTTATGGTTGACGTGTGCTGTACAGTTCTGTTCTACATCTGTAGTGTGCACTGACACTCTCTAGACATTATTTGCATACATAAGTGTATGTTACAAATATGCACAATCCATGTACGGCCTTAGTTTTCTCAACCTTGTAGTTCACATGACATGCATTGTCCAGTACTTTTCTTACCCAGAACTCTGCAATAATTGCATACTCTCTCTTCACCTGATATGTCACATGATATGTCACCTGCAACAATCACAACACCTCGGTTCTGAGTGAGTCAATGACATTACTTTGGTGTCAGTACAGAATTCAAATATCACAAAAGATGACATTAGATGGAAGATTATCAAAGAGATCAAGAACAGAAATAGACAAATTGCATTTTACTAAATGAAGAACATCTTATGCAATAGATCCTTGTCTCTGGAAGTAAGAAACAGAATGCTTGCATGTTCCACAGAACCAGTTCTAACAAATGGCAGTCAGTCTGGACAATTAGTCAACAAGCAACTGAAATCCGCACAGGCCTCAGAGATGTGGTTGTACAGAAGAATGCTTAATATTCCTTGGACAGCAAAAATGAGTGTCTAAATGTTCTGAAAGAGGCTGAGACATTAACTGAGTGTCTAAATGTTCAGAAAGAGGCTGAGACACAAACTGAGTGTCTAAATGTTCAAAAAGAGGCTGACACACAAACTGAGTGTCTAATTATTCTGAAATAGGTTGAGACACAAACTGAGTGTCTAAATGTACAGAAAGAGGCTGAGACACAAACTGAGTGTCTAAATGTTCAGAAAGAGGCTGTGACACAAACTGAGTGTCTAAATGTTCAGAACGAGGCTGAAACACAAACTGAGTGTCTAATTATTCTGAAATAGGTTGAGACACAAACTGGGTGTCTAAATGTTCAGAAAGAGGCTGAGACACAAAATGAGTGTCTAAATGTTCAGAAAGAGGCTGAGACACAAACTGAGTGTCTAAATGTTCAGAAAGAGGCCGAGACACAAACTGAGTGTCTAATTATTCTGAAATAGGTGGTGACACAAACTGAGTGACTAAATGTTCAGAAAGAGGCTGAGACACAAAAACAAATGATCACAAACATCAGACTGAGGCAGTTTCTGGGCCTCACTGTGAGAAAAGAACACACTAGAACATCATGTGACAGCTGGACAGATTTATGGACAGACAGGCAGAGGAAGACAGTAGGAGAAGTGTCTTGACTGACTGTTGTCATGGCACAGAAAGATGTCAGCACATGAAATGAGGCAGCACATGAAACGAGGCAGCACATGAAACGAGGCAGCACATGAAAAGAGGCAGCACATGAAATGAGGCAGCACATGAAACGAGGCAGCACATGAAATGAGGCAGCACATGAAATGAGGCATGCTATTGGGGTAGCAAGATGTGGAGAGGCATGATTGCTCGTGTCAGTCAGCAAGGCACTCGATGATGATAATGATGATGATGATGATGATGATGATAATGATGATGATAATGATGATGAGCGGAGTGGCTCTGTGTACAAACTGACCTGCAGGAGCAATCTTCTTCAGGTACTTGTCCACAGACGTGTCCTCGCTGACCAGGACAGCATACACCTGGTGACAAGCAATCAGTGCTAGGTCAATCACTGACCAATGATCTATACCTATACTATAACTTTTACTCCACACACACAGATGTAGGACATACAACAAATGTAACAGATGTAGGACATTCAACAAATGTAACAGCTACAGAACATAGATCACACAGACACTAGCACACAGATCACCCAGACACTAGCACACAGATCACCCAGACACTAGCACACAGATCACCCAGACATTAGCACACAGGTCACCCAGACACTACCCCACCAGACACTAGCACACAGATCACCCAGACACTACCCCACCAGACACTAGCACACAGGTCACCCAGACACTACCCCACCAGACACTAGCACACAGGTCACCCAGACACTACCCCACCAGACACAGATCACCCAGACACTACCCCACCAGACACTAGCACACAGGTCACCCAGACACTACCCCACCAGACACTAGCACACAGGTCACCCAGACACTACCCCACCAGACACTAGCACACAGGTCACCCAGACACTACCCCACCAGACACAGATCACCCAGACACTACCCCACCAGACACTAGCACACAGGTCACCCAGACACTACCCCACCAGACACTAGCACACAGATCACCCAGACACTACCCCACCAGACACTAGCACACAGGTCACCCAGACACTACCCCACCAGACACTAGCACACAGGTCACCCAGACACTACCCCACCAGACACAGATCACCCAGACACTACCCCACCAGACACTAGCACACAGGTCACCCAGACACTACCCCACCAGACACTAGCACACAGGTCACCCAGACACTACCCCACCAGACACTAGCACACAGGTCATCCAGACACTAGCACACAGATCACCCAGACACTACCCCACCAGACACTAGCACACAGGTCACCCAGACACTACCCCACCAGACACTAGCACACAGGTCACCCAGACACTACCCCACCAGACACTAGCACACAGGTCATCCAGACACTAGCACACAGATCACCCAGACATTAGCACACAGGTCACCCAGACACTAGCACACAGATCACCCAGACATTAGCACACAGATCACTCAGACACTAGCACACAGATCACCCAGACACTAGCACACAGATCACCCAGACACTAGCACACAGATCACCCAGACACTAGCACACAGATCACCCAGACATTAGCACACAGATCACCCAGGCACTAGCACACAGGTCACCCAGACACTAGCACACAGATCACCCAGACACTAGCACACAGATCACCCAGGCACTAGCACACAGGTCACCCAGACACTAGCACACAGATCACCCAGACACTAGCACACAGATCATGCAGACACTAGCACACAGATCATCCAGACATTAGCACACAGATCACCCAGGCACTAGCACACAGGTCACCCAGACACTAGCTCACAGCTCACCCAGATACTAGCACACAGATCACCCAGACACTAGCACACAGATCACCCAGACACTAACACACAGATCACCCAGGCACTAGCACACAGATCACCCAGGCACTAGCACACAGATCACCCAGACACTAGCACACAGGTCACCCAGGCACTAGCACACAGGTCACCCAGACATTAGCACACAGGTCACCCAGGCACTACCCCACTAGACACTAGCACACAGATCACCCAGACACTAGCACACAGGTCACCCAGACATTAGCACACAGGTCACCCAGGCACTACCCCACCAGGCACTAGCACACAGATCACCCAGACACTAGCACACAGATCACCCAGACACTAGCACACAAATCACCCAGACACTAGCACACAGGTCACCCAGACATTAGCACACAGGTCACCCAGGCACTAGCACACAGGTCACCCAGACATTAGCACACAGGTCACCCAGGCACTACCCCACCAGACACTAGCACACAGATCACCCAGACACTAGCACACAGATCACCCAGATACTAGCACACAGATCACCCAGACACTAGCACACAGATCACACAGACACTAGCACATAGGTCACCCAGACATTAGCACACAGGTCACCCAGGCACTAGCACACAGGTCACCCAGACATTAGCACACAGGTCACCCAGGCACTACCCCACCAGACACTAGTACACAGATCACCCAGACATTAGCACACAGGTCACCCAGGCACTAGCCCACCAGACACTAGCACACAGATCACCCAGACACTACCCCACCAGACACTAGCACACAGATCACCCAGACACTACCCCACCAGACACTAGCACACAGATCACCCAGACACTACCCCACCAGACACTAGCACACAGATCACCCAGGCACTAGCACACAGATCATCCAGGCACTAGCACACAGATCACCCAGACACTAGCACACAGATCACCCAGGCACTAGCACACAGATCACCCAGACACTAGCACACAGATCACCCAGACACTAGCACACAGATCACCCAGACACTAGCACACAGATCACCCAGACACTAGCACACAGATCACCCAGACACTAGCACACAGATCACCCAGACACTAGCACACAGATCACCCAGACACTACCCCACCAGACACTAGCACACAGATCACCCAGACACTAGCACACAGATCACCCAGACACTACCCCACCAGACACTAGCACACAGATCACCCAGACACTACCCCACCAGACACTAGCACACAGATCACCCAGGCACTACCCCACCAGACACTAGCACACAGATCACCCAGACACTAGCACACAGATCACCCAGGCACTAGCACACAGATCACCCAGACACTAGCACACAGATCACCCAGACACTAGCACACAGATCACCCAGACACTAGCACACAGATCACCCAGACACTAGCACACAGATCACCCAGACACTAGAACACAGATGACCCAGACACTAGCACACAGATCACCCAGACACTACCCCACCAGACACTAGCACACAGATCACCCAGACACTAGCACACAGATCACCCAGACACTACCCCACCAGACACTAGCACACAGATCACCCAGACACTACCCCACCAGACACTAGCACACAGATCACCCAGGCACTACCCCACCAGACACTAGCACACAGATCACCCAGACACTACCCCACCAGACACTAGCACACAGATCACCCAGGCACTACCCCACCAGACACTAGCACACAGATCACCCAGACACTACCCCACCAGACACTAGCACACAGATCACCCAGACACTACCCCACCAGACACTAGCACACAGATCACCCAGACACTACCCCACCAGACACTAGCACACAGATCACACAGACACTACCCCACCAGACACTAGCACACAGATCACCAAGACACTACCCCACCAGACACTAGCACACAGATCACCCAGACACTACCCCACCAGACACTAGCACACAGATCACCCAGACACTAGCACACAGATCACCCAGACACTAGCACACAGATCACCCAGGCACTAGCACACAGGTCACCCAGGCACTAGCACACAGGTCACCCAGGCACTAGCACACAGATCTCTTAGACACTAGCACACAGATCTCCCAGACACTAGCACACAGATCACCCAGACACTAGCACACAGATCACCCAGACACTAGCACACAGATCACCCAGACACTAGCACACAGATCACCCAGACACTAGCACACAGATCACCCAGATCACCCAGACACTACCCCACCAGACACTAGCACACATATCACCCAGACACTACCCCACCAGACACTAGCACACAGATCACCCAGACACTACCCCACCAGACACTAGCACACAGATCACCCAGACACTAGCACACAGATCACCCAGGCACTAGCACACAGGTCACCCAGGCACTAGCACACAGATCACCCAGACACTACCCCACCAGACACTAGCACACAGATCACCCAGACACTACCCCACCAGACACTAGCACACAGATCACCCAGACACTAGCACACAGATCACCCAGGCACTAGCACACAGGTCACCCAGGCACTAGCACACAGGTCACCCAGGCACTACCCCACCAGACACTAGCACACAGGTCACCCAGGCACTACCCCACCAGACACTAGCACACAGATCACCCAGACACTACCCCACCAGACACAGATCACCCAGACACTACCCCACCAGACACTAGCACACAGATCACCCAGACACTACCCCACCAGACACTAGCACACAGATCACCCAGACACTAGCACACAGATCACCCAGACACTAGCACACAGATCACCCACGCACTAGCACACAGGTCACCCAGGCACTAGCACACAGGTCACCCAGGCACTAGCACACAGATCTCCCAGACACTAGCACACAGATCACCCAGACACTAGCACACAGATCACCCAGACACTAGCACACTGATCACCCAGACACTAGCACACAGATCACCCAGACACTAGAACACAGATCACCCAGACACTAGCACACAGATCACCCAGACATTAGCACACAGGTCACCCAGGCACTACCCCACCAGACACTAGCACACAGATCACCCAGACACTACCCCACCAGACACTAGCACACAGATCACCCAGACACTACCCCACCAGACACTAGCACACAGATCACCCAGACACTACCCCACCAGACACTAGCACACAGATCACCCAGACACTACCCCACCAGACACTAGCACACAGATCACCCAGACACTAGCACACAGATCACCCAGACAATAGCACACAGATCACCCAGACACTAGCACACAGATCACCCAGACACTAGCACACAGATCACCCAGACATTAGCACACAGATCAACCAGGCACTAACACACAGGTCACCCAGACACTAGCACACAGATCACCCAGACACTACCCCACCAGACACTAGCACACAGATCACCCAGACACTACCCCACCAGACACTAGCACACAGATCACCCAGACACTACCCCACCAGACACTAGCACACAGATCACCCAGACACTACCCCACCAGACACTAGCACACAGATCACCCAGACACTAGCACACAGATCACCCAGACACTAGCACACAGATCACCCAGACACTAGCACACAGATCACCCAGACACTAGCACACAGATCACCCAGACATTAGCACACAGATCAACCAGGCACTAGCACACAGATCATGCAGACATTAGCACACAGATCACCCAGACACTAGCACACAGATCACCCAGACACTAGCACACATATCACCCAGACACTAGCACACAGATCACCCAGACACTAGCACACAGATCACCCAGACACTAGCACACAGATCACCCAGACACTAGCACACAGATCACCCAGACACTAGCACACAGATCATGCAGACACTAGCACACAGATCACCCAGACACTAGCACACAGATCACCCAGGCACTAGCACACAGATCACCCAGACATTAGCACACAGATCACCCAGGCACTAGCACACAGATCACCCAGACACTAGCACACAGATCACCCAGACACTAGCACACAGGTCACCCAGACACTAGCACACAGGTCACCCAGACACTAGCACACAGGTCACCCAGACACTAGCACACAGATCACCCAGACACTAGCACACAGATCACCCAGACACTAGAACACAGATCACCCAGACACTAGCACACAGATCACCCAGACACTACCCCACCAGACACTAGCACACAGATCACCCAGACACTAGCACACAGATCACCCAGACACTACCCCACCAGACACTAGCACACAGATCACCCAGACACTACCCCACCAGACACTAGCACACAGATCACCCAGGCACTACCCCACCAGACACTAGCACACAGATCACCCAGACACTACCCCACCAGACACTAGCACACAGATCACCCAGGCACTACCCCACCAGACACTAGCACACAGATCACCCAGACACTACCCCACCAGACACTAGCACACAGATCACCCAGACACTACCCCACCAGACACTAGCACACAGATCACCCAGACACTACCCCACCAGACACTAGCACACAGATCACACAGACACTACCCCACCAGACACTAGCACACAGATCACCAAGACACTACCCCACCAGACACTAGCACACAGATCACCCAGACACTACCCCACCAGACACTAGCACACAGATCACCCAGACACTAGCACACAGATCACCCAGACACTAGCACACAGATCACCCAGGCACTAGCACACAGGTCACCCAGGCACTAGCACACAGGTCACCCAGGCACTAGCACACAGATCTCTTAGACACTAGCACACAGATCTCCCAGACACTAGCACACAGATCACCCAGACACTAGCACACAGATCACCCAGACACTAGCACACAGATCACCCAGACACTAGCACACAGATCACCCAGACACTAGCACACAGATCACCCAGATCACCCAGACACTACCCCACCAGACACTAGCACACATATCACCCAGACACTACCCCACCAGACACTAGCACACAGATCACCCAGACACTACCCCACCAGACACTAGCACACAGATCACCCAGACACTAGCACACAGATCACCCAGGCACTAGCACACAGGTCACCCAGGCACTAGCACACAGATCACCCAGACACTACCCCACCAGACACTAGCACACAGATCACCCAGACACTACCCCACCAGACACTAGCACACAGATCACCCAGACACTAGCACACAGATCACCCAGGCACTAGCACACAGGTCACCCAGGCACTAGCACACAGGTCACCCAGGCACTACCCCACCAGACACTAGCACACAGGTCACCCAGGCACTACCCCACCAGACACTAGCACACAGATCACCCAGACACTACCCCACCAGACACAGATCACCCAGACACTACCCCACCAGACACTAGCACACAGATCACCCAGACACTACCCCACCAGACACTAGCACACAGATCACCCAGACACTAGCACACAGATCACCCAGACACTAGCACACAGATCACCCACGCACTAGCACACAGGTCACCCAGGCACTAGCACACAGGTCACCCAGGCACTAGCACACAGATCTCCCAGACACTAGCACACAGATCACCCAGACACTAGCACACAGATCACCCAGACACTAGCACACTGATCACCCAGACACTAGCACACAGATCACCCAGACACTAGAACACAGATCACCCAGACACTAGCACACAGATCACCCAGACATTAGCACACAGGTCACCCAGGCACTACCCCACCAGACACTAGCACACAGATCACCCAGACACTACCCCACCAGACACTAGCACACAGATCATCCAGACACTACCCCACCAGACACTAGCACACAGATCACCCAGACACTACCCCACCAGACACTAGCACACAGATCACCCAGACACTACCCCACCAGACACTAGCACACAGATCACCCAGACACTAGCACACAGATCACCCAGACAATAGCACACAGATCACCCAGACACTAGCACACAGATCACCCAGACACTAGCACACAGATCACCCAGACATTAGCACACAGATCAACCAGGCACTAACACACAGGTCACCCAGACACTAGCACACAGATCACCCAGACACTACCCCACCAGACACTAGCACACAGATCACCCAGACACTACCCCACCAGACACTAGCACACAGATCACCCAGACACTACCCCACCAGACACTAGCACACAGATCACCCAGACACTACCCCACCAGACACTAGCACACAGATCACCCAGACACTAGCACACAGATCACCCAGACACTAGCACACAGATCACCCAGACACTAGCACACAGATCACCCAGACACTAGCACACAGATCACCCAGACATTAGCACACAGATCAACCAGGCACTAGCACACAGATCATGCAGACATTAGCACACAGATCACCCAGACACTAGCACACAGATCACCCAGACACTAGCACACATATCACCCAGACACTAGCACACAGATCACCCAGACACTAGCACACAGATCACCCAGACACTAGCACACAGATCACCCAGACACTAGCACACAGATCACCCAGACACTAGCACACAGATCATGCAGACACTAGCACACAGATCACCCAGACACTAGCACACAGATCACCCAGGCACTAGCACACAGATCACCCAGACATTAGCACACAGATCACCCAGGCACTAGCACACAGATCACCCAGACACTAGCACACAGATCACCCAGACACTAGCACACATGTCACCCAGACACTAGCACACAGGTCACCCAGACACTAGCACACAGGTCACCCAGACACTAGCACACAGATCACCCAGACACTAGCACACAGATCACCCAGACACTAGCACACAGATCACCCAGACACTAGCACACAGATCACCCAGACACTAGCACACATGTCACCCAGACACTAGCACACAGATCACCCAGACACTAGCACACAGATCACCCAGACACTAGCACACAGATCACCCAGACACTAGCACACAGATCACCCAGACATTAGCACACAGATCAAGCAGGCACTAGCACACAGGTCACCCAGACACTAGCACACAGATCACCCAGACACTAGCACACAGATCACCCAGGCACTAGCACACAGGTCACCCAGACACTAGCACACAGATCACCCAGACACTAGCACACAGATCATGCAGACACTAGCACACAGATCATCCAGACATTAGCACACAGATCACCCAGGCACTAGCACACAGGTCACCCAGACACTAGCTCACAGCTCACCCAGATACTAGCACACAGATCACCCAGACACTAGCACACAGATCACCCAGACACTAACACACAGATCACCCAGGCACTAGCACACAGATCACCCAGGCACTAGCACACAGATCACCCAGACACTAGCACACAGGTCACCCAGGCACTAGCACACAGGTCACCCAGACATTAGCACACAGGTCACCCAGGCACTACCCCACTAGACACTAGCACACAGATCACCCAGACACTAGCACACAGGTCACCCAGACATTAGCACACAGGTCACCCAGGCACTACCCCACCAGGCACTAGCACACAGATCACCCAGACACTAGCACACAGATCACCCAGACACTAGCACACAGATCACCCAGACACTAGCACACAGGTCACCCAGACATTAGCACACAGGTCACCCAGGCACTAGCACACAGGTCACCCAGACATTAGCACACAGGTCACCCAGGCACTACCCCACCAGACACTAGCACACAGATCACCCAGACACTAGCACACAGATCACCCAGATACTAGCACACAGATCACCCAGACATTAGCACACAGGTCACCCAGGCACTAGCCCACCAGACACTAGCACACAGATCACCCAGACACTACCCCACCAGACACTAGCACACAGATCACCCAGACACTACCCCACCAGACACTAGCACACAGATCACCCAGACACTAGCACACAGATCACCCAGATACTAGTCCACCAGACACTAGCACACAGGTCACCCAGGCACTAGCCCACCAGACACTAGCACACAGGTCACCCAGACACTAGCCCACCAGACACTAGCACACAGGTCACCCAGGCACTAGCCCACCAGACACTAGCACACAGGTCACCCAGGCACTACCCCACCAGACACTAGCACACAGGTCACCCAGGCACTAGCCCACCAGACACTAGCACACAGGTCACCCAGACACTACCCCACCAGACACTAGCACACAGGTCACCCAGGCACTAGCCCACCAGACACTAGCACACAGATCACCCAGACACTACCCCACCAGACACTAGCACACAGATCACCCAGACACTACCCCACCAGACACTAGCACACAGATCACCCAGACACTAGCACACAGATCACCCAGATACTAGCACACAGATCACCCAGACATTAGCACACAGGTCACCCAGGCACTAGCCCACCAGACACTAGCACACAGATCACCCAGACACTACCCCACCAGACACTAGCACACAGATCACCCAGACACTACCCCACCAGACACTAGCACACAGATCACCCAGACACTACCCCACCAGACACTAGCACACAGATCACCCAGGCACTAGCACACAGATCATCCAGGCACTAGCACACAGATCACCCAGACACTAGCACACAGATCACCCAGGCACTAGCACACAGATCACCCAGACACTAGCACACAGATCACCCAGACACTAGCACACAGATCACCCAGACACTAGCACACAGATCACCCAGACACTACCCCACCAGACACTAGCACACAGATCACCCAGACACTAGCACACAGATCACCCAGACACTACCCCACCAGACACTAGCACACAGATCACCCAGACACTACCCCACCAGACACTAGCACACAGATCACCCAGACACTACCCCACCAGACACTAGCACACAGATCACCAAGACACTACCCCACCAGACACTAGCACACAGATCACCCAGACACTACCCCACCAGACACTAGCACACAGATCACCCAGACACTAGCACACAGATCACCCAGACACTAGCACACAGATCACCCAGGCACTAGCACACAGGTCACCCAGGCACTAGCACACAGGTCACCCAGGCACTAGCACACAGATCTCTTAGACACTAGCACACAGATCTCCCAGACACTAGCACACAGATCACCCAGACACTAGCACACAGATCACCCAGACACTAGCACACAGATCACCCAGACACTAGCACACAGATCACCCAGACACTAGCACACAGATCACCCAGACATTAGCACACAGGTCACCCAGGCACTACCCCACCAGACACTAGCACACAGATCACCCAGACACTACCCCACCAGACACTAGCACACAGATCACCCAGACACTACCCCACCAGACACTAGAACACAGATCACCCAGACACTACCCCACCAGACACTAGCACACAGATCACCCAGACACTAGCACACAGATCACCCAGGCACTAGCACACAGGTCACCCAGGCACTAGCACACAGATCACCCAGACACTACCCCACCAGACACTAGCACACAGATCACCCAGACACTACCCCACCAGACACTAGCACACAGATCACCCAGACACTAGCACACAGATCACCCAGGCACTAGCACACAGGTCACCCAGGCACTAGCACACAGGTCACCCAGGCACTACCCCACCAGACACTAGCACACAGGTCACCCAGGCACTACCCCACCAGACACTAGCACACAGATCACCCAGACACTACCCCACCAGACACAGATCACCCAGACACTACCCCACCAGACACTAGCACACAGATCACCCAGACACTACCCCACCAGACACTAGCACACAGATCACCCAGACACTACCCCACCAGACACTAGCACACAGATCACCCAGACACTAGCACACAGATCACCCAGACACTAGCACACAGATCACCCACGCACTAGCACACAGGTCACCCAGGCACTAGCACACAGGTCACCCAGGCACTAGCACACAGATCTCCCAGACACTAGCACACAGATCACCCAGACACTAGCACACAGATCACCCAGACACTAGCACACTGATCACCCAGACACTAGCACACAGATCACCCAGACACTAGCACACAGATCACCCAGACACTAGCACACAGATCACCCAGACATTAGCACACAGGTCACCCAGGCACTACCCCACCAGACACTAGCACACAGATCACCCAGACACTACCCCACCAGACACTAGCACACAGATCACCCAGACACTACCCCACCAAACACTAGCACACAGATCACCCAGACACTACCCCACCAGACACTAGCACACAGATCACCCAGACACTAGCACACAGATCATGCAGACACTAGCACACAGATCACCCAGACACTAGCACACAGATCACCCAGACACTAGCACACAGATCACCCAGACACTAGCACACAGATCACCCAGACACTAGCACACAGTTCACCCAGACACTAGCACACAGATCACCCAGACATTAGCACACAGATCACCCAGACACTAGCACACATGTCACCCAGACACTAGCACACAGATCACCCAGACACTAGCACACAGATCACCCAGACACTAGCACACAGATCACCCAGACACTAGCACACAGATCACCCAGACACTAGCACATAGATCACCCAGACATTAGCACACAGATCAACCAGGCACTAACACACAGGTCACCCAGACACTAGCACACAGATCACCCAGACATTAGCACACAGATCACCCAGACACTAGCACACAGATCATGCAGACATTAGCACACAGATCAACCAGACACTAGCACACAGATCACCCAGACACTAGCACACATATCACCCAGACACTAGCACACAGATCACCCAGACACTAGCACACAGATCACCCAGACACTAGCACACAGATCACCCAGACACTAGCACACAGATCACCCAGACACTAGCACACAGATCATGCAGACACTAGCACACAGATCACCCAGACACTAGCACACAGATCACCCAGGCACTAGCACACAGATCACCCAGACATTAGCACACAGATCACCCAGGCACTAGCACACAGATCACCCAGACACTAGCACACAGATCACCCAGACACTAGCACACAGGTCACCCAGACACTAGCACACAGGTCACCCAGACACTAGCACACAGATCACCCAGACACTAGCACACAGATCACCCAGACACTAGCACACAGATCACCCAGACACTAGCACACAGGTCACCCAGACACTAGCACACAGATCACCCAGACACTAGCACACAGATCACCCAGACACTAGCACACAGATCACCCAGACACTAGCACACAGATCACCCAGACATTAGCACACAGATCACCCAGGCACTAGCACACAGGTCACCCAGACACTAGCACACAGATCACCCAGACACTAGCACACAGATCACCCAGGCACTAGCACACAGGTCAACCAGACACTAGCACACAGATCACCCAGACACTAGCACACAGATCATGCAGACACTAGCACACAGATCACCCAGACACTAGCACACAGATCACCCAGACACTAGCACACAGGTCACCCAGACACTAGCACACAGGTCACCCAGACACTAGCACACAGGTCACCCAGACACTAGCACACAGATCACCCAGACACTAGCACACAGATCACCCAGACACTAGCACACAGATCACCCAGACACTAGCACACAGGTCACCCAGACACTAGCACACAGATCACCCAGACACTAGCACACAGATCACCCAGACACTAGCACACAGATCACCCAGACACTAGCACACAGATCACCCAGACATTAGCACACAGATCACCCAGGCACTAGCACACAGGTCACCCAGACACTAGCACACAGATCACCCAGACACTAGCACACAGATCACCCAGGCACTAGCACACAGGTCACCCAGACACTAGCACACAGATCACCCAGACACTAGCACACAGATCATGCAGACACTAGCACACAGATCATCCAGACATTAGCACACAGATCACCCAGGCACTAGCACACAGGTCACCCAGACACTAGCTCACAGCTCACCCAGATACTAGCACACAGATCACCCAGACACTAGCACACAGATCACCCAGACACTAACACACAGATCACCCAGGCACTAGCACACAGATCACCCAGGCACTAGCACACAGATCACCCAGACACTATCACACAGGTCACCCAGACATTAGCACACAGGTCACCCAGGCACTACCCCACTAGACACTAGCACACAGATCACCCAGACACTAGCACACAGGTCACCCAGACATTAGCACACAGGTCACCCAGGCACTACCCCACCAGGCACTAGCACACAGATCACCCAGACACTAGCACACAGATCACCCAGACACTAGCACACAGATCACCCAGACACTAGCACACAGGTCACCCAGACATTAGCACACAGGTCACCCAGGCACTAGCACACAGGTCACCCAGACATTAGCACACAGGTCACCCAGGCACTACCCCACCAGACACTAGCACACAGATCACCCAGACACTAGCACACAGATCACCCAGATACTAGCACACAGATCACCCAGACACTAGCACACAGATCACACAGACACTAGCACATAGGTCACCCAGACATTAGCACACAGGTCACCCAGGCACTAGCACACAGGTCACCCAGACATTAGCACACAGGTCACCCAGGCACTACCCCACCAGACACTAGCACACAGATCACCCAGACACTAGCACACAGATCACCCGACACTAGTACACAGATCACCCAGACATTAGCACACAGGTCACCCAGGCACTAGCCCACCAGACACTAGCACACAGATCACCCAGACACTACCCCACCAGACACTAGCACACAGATCACCCAGACACTACCCCACCAGACACTAGCACACAGATCACCCAGACACTACCCCACCAGACACTAGCACACAGATCACCCAGGCACTAGCACACAGATCATCCAGGCACTAGCACACAGATCACCCAGACACTAGCACACAGATCACCCAGGCACTAGCACACAGATCACCCAGACACTAGCACACAGATCACCCAGACACTAGCACACAGATCACCCAGACACTAGCACACAGATCACCCAGACACTACCCCACCAGACACTAGCACACAGATCACCCAGACACTACCCCACCAGACACTAGCACACAGATCACCCAGACACTACCCCACCAGACACTAGCACACAGATCACCAAGACACTACCCCACCAGACACTAGCACACAGATCACCCAGACACTACCCCACCAGACACTAGCACACAGATCACCCAGACACTAGCACACAGATCACCCAGGCACTAGCACACAGGTCACCCAGGCACTAGCACACAGGTCACCCAGGCACTAGCACACAGATCTCTTAGACACTAGCACACAGATCTCCCAGACACTAGCACACAGATCACCCAGACACTAGCACACAGATCACCCAGACACTACCCCACCAGACACTAGCACACAGATCACCCAGACACTAGCACACAGATCACCCAGACACTAGCACACAGATCACCCAGACACTAGCACACAGATCACCCAGACACTAGCACACAGATCACCCAGACACTAGCACACAGATCATGCAGACACTAGCACACAGATCACCCAGACACTAGCACACAGATCACCCAGACACTAGCACACAGATCACCCAGACACTAGCACACAGATCACCCAGACACTAGCACACAGATCACCCAGACACTACCCCACCAGACACTAGCACACAGATCACCCAGACACTACCCCACCAGACACTAGCACACAGATCACCCAGACACTAGCACACAGATCACCCAGACACTAGCACACAGATCACCCAGACACTAGCACACAGATCACCCAGACACTAGCACACAGATCACCCAGACACTAGCACACAGATCATGCAGACACTAGCACACAGATCACCCAGACACTAGCACACAGATCACCCAGGCACTAGCACACAGATCACCCAGACATTAGCACACAGATCACCCAGGCACTAGCACACAGATCACCCAGACACTAGCACACAGATCACCCAGACACTAGCACACAGGTCACCCAGACACTAGCACACAGGTCACCCAGACACTAGCACACAGGTCACCCAGACACTAGCACACAGATCACCCAGACACTAGCACACAGATCACCCAGACACTAGCACACAGATCACCCAGACACTAGCACACAGATCACCCAGACACTAGCACACAGATCACCCAGACACTAGCACACAGATCACCCAGACACTAGCACACAGATCACCCAGACACTAGCACACAGATCACCCAGACACTAGCACACAGATCACCCAGACACTAGCACACAGGTCACCCAGACACTAGCACACAGATCACCCAGACACTAGCACACAGATCACCCAGACACTAGCACACAGATCACCCAGACACTAGCACACAGATCACCCAGACACTAGCACACAGATCACCCAGACATTAGCACACAGATCACCCAGGCACTAGCACACAGGTCACCCAGACACTAGCACACAGATCACCCAGACACTAGCACACAGATCACCCAGGCACTAGCACACAGGTCACCCAGACACTAGCACACAGATCACCCAGACACTAGCACACAGATCATGCAGACACTAGCACACAGATCATCCAGACATTAGCACACAGATCACCCAGGCACTAGCACACAGGTCACCCAGACACTAGCTCACAGCTCACCCAGATACTAGCACACAGATCACCCAGACACTAGCACACAGATCACCCAGACACTAACACACAGATCACCCAGGCACTAGCACACAGATCACCCAGGCACTAGCACACAGATCACCCAGACACTAGCACACAGGTCACCCAGGCACTAGCACACAGGTCACCCAGACATTAGCACACAGGTCACCCAGGCACTACCCCACTAGACACTAGCACACAGATCACCCAGACACTAGCACACAGGTCACCCAGACATTAGCACACAGGTCACCCAGGCACTACCCCACCAGGCACTAGCACACAGATCACCCAGACACTAGCACACAGATCACCCAGACACTAGCACACAGGTCACCCAGACATTAGCACACAGGTCACCCAGGCACTACCCCACCAGACACTAGCACACAGATCACCCAGACACTAGCACACAGATCACCCAGATACTAGCACACAGATCACCCAGACACTAGCACACAGATCACACAGACACTAGCACATAGGTCACCCAGACATTAGCACACAGGTCACCCAGGCACTAGCACATAGATCACCCAGACATTAGCACACAGATCAACCAGGCACTAACACACAGGTCACCCAGACACTAGCACACAGATCACCCAGACATTAGCACACAGATCACCCAGACACTAGCACACAGATCATGCAGACATTAGCACACAGATCAACCAGACACTAGCACACAGATCACCCAGACACTAGCACACATATCACCCAGACACTAGCACACAGATCACCCAGACACTAGCACACAGATCACCCAGACACTAGCACACAGATCACCCAGACACTAGCACACAGATCACCCAGACACTAGCACACAGATCATGCAGACACTAGCACACAGATCACCCAGACACTAGCACACAGATCACCCAGGCACTAGCACACAGATCACCCAGACATTAGCACACAGATCACCCAGGCACTAGCACACAGATCACCCAGACACTAGCACACAGATCACCCAGACACTAGCACACAGGTCACCCAGACACTAGCACACAGGTCACCCAGACACTAGCACACAGGTCACCCAGACACTAGCACACAGATCACCCAGACACTAGCACACAGATCACCCAGACACTAGCACACAGATCACCCAGACACTAGCACACAGGTCACCCAGACACTAGCACACAGATCACCCAGACACTAGCACACAGATCACCCAGACACTAGCACACAGATCACCCAGACACTAGCACACAGATCACCCAGACATTAGCACACAGATCACCCAGGCACTAGCACACAGGTCACCCAGACACTAGCACACAGATCACCCAGACACTAGCACACAGATCACCCAGGCACTAGCACACAGGTCACCCAGACACTAGCACACAGATCACCCAGACACTAGCACACAGATCATGCAGACACTAGCACACAGATCACCCAGACACTAGCACACAGATCACCCAGACACTAGCACACAGGTCACCCAGACACTAGCACACAGGTCACCCAGACACTAGCACACAGGTCACCCAGACACTAGCACACAGATCACCCAGACACTAGCACACAGATCACCCAGACACTAGCACACAGATCACCCAGACACTAGCACACAGGTCACCCAGACACTAGCACACAGATCACCCAGACACTAGCACACAGATCACCCAGACACTAGCACACAGATCACCCAGACACTAGCACACAGATCACCCAGACATTAGCACACAGATCACCCAGGCACTAGCACACAGGTCACCCAGACACTAGCACACAGATCACCCAGACACTAGCAC
Source organism: Cepaea hortensis (assembly GCA_963921405.1). Taxonomy (NCBI): domain Eukaryota; kingdom Metazoa; phylum Mollusca; class Gastropoda; order Stylommatophora; family Helicidae; genus Cepaea; species Cepaea hortensis. The sequence continues at coordinate 133,279,575 of OY992881.1, read as the reverse complement.
ACAGATCACCCAGGCACTAGCACACAGGTCACCCAGACACTAGCACACAGATCACCCAGACACTAGCACACAGATCATGCAGACACTAGCACACAGATCATCCAGACATTAGCACACAGATCACCCAGGCACTAGCACACAGGTCACCCAGACACTAGCTCACAGCTCACCCAGATACTAGCACACAGATCACCCAGACACTAGCACACAGATCACCCAGACACTAACACACAGATCACCCAGGCACTAGCACACAGATCACCCAGGCACTAGCACACAGATCACCCAGACACTATCACACAGGTCACCCAGACATTAGCACACAGGTCACCCAGGCACTACCCCACTAGACACTAGCACACAGATCACCCAGACACTAGCACACAGGTCACCCAGACATTAGCACACAGGTCACCCAGGCACTACCCCACCAGGCACTAGCACACAGATCACCCAGACACTAGCACACAGATCACCCAGACACTAGCACACAGATCACCCAGACACTAGCACACAGGTCACCCAGACATTAGCACACAGGTCACCCAGGCACTAGCACACAGGTCACCCAGACATTAGCACACAGGTCACCCAGGCACTACCCCACCAGACACTAGCACACAGATCACCCAGACACTAGCACACAGATCACCCAGATACTAGCACACAGATCACCCAGACACTAGCACACAGATCACACAGACACTAGCACATAGGTCACCCAGACATTAGCACACAGGTCACCCAGGCACTAGCACACAGGTCACCCAGACATTAGCACACAGGTCACCCAGGCACCACCCCACCAGACACTAGCACACAGATCACCCAGACACTAGCACACAGATCACCCGACACTAGTACACAGATCACCCAGACATTAGCACACAGGTCACCCAGGCACTAGCCCACCAGACACTAGCACACAGATCACCCAGACACTACCCCACCAGACACTAGCACACAGATCACCCAGACACTACCCCACCAGACACTAGCACACAGATCACCCAGACACTACCCCACCAGACACTAGCACACAGATCACCCAGGCACTAGCACACAGATCATCCAGGCACTAGCACACAGATCACCCAGACACTAGCACACAGATCACCCAGGCACTAGCACACAGATCACCCAGACACTAGCACACAGATCACCCAGACACTAGCACACAGATCACCCAGACACTAGCACACAGATCACCCAGACACTACCCCACCAGACACTAGCACACAGATCACCCAGACACTACCCCACCAGACACTAGCACACAGATCACCCAGACACTACCCCACCAGACACTAGCACACAGATCACCAAGACACTACCCCACCAGACACTAGCACACAGATCACCCAGACACTACCCCACCAGACACTAGCACACAGATCACCCAGACACTAGCACACAGATCACCCAGGCACTAGCACACAGGTCACCCAGGCACTAGCACACAGGTCACCCAGGCACTAGCACACAGATCTCTTAGACACTAGCACACAGATCTCCCAGACACTAGCACACAGATCACCCAGACACTAGCACACAGATCACCCAGACACTACCCCACCAGACACTAGCACACAGATCACCCAGACACTAGCACACAGATCACCCAGACACTAGCACACAGATCACCCAGACACTAGCACACAGATCACCCAGACACTAGCACACAGATCACCCAGACACTAGCACACAGATCATGCAGACACTAGCACACAGATCACCCAGACACTAGCACACAGATCACCCAGACACTAGCACACAGATCACCCAGACACTAGCACACAGATCACCCAGACACTAGCACACAGATCACCCAGACACTACCCCACCAGACACTAGCACACAGATCACCCAGACACTACCCCACCAGACACTAGCACACAGATCACCCAGACACTAGCACACAGATCACCCAGACACTAGCACACAGATCACCCAGACACTAGCACACAGATCACCCAGACACTAGCACACAGATCATGCAGACACTAGCACACAGATCACCCAGACACTAGCACACAGATCACCCAGGCACTAGCACACAGATCACCCAGACATTAGCACACAGATCACCCAGGCACTAGCACACAGATCACCCAGACACTAGCACACAGATCACCCAGACACTAGCACACAGGTCACCCAGACACTAGCACACAGGTCACCCAGACACTAGCACACAGGTCACCCAGACACTAGCACACAGATCACCCAGACACTAGCACACAGATCACCCAGACACTAGCACACAGATCACCCAGACACTAGCACACAGATCACCCAGACACTAGCACACAGATCACCCAGACACTAGCACACAGATCACCCAGACACTAGCACACAGATCACCCAGACACTAGCACACAGATCACCCAGACACTAGCACACAGATCACCCAGACACTAGCACACAGGTCACCCAGACACTAGCACACAGATCACCCAGACACTAGCACACAGATCACCCAGACACTAGCACACAGATCACCCAGACACTAGCACACAGATCACCCAGACACTAGCACACAGATCACCCAGACATTAGCACACAGATCACCCAGGCACTAGCACACAGGTCACCCAGACACTAGCACACAGATCACCCAGACACTAGCACACAGATCACCCAGGCACTAGCACACAGGTCACCCAGACACTAGCACACAGATCACCCAGACACTAGCACACAGATCATGCAGACACTAGCACACAGATCATCCAGACATTAGCACACAGATCACCCAGGCACTAGCACACAGGTCACCCAGACACTAGCTCACAGCTCACCCAGATACTAGCACACAGATCACCCAGACACTAGCACACAGATCACCCAGACACTAACACACAGATCACCCAGGCACTAGCACACAGATCACCCAGGCACTAGCACACAGATCACCCAGACACTAGCACACAGGTCACCCAGGCACTAGCACACAGGTCACCCAGACATTAGCACACAGGTCACCCAGGCACTACCCCACTAGACACTAGCACACAGATCACCCAGACACTAGCACACAGGTCACCCAGACATTAGCACACAGGTCACCCAGGCACTACCCCACCAGGCACTAGCACACAGATCACCCAGACACTAGCACACAGATCACCCAGACACTAGCACACAGGTCACCCAGACATTAGCACACAGGCCACCCAGGCACTACCCCACCAGACACTAGCACACAGATCACCCAGACACTAGCACACAGATCACCCAGATACTAGCACACAGATCACCCAGACACTAGCACACAGATCACACAGACACTAGCACATAGGTCACCCAGACATTAGCACACAGGTCACCCAGGCACTAGCACACAGGTCACCCAGACATTAGCACACAGGTCACCCAGGCACTACCCCACCAGACACTAGCACACAGATCACCCAGACACTAGCACACAGATCACCCAGACACTAGTACACAGATCACCCAGACATTAGCACACAGGTCACCCAGGCACTAGCCCACCAGACACTAGCACACAGATCACCCAGACACTACCCCACCAGACACTAGCACACAGATCACCCAGACACTACCCCACCAGACACTAGCACACAGATCACCCAGACACTACCCCACCAGACACTAGCACACAGATCACCCAGACACTAGCACACAGATCACCCAGACACTAGCACACAGATCACCCAGACACTAGCACACAGATCACCCAGACACTAGCACACAGATCATGCAGACACTAGCACACAGATCACCCAGACACTAGCACACAGATCACCCAGGCACTAGCACACAGATCACCCAGACATTAGCACACAGATCACCCAGGCACTAGCACACAGATCACCCAGACACTAGCACACAGATCACCCAGACACTAGCACACAGGTCACCCAGACACTAGCACACAGGTCACCCAGACACTAGCACACAGGTCACCCAGACACTAGCACACAGATCACCCAGACACTAGCACACAGATCACCCAGACACTAGCACACAGATCACCCAGACACTAGCACACAGGTCACCCAGACACTAGCACACAGATCACCCAGACACTAGCACACAGATCACCCAGACACTAGCACACAGATCACCCAGACACTAGCACACAGATCACCCAGACATTAGCACACAGATCACCCAGGCACTAGCACACAGGTCACCCAGACACTAGCACACAGATCACCCAGACACTAGCACACAGATCACCCAGGCACTAGCACACAGGTCACCCAGACACTAGCACACAGATCACCCAGACACTAGCACACAGATCATGCAGACACTAGCACACAGATCACCCAGACACTAGCACACAGATCACCCAGACACTAGCACACAGGTCACCCAGACACTAGCACACAGGTCACCCAGACACTAGCACACAGGTCACCCAGACACTAGCACACAGATCACCCAGACACTAGCACACAGATCACCCAGACACTAGCACACAGATCACCCAGACACTAGCACACAGGTCACCCAGACACTAGCACACAGATCACCCAGACACTAGCACACAGATCACCCAGACACTAGCACACAGATCACCCAGACACTAGCACACAGATCACCCAGACATTAGCACACAGATCACCCAGGCACTAGCACACAGGTCACCCAGACACTAGCACACAGATCACCCAGACACTAGCACACAGATCACCCAGGCACTAGCACACAGGTCACCCAGACACTAGCACACAGATCACCCAGACACTAGCACACAGATCATGCAGACACTAGCACACAGATCATCCAGACATTAGCACACAGATCACCCAGGCACTAGCACACAGGTCACCCAGACACTAGCTCACAGCTCACCCAGATACTAGCACACAGATCACCCAGACACTAGCACACAGATCACCCAGACACTAACACACAGATCACCCAGGCACTAGCACACAGATCACCCAGGCACTAGCACACAGATCACCCAGACACTATCACACAGGTCACCCAGACATTAGCACACAGGTCACCCAGGCACTACCCCACTAGACACTAGCACACAGATCACCCAGACACTAGCACACAGGTCACCCAGACATTAGCACACAGGTCACCCAGGCACTACCCCACCAGGCACTAGCACACAGATCACCCAGACACTAGCACACAGATCACCCAGACACTAGCACACAGATCACCCAGACACTAGCACACAGGTCACCCAGACATTAGCACACAGGTCACCCAGGCACTAGCACACAGGTCACCCAGACATTAGCACACAGGTCACCCAGGCACTACCCCACCAGACACTAGCACACAGATCACCCAGACACTAGCACACAGATCACCCAGATACTAGCACACAGATCACCCAGACACTAGCACACAGATCACACAGACACTAGCACATAGGTCACCCAGACATTAGCACACAGGTCACCCAGGCACTAGCACACAGGTCACCCAGACATTAGCACACAGGTCACCCAGGCACCACCCCACCAGACACTAGCACACAGATCACCCAGACACTAGCACACAGATCACCCGACACTAGTACACAGATCACCCAGACATTAGCACACAGGTCACCCAGGCACTAGCCCACCAGACACTAGCACACAGATCACCCAGACACTACCCCACCAGACACTAGCACACAGATCACCCAGACACTACCCCACCAGACACTAGCACACAGATCACCCAGACACTACCCCACCAGACACTAGCACACAGATCACCCAGGCACTAGCACACAGATCATCCAGGCACTAGCACACAGATCACCCAGACACTAGCACACAGATCACCCAGGCACTAGCACACAGATCACCCAGACACTAGCACACAGATCACCCAGACACTAGCACACAGATCACCCAGACACTAGCACACAGATCACCCAGACACTACCCCACCAGACACTAGCACACAGATCACCCAGACACTACCCCACCAGACACTAGCACACAGATCACCCAGACACTACCCCACCAGACACTAGCACACAGATCACCAAGACACTACCCCACCAGACACTAGCACACAGATCACCCAGACACTACCCCACCAGACACTAGCACACAGATCACCCAGACACTAGCACACAGATCACCCAGGCACTAGCACACAGGTCACCCAGGCACTAGCACACAGGTCACCCAGGCACTAGCACACAGATCTCTTAGACACTAGCACACAGATCTCCCAGACACTAGCACACAGATCACCCAGACACTAGCACACAGATCACCCAGACACTACCCCACCAGACACTAGCACACAGATCACCCAGACACTAGCACACAGATCACCCAGACACTAGCACACAGATCACCCAGACACTAGCACACAGATCACCCAGACACTAGCACACAGATCACCCAGACACTAGCACACAGATCATGCAGACACTAGCACACAGATCACCCAGACACTAGCACACAGATCACCCAGACACTAGCACACAGATCACCCAGACACTAGCACACAGATCACCCAGACACTAGCACACAGATCACCCAGACACTACCCCACCAGACACTAGCACACAGATCACCCAGACACTACCCCACCAGACACTAGCACACAGATCACCCAGACACTAGCACACAGATCACCCAGACACTAGCACACAGATCACCCAGACACTAGCACACAGATCACCCAGACACTAGCACACAGATCATGCAGACACTAGCACACAGATCACCCAGACACTAGCACACAGATCACCCAGGCACTAGCACACAGATCACCCAGACATTAGCACACAGATCACCCAGGCACTAGCACACAGATCACCCAGACACTAGCACACAGATCACCCAGACACTAGCACACAGGTCACCCAGACACTAGCACACAGGTCACCCAGACACTAGCACACAGGTCACCCAGACACTAGCACACAGATCACCCAGACACTAGCACACAGATCACCCAGACACTAGCACACAGATCACCCAGACACTAGCACACAGATCACCCAGACACTAGCACACAGATCACCCAGACACTAGCACACAGATCACCCAGACACTAGCACACAGATCACCCAGACACTAGCACACAGATCACCCAGACACTAGCACACAGATCACCCAGACACTAGCACACAGGTCACCCAGACACTAGCACACAGATCACCCAGACACTAGCACACAGATCACCCAGACACTAGCACACAGATCACCCAGACACTAGCACACAGATCACCCAGACACTAGCACACAGATCACCCAGACATTAGCACACAGATCACCCAGGCACTAGCACACAGGTCACCCAGACACTAGCACACAGATCACCCAGACACTAGCACACAGATCACCCAGGCACTAGCACACAGGTCACCCAGACACTAGCACACAGATCACCCAGACACTAGCACACAGATCATGCAGACACTAGCACACAGATCATCCAGACATTAGCACACAGATCACCCAGGCACTAGCACACAGGTCACCCAGACACTAGCTCACAGCTCACCCAGATACTAGCACACAGATCACCCAGACACTAGCACACAGATCACCCAGACACTAACACACAGATCACCCAGGCACTAGCACACAGATCACCCAGGCACTAGCACACAGATCACCCAGACACTAGCACACAGGTCACCCAGGCACTAGCACACAGGTCACCCAGACATTAGCACACAGGTCACCCAGGCACTACCCCACTAGACACTAGCACACAGATCACCCAGACACTAGCACACAGGTCACCCAGACATTAGCACACAGGTCACCCAGGCACTACCCCACCAGGCACTAGCACACAGATCACCCAGACACTAGCACACAGATCACCCAGACACTAGCACACAGGTCACCCAGACATTAGCACACAGGCCACCCAGGCACTACCCCACCAGACACTAGCACACAGATCACCCAGACACTAGCACACAGATCACCCAGATACTAGCACACAGATCACCCAGACACTAGCACACAGATCACACAGACACTAGCACATAGGTCACCCAGACATTAGCACACAGGTCACCCAGGCACTAGCACACAGGTCACCCAGACATTAGCACACAGGTCACCCAGGCACTACCCCACCAGACACTAGCACACAGATCACCCAGACACTAGCACACAGATCACCCAGACACTAGTACACAGATCACCCAGACATTAGCACACAGGTCACCCAGGCACTAGCCCACCAGACACTAGCACACAGATCACCCAGACACTACCCCACCAGACACTAGCACACAGATCACCCAGACACTACCCCACCAGACACTAGCACACAGATCACCCAGACACTACCCCACCAGACACTAGCACACAGATCACCCAGGCACTAGCACACAGATCATCCAGGCAATAGCACACAGATCACCCAGACACTAGCACACAGATCACCCAGGCACTAGCACACAGATCACCCAGACACTAGCACACAGATCACCCAGACACTAGCACACAGATCACCCAGACACTAGCACACAGATCACCCAGACACTACCCCACCAGACACTAGCACACAGATCACCCAGACACTAGCACACAGATCACCCAGACACTACCCCACCAGACACTAGCACACAGATCACCCAGACACTACCCCACCAGACACTAGCACACAGATCACCCAGACACTACCCCACCAGACACTAGCACACAGATCACCAAGACACTACCCCACCAGACACTAGCACACAGATCACCCAGACACTACCCCACCAGACACTAGCACACAGATCACCCAGACACTAGCACACAGATCACCCAGGCACTAGCACACAGGTCACCCAGGCACTAGCACACAGGTCACCCAGGCACTAGCACACAGATCTCTTAGACACTAGCACACAGATCTCCCAGACACTAGCACACAGATCACCCAGACACTAGCACACAGATCACCCAGACACTAGCACACAGATCACCCAGACACTAGCACACAGATCACCCAGGCACTACCCCACCAGACACTAGCACACAGATCACCCAGGCACTACCCCACCAGACACTAGCACACAGGTCACCCAGGCACTAGCACACAGATCTCCCAGACACTAGCACACAGATCACCCAGACACTAGCACACAGATAACCCAGACACTAGCACACAGATCACCCAGACACTAGCACACAGATCACCCAGACACTAGCACACAGATCACCCAGACACTAGCACACAGATCACCCAGACACTAGCACACAGATCACCCAGACACTAGCACACAGATCACCCAGACACTAGCACACAGATCACCCAGACACTACCCCACCAGACACTAGCACACAGATCACCCAGACACTACCCCACCAGACACTAGCACACAGATCACCCAGACACTAGCACACAGATCACCCAGACACTAGCACACAGATCACCCAGACACTAGCACACAGATCACCCAGACACTAGCACACAGATCACCCAGACACTAGCACACAGATCATGCAGACACTAGCACACAGATCACCCAGACACTAGCACACAGATCACCCAGGCACTAGCACACAGATCACCCAGACATTAGCACACAGATCACCCAGGCACTAGCACACAGATCACCCAGACACTAGCACACAGATCACCCAGACACTAGCACACAGGTCACCCAGACACTAGCACACAGGTCACCCAGACACTAGCACACAGGTCACCCAGACACTAGCACACAGATCACCCAGACACTAGCACACAGATCACCCAGACACTAGCACACAGATCACCCAGACACTAGCACACAGATCACCCAGACACTAGCACACAGATCACCCAGACACTAGCACACAGATCACCCAGACACTAGCACACAGATCACCCAGACACTAGCACACAGATCACCCAGACACTAGCACACAGATCACCCAGACACTAGCACACAGGTCACCCAGACACTAGCACACAGATCACCCAGACACTAGCACACAGATCACCCAGACACTAGCACACAGGTCACCCAGACACTAGCACACAGATCACCCAGACACTAGCACACAGATCACCCAGACACTAGCACACAGATCACCCAGACACTAGCACACAGATCACCCAGACACTAGCACACAGATCACCCAGACATTAGCACACAGATCACCCAGGCACTAGCACACAGGTCACCCAGACACTAGCACACAGATCACCCAGACACTAGCACACAGATCACCCAGGCACTAGCACACAGGTCACCCAGACACTAGCACACAGATCACCCAGACACTAGCACACAGATCATGCAGACACTAGCACACAGATCATCCAGACATTAGCACACAGATCACCCAGGCACTAGCACACAGGTCACCCAGACACTAGCTCACAGCTCACCCAGATACTAGCACACAGATCACCCAGACACTAGCACACAGATCACCCAGACACTAACACACAGATCACCCAGGCACTAGCACACAGATCACCCAGGCACTAGCACACAGATCACCCAGACACTAGCACACAGGTCACCCAGGCACTAGCACACAGGTCACCCAGACATTAGCACACAGGTCACCCAGGCACTACCCCACTAGACACTAGCACACAGATCACCCAGACACTAGCACACAGGTCACCCAGACATTAGCACACAGGTCACCCAGGCACTACCCCACCAGGCACTAGCACACAGATCACCCAGACAATAGCACACAGATCACCCAGACACTAGCACACAGGTCACCCAGACATTAGCACACAGGTCACCCAGGCACTACCCCACCAGACACTAGCACACAGATCACCCAGACACTAGCACACAGATCACCCAGATACTAGCACACAGATCACCCAGACACTAGCACACAGATCACACAGACACTAGCACATAGGTCACCCAGACATTAGCACACAGGTCACCCAGGCACTAGCACACAGGTCACCCAGACATTAGCACACAGGTCACCCAGGCACTACCCCACCAGACACTAGCACACAGATCACCCAGACACTAGCACACAGATCACCCAGACACTAGTACACAGATCACCCAGACATTAGCACACAGGTCACCCAGGCACTAGCCCACCAGACACTAGCACACAGATCACCCAGACACTACCCCACCAGACACTAGCACACAGATCACCCAGACACTACCCCACCAGACACTAGCACACAGATCACCCAGACACTACCCCACCAGACACTAGCACACAGATCACCCAGGCACTAGCACACAGATCATCCAGGCAATAGCACACAGATCACCCAGACACTAGCACACAGATCACCCAGGCACTAGCACACAGATCACCCAGACACTAGCACACAGATCACCCAGACACTAGCACACAGATCACCCAGACACTAGCACACAGATCACCCAGACACTACCCCACCAGACACTAGCACACAGATCACCCAGACACTACCCCACCAGACACTAGCACACAGATCACCCAGACACTACCCCACCAGACACTAGCACACAGATCACCCAGACAATACCCCACCAGACACTAGCACACAGATCACCAAGACACTACCCCACCAGACACTAGCACACAGATCACCCAGACACTACCCCACCAGACACTAGCACACAGATCACCCAGACACTAGCACACAGATCACCCAGGCACTAGCACACAGGTCACCCAGGCACTAGCACACAGGTCACCCAGGCACTAGCACACAGATCTCTTAGACACTAGCACACAGATCTCCCAGACACTAGCACACAGATCACCCAGACACTAGCACACAGATCACCCAGACACTAGCACACAGATCACCCAGACACTAGCACACAGATCACCCAGGCACTACCCCACCAGACACTAGCACACAGATCACCCAGGCACTACCCCACCAGACACTAGCACACAGGTCACCCAGGCACTAGCACACAGATCTCCCAGACACTAGCACACAGATCACCCAGACACTAGCACACAGATAACCCAGACACTAGCACACAGATCACCCAGACACTAGCACACAGATCACCCAGACACTAGCACACAGATCACCCAGACACTAGCACACAGATCACCCAGACACTAGCACACAGATCACCCAGACACTAGCACACAGATCACCCAGACACTAGCACACAGATCACCCAGACACTACCCCACCAGACACTAGCACACAGATCACCCAGACACTACCCCACCAGACACTAGCACACAGATCACCCAGACACTAGCACACAGATCACCCAGACACTAGCACACAGATCACCCAGACACTAGCACACAGATCACCCAGACACTAGCACACAGATCATGCAGACACTAGCACACAGATCACCCAGACACTAGCACACAGATCACCCAGGCACTAGCACACAGATCACCCAGACATTAGCACACAGATCACCCAGGCACTAGCACACAGATCACCCAGACACTAGCACACAGATCACCCAGACACTAGCACACAGGTCACCCAGACACTAGCACACAGGTCACCCAGACACTAGCACACAGGTCACCCAGACACTAGCACACAGATCACCCAGACACTAGCACACAGATCACCCAGACACTAGCACACAGATCACCCAGACACTAGCACACAGATCACCCAGACACTAGCACACAGATCACCCAGACACTAGCACACAGATCACCCAGACACTAGCACACAGATCACCCAGACACTAGCACACAGATCACCCAGACACTAGCACACAGATCACCCAGACACTAGCACACAGATCACCCAGACACTAGCACACAGGTCACCCAGACACTAGCACACAGATCACCCAGACACTAGCACACAGATCACCCAGACACTAGCACACAGATCACCCAGACACTAGCACACAGATCACCCAGACATTAGCACACAGATCACCCAGGCACTAGCACACAGGTCACCCAGACACTAGCACACAGATCACCCAGACACTAGCACACAGATCACCCAGGCACTAGCACAAGGTCACCCAGACACTAGCACACAGATCACCCAGACACTAGCACACAGATCATGCAGACACTAGCACACAGATCATCCAGACATTAGCACACAGATCACCCAGGCACTAGCACACAGGTCACCCAGACACTAGCACACAGATCACCCAGACACTAGCACACAGATCACCCAGACACTAACACACAGATCACCCAGGCACTAGCACACAGATCACCCAGGCACTAGCACACAGATCACCCAGACACTAGCACACAGGTCACCCAGGCACTAGCACACAGGTCACCCAGACATTAGCACACAGGTCACCCAGGCACTACCCCACTAGACACTAGCACACAGATCACCCAGACACTAGCACACAGGTCACCCAGACATTAGCACACAGGTCACCCAGGCACTACCCCACCAGGCACTAGCACACAGATCACCCAGACACTAGCACACAGATCACCCAGACACTAGCACACAGGTCACCCAGACATTAGCACACAGGTCACCCAGGCACTACCCCACCAGACACTAGCACACAGATCACCCAGACACTAGCACACAGATCACCCAGATACTAGCACACAGATCACCCAGACACTAGCACACAGATCACACAGACACTAGCACATAGGTCACCCAGACATTAGCACACAGGTCACCCAGGCACTAGCACACAGGTCACCCAGACATTAGCACACAGGTCACCCAGGCACTACCCCACCAGACACTAGCACACAGATCACCCAGACACTAGCACACAGATCACCCAGACACTAGTACACAGATCACCCAGACATTAGCACACAGGTCACCCAGGCACTAGCCCACCAGACACTAGCACACAGATCACCCAGACACTACCCCACCAGACACTAGCACACAGATCACCCAGACACTACCCCACCAGACACTAGCACACAGATCACCCAGACACTACCCCACCAGACACTAGCACACAGATCACCCAGGCACTAGCACACAGATCATCCAGGCAATAGCACACAGATCACCCAGACACTAGCACACAGATCACCCAGGCACTAGCACACAGATCACCCAGACACTAGCACACAGATCACCCAGACACTAGCACACAGATCACCCAGACACTAGCACACAGATCACCCAGACACTACCCCACCAGACACTAGCACACAGATCACCCAGACACTAGCACACAGATCACCCAGACACTACCCCACCAGACACTAGCACACAGATCACCCAGACACTACCCCACCAGACACTAGCACACAGATCACCCAGACACTACCCCACCAGACACTAGCACACAGATCACCAAGACACTACCCCACCAGACACTAGCACACAGATCACCCAGACACTACCCCACCAGACACTAGCACACAGATCACCCAGACACTAGCACACAGATCACCCAGGCACTAGCACACAGTTCACCCAGGCACTAGCACACAGGTCACCCAGGCACTAGCACACAGATCTCTTAGACACTAGCACACAGATCTCCCAGACACTAGCACACAGATCACCCAGACACTAGCACACAGATCACCCAGACACTAGCACACAGATCACCCAGACACTAGCACACAGATCACCCAGGCACTACCCCACCAGACACTAGCACACAGATCACCCAGGCACTACCCCACCAGACACTAGCACACAGGTCACCCAGGCACTAGCACACAGATCTCCCAGACACTAGCACACAGATCACCCAGACACTAGCACACAGATCACCCAGACACTAGCACACAGATCACCCAGACACTAGCACACAGATCACCCAGACATTAGCACACAGGTCACCCAGGCACTACCCCACCAGACACTAGCACACAGATCACCCAGACACTACCCCACCAGACACTAGCACACAGATCACCCAGACACTACCCCACCAGACACTAGCACACAGATCACCCAGACACTAGCACACAGATCACCCAGGCACTAGCACACAGGTCACCCAGGCACTAGCACACAGGTCACCCAGGCACTACCCCACCAGACACTAGCACACAGGTCACCCAGGCACTACCCCACCAGACACTAGCACACAGATCACCCAGACACTACCCCACCAGACACAGATCACCCAGACACTACCCCACCAGACACTAGCACACAGATCACCCAGACACTACCCCACCAGACACTAGCACACAGATCACCCAGACACTACCCCACCAGACACTAGCACACAGATCACACAGACACTAGCACACAGATCACCCAGACACTAGCACACAGATCACCCACGCACTAGCACACAGGTCACCCAGGCACTAGCACACAGGTCACCCAGGCACTAGCACACAGATCTCCCAGACACTAGCACACAGATCACCCAGACACTAGCACACAGATAACCCAGACACTAGCACACTGATCACCCAGACACTAGCACACAGATCACCCAGACACTACCCCACCAGAAACTAGCACACAGATCACCCAGACACTAGCACACAGATCACCCAGACATTAGTACACAGATCACCCAGACACTAGCACACAGATCACCCAGACATTAGCACACAGGTCACCCAGGCACTACCCCACCAGAAACTAGCACACAGATCACCCAGACACTACCCCACCAGACACTAGCACACAGATCACCCAGACACTACCCCACCAGACACTAGCACACAGATCACCCAGACACTACCCCACCAGACACTAGCACACAGATCACCCAGACACTACCCCACCAGACACTAGCACACAGATCACCCAGACACTAGCACACAGATCATGCAGACACTAGCACACAGATCACCCAGACACTAGCACACAGATCACCCAGACACTAGCACACAGATCACCCAGACACTAGCACACAGATCACCCAGACACTAGCACACAGTTCACCCAGACACTAGCACACAGATCACCCAGACATTAGCACACAGATCACCCAGACACTAGCACACATGTCACCCAGACACTAGCACACAGATCACCCAGACACTAGCACACAGATCACCCAGACACTAGCACACAGATCACCCAGACACTAGCACACAGATCACCCAGACACTAGCACACAGATCACCCAGACATTAGCACACAGATCAACCAGGCACTAACACACAGGTCACCCAGACACTAGCACACAGATCACCCAGACATTAGCACACAGATCACCCAGACACTAGCACACAGATCATGCAGACATTAGCACACAGATCACCCAGACACTAGCACACAGATCACCCAGACACTAGCACACATATCACCCAGACACTAGCACACAGATCACCCAGACACTAGCACACAGATCACCCAGACACTAGCACACAGATCACCCAGACACTAGCACACAGATCACCCAGACACTAGCACACAGATCACCCAGACACTAGCACACAGATCATGCAGACACTAGCACACAGATCACCCAGACACTAGCACACAGATCACCCAGGCACTAGCACACAGATCACCCAGACACTAGCACACAGATCACCCAGACACTAGCACACAGGTCACCCAGACACTAGCACACAGGTCACCCAGACACTAGCACACAGGTCACCCAGACACTAGCACACAGATCACCCAGACACTAGCACACAGATCACCCAGACACTAGCACACAGATCACCCAGACACTAGCACACAGATCACCCAGACACTAGCACACAGGTCACCCAGACACTAGCACACAGATCACCCAGACACTAGCACACAGATCACCCAGACACTAGCACACAGATCACCAAGACACTAGCACACAGATCACCCAGACATTAGCACACAGATCACCCAGGCACTAGCACACAGGTCACCCAGACACTAGCACACAGATCACCCAGACACTAGCACACAGATCACCCAGGCACTAGCACACAGATCACCCAGGCACTAGCACACAGGTCACCCAGACACTAGCACATAGATCACCCAGACACTAGCACACAGGTCACCCAGACACTAACACACAGATCACCCAGACACTAGCTCACAGCTCACCCAGATACTAGCACACAGAT